>VZTI01005559.1:2854723-2915189 GCA_013397865.1 Struthidea cinerea
GAAGGCAACAACATTTCAGCCTAGCAGAACGTGAGATATTTGTTACTGTCATGCACAGAAATTACTTTGACTTGTGGCTCAAAATGGTCTTTTTGTCTTGACTTTCAGTTGCATAGGAAAGGATGGACAATTTCAGGAAAGATAGCAGGGTTTCACTTTGAAAGCAGGAGGTTATTTCAGATGACCTAAGTTCCATTTAAGTCTTGTTGTGTAATCAATGGAGAGATACAGACCTGTGGAGGCACAAGGTTTATGATTTTAGGGTCTTACTAAGGCTGAGAACAGGGAAGGGTCTATCACTGAGAAATGAAAGCATCTTTGTATTGTGTTGTTTTTCTTCTACATATTTTTCTTTCTTTTTTTTTTGGTTTTTTTTTTTTTTTTTTTTTTTTTTTTTTTTTTTTTTTTTTTCGGGGTTTTTTTTTTTTTTTTTTTGTTTTTTTTTTTTTTTCTTTTTTTTTTTTTTTTTTTTTTTTTTTTTTTTTTTTTTTTTTTTTTTTTTTTTTTTGTTTTTGCTTTCCAGGTGTATTGTTTTTCCTTGTAATAGGTGGGGTGAATTGGTCTTATTGGCCAGATGGTATCCGTTCAGTTAGATTCCTTCAGTTAGTTTCCTCTTTAGTGATAAAGCTGGGTGGAGTGCTGCTAAAGGTGAACAATCACCATATTGACATTTGTGTGTGAAGTGGTGGTTGTATTCCCATTAATTTGCATATTCTTAACATGATGAACATAACACAGGCAGAATGACAAAATTACCATATCTGTTACTGCTTTCACTATTAATTTCCCAGGTGTAACACTCTCATTCCAAGCTCTCCCTGACTTGATAAAGGATCTCCTGTTGGTGAAACCTCACTGGCAGAAACCAGGGGAGTAATGAACAATCATTTCAGATGTAATTTCAAGTACACTGAAATCAGGCTCCCAGGAATTTAAGAATAATTTTTTTTTTCTGACATAGGCCTGATATTCTTCTGTGTTTTAATGAAAGAGCTGGCACAAGGGAGGTGATCAGCATTCACTGGGTGTTTAATTGTGTCCCTTGCAAAAGCCATGGTTACCCTTTCTAGGCATTGTGATGAAAGGATGAGAGGAAAAGCATGGACTGCATACTAAAATGTCTCCTTGTTCATTATTTGTTTTTTAATTTGGTAAGAGTCGTTCAAAGATTGCAGCAGGCTTCAACAACTGCAGCTCCAGGTCCTCTAGCAGTTGTGTTTGTGCAGTGAACTCCCCTATGGTTAACACTGCAACTGGGAAGCCAAATGCTTCAGAGAAGACTGCACATTCCTTTTATTCCAAGTCCCACTGGAATTACACTCACAAAAACATGTGAATTTAGGAGTCAGGCCCAGAGATCTTCTGATACATGATCAAGTCCTGCCCCAGCTTTCTGTGAGAGGCTTACACTGTACATCACAACATCCTTTTTGTCAGAGACTCAGAATAATTTGTTAGAAGCAACTTTTAGAAGTCACCTGGTCCAGCACCCATGGGTTTTCTTGGGAATCTTGATTTGCGCCTCTCATTTAGAATCGTAGGTTGGAAAAGACCTTTAAAATCAACAAGTGCAAACTTTAGACCACGAAGTCCAACCATTTCTGACATTCTGCATCTTCTGCTCCCCTGGTCCTACCCATCTCCTCAGCTCAGAATGGCTAGATTTAGACTCCAGGACAAGTGGGATCTTGGTACTGAGACTGTCTACATCAGATGATAATTTTTGGCCTCAATATTTAACTTACGGTAGCCATGAGTATGTATGTGGTGCCATATGGATCTTCCTGTCTCTCACATGAATCATGGCTTTGCTCAGATACATATGCTGTGGGATTGTGGGGAATGTTCTTAAAATCCAAAGTAAGATACAACTAAGCCCTGACCTGTAGAACTTCCTTCTTTGCTGCTGCTGAACTGTTACGAAAAAGCAACTGGATTTGTATCCCATTCTGCAATTTCCAGCCAGTTCCCTAGCTCATTTCAGTTCCCTGACCTTGCCAGCACTGAGCCATAATAGATGTGGCTGACTATTTGCACAACTTTTTTAATGCCAGTGTTATATGGCATGAAGCTGAACGACTTAGATGAAATACAGCAATTATCCCAAGATGTACACACAGGGTACTGCACTTCTGAAATAAATATAACTTATCTGAATAAATCACAGTTCTGCTCGGAAAGCAAAGGGTAATAAGCTTAGGTATCACATTCTTAGGTAAGAAACAAGTAGTGAAAAAGTTTTGTTTTCATTCTTTTTTTTAAACATCCTTGATCAATCGCAAAAACAAAGTACAACATTCTGGAAGATTTCTACAGCTTTCCTGTTTTCCCACTTCCAGCAACAGTTAAGTGAATCTTCAGGTGTATATACTCTTTTCATTAGTTAATATTTTACATTGCCTTAAGTTTATAAATCCAGCCTTGCTTTCTAGCAGGGGAGAGTAGAGTCACTATATTCTCTTGCTGCAGCTGCAGTCTCTCTCTGGCTAGGTGGTGAAGCAAAGCCAAAGGCAAGGCCTGATGGTTCTGCCTGCATTGCTTTCAAGATGAAAAACTGGCTGTATGCTCAGGTGGAGCAACTTGGGGTGAGGCTGCACTGGCAGCGCAGTAGTGCAGTCCCAGGAACCCACCATGTCCTGCATGCACATTTGTCAGACCCCTGTGCTTGCAGTGGCCAAGATAGACTTAGCCAAGACACACAGAGAAACTGGGCTTCAACATACTGATTGTGAAAAAGACTTCACATAAAAAGGTCCCGTCTCTGTTCCCAGAGAAGAGTCTCATGTTGTTAAAATGCAGTTCTATGGCCCATGTTATGAACAAGCACCGAATGAATTTTCAGTGGTGTTATTTGTCTCACTTTAGATCCAGTGGCACAGAGTGACTGTCATGGCCCTTCAGGAAAGGACTTTCAGCTCACAAAACACTGCCAGAGCTCACAGCAGCATTTCTCCCCTTTCACAACCCGGCACCTGTGCTTCTTTGACACATGGGCCCCACTGCACTTCATCAGCATCAGCCATGTCCTTGTCCACCCCTACAAACCACCAAGCTCTTGCTTCTTTCAGGACTGGTTGCCCAGTTCCAGTTTGCAAAAGCAGCTTAAGGAAACCTCCAAATGCTGCAACCCTCCAATAGTACCAGCGGCGAAACAGGCAAGCAATGCTTGCCAAAGCCTTCAGCAACCTCGTTTTATCTTCAAAACAGCTTTTTCTTTGAGCAGGAAGCTGTACCTCCAGATGATCTCAAGAGGTCCCCCCAAACCTCAGTTATTCTATGGTTCTGGGAAAAATCAGCAGAATGCTCTCTCCCCCATACATAGGTTTCCATAGAAAGCTGCAGGTACTGGCACAAAGGCAGCTGTGGTATATTCAGCCCCAATGCTGTGAGATGAGTGGTCAGGAGACAAGTTATCCTGTGTCAGAGATGAACAAAAAAATGCCCAAATCTTGTGCAAAGCATGACTGAGAGGCAGTGTTAGGGGGCTTGAGTCCAACCCCAGTGACTAATGTTACACTAGTGAGTAGTTTCCCTCACCACTTAGGTCCTTGTTAGCTTTCCAGTCCAGGTCGGTATCCAGTTTGGACATACAAAGAGATGAAACGATACAAATAGGCAATGGTTTCTTGGACTGCCAGGTTTTTGGAAAAAGTCTCTCTCCCTTACTGATGGGTGGTTCATCCAGTGTCCTGGGAAATGGGGTCCCGATCCATGAAAGGATCTCTCTATATTACAAAAAATAAAGAGTAGCATTAAGCTTTGTTGAAAGCCGATGAGTGAGAGATGAGTGAAAATTTTGCGTCAAAATTACAGGTCATTTTTTGTTGAAGTGGATCTGCTTGTATACATAAAACATTTCTTTTTCATGGAAGATGAAGATTGAAAAAGAAGAAATACTAAATCCAGAAAATGCTGGACATTGTTCTTTGTTTAATGAAAGGAGGAGACAATTTCTGTGAGGGTAAAAGTCCACTCAAGGCCAGAGTAACTAAACTGTGAAAACTGAAGTCAAAAAGTCTAATGCACTTGCTGGTTTGCTAAGATCGAAGTCATTCAAGTTTTCTACTAGCTGTTTTTATTTAGTTCATGAAAGAACCTACTGTCCATGATGATAAGAAGAAATGATTAAATATATATGCTTTCTCTTTTCTTATTCCAGCAATTGAGTTCTAACACTCCTATAGCTACCATTACCCTGACAAACCATTTCTCCTGCTTGAGGGTGAGTGGTCAAATTTATCAGAAAAGGGTGCTGATATGAGATTTGGCTGTAATTCCAGACAACAGTCAACTCTTGATATAAGTGAAACTCCAAAGATTTTGTTAGAGTTGCAGCAGTTTTAGGCTCGCTTCCTGCATCTCAATACCTGTCCTTCTTATGACATTTATATATTTCACATTTTCCCCCCCACCAGATAACAAGAATACGGTTTTTTAAAGGGAAAGATGCTGTATTTTTTACAATAAGCACTCCTCACTGAAGAGAGCTACCTGAAATAACTTTTCAGGTTGCATACTCACCTCTCCAATGACATTGAGGCTTTACAATGTACAAAACCCCAGAGTCCAGTCTACTGCGAGGTTGAAAGCCAACTATTTTTAAAATATTATTTCTGTTTACATAATGAATGATTTGTACCTGATTAGGGAAATCCCAGATTCCTACAAAAGCTAAAGAATAAAATTTCTACATAATTAAACCTGACAGCTTTAGGGATCAAAAAGAAAGGGGCATTTTCATTAACTGTTATAACTGGTACTTACCAAAGGCCACTGGTGACCCTGCTTTTAAGGACGGAGGTCTCTCAGCGTAGCTACTTCTGTTCCTGGCTTCACTGTTCAGGCCAGCGCTGGCAGAGGGTTTCTTTAAGATTTCCTCAATGGAAAAGGACAGGCTGGGCTTCCTCTGTCCAGCACATACCCGGGGGTCCATCATATTCCTGCCAAAGTGGCCGTGGGTCACAGAGTCCTGTCGTGCTGCCCTGGGTCTCGGTGCACCCCGAGGCACATGCAGCTGGGATGGTGCGCGTCTCTCCCCACCCATGCCCGGGTGACACGCCGGAGCGCTGGGAGGAGAAACAAAGGCGACCCGCAACTCAGCACACACGCCTGCTCTTCGCTGCTGATCAGCTTGGGACCAAGACCTGCACTCCCTGGGTCTGGGGAAAACAGTGTTAGAAGTGGGGGTTGAAAGTCTTACCAACCCCACCCACTGCTGAGCATTCCCCCCGCCTCTTGGATTTACGGAGCTCAATTGTATGGCCATTCCAGGAGGAGGTGTGCTCCTTGCAGACCCAGGAGAAAAATGCCCTGGGAAGGGTTGCCTCTTGTGGGTAAACCCTGTTTGTGGGGCAGTTATCTTCCTTTTCTGCTTTCAGGCTGAAGCCTTGGAAAAGCCCACTGGATTTGTACCATTATAGAGTTAATAAAATAATTGACAGGACAAATACTTGTCCCTCAGGCCATTTACTAGCAAGAGAGACAGCCTGTAAACTTCTCTTGCATACAAGGAGGTGTCACATATGAAAAGCCTCCTCACCAGCAGTTCCCAGTATCTGGGATTCTTCAGCCATCCCTCCCAGCCATCAGCTTTGGTACAGATTCTCTTTTCTTCTACTGTGAAAACCCTTTGAAGTTTCCAAGCAGGTGCTTTTCAACATCATCCCATCTTATCAGTCACAAGAGAAAAAGAGATGGCCCTTGCAGCACATGTAGGAATAGGAATTAGTGCCCTCTACCCCCCACCTATACTTCTCAAGAGAAAACATTATTTTCTTTCCATCCTGAGCTATGAGGCAAGCTAGCTTGATAATCATCCCACCAGTTTCTTACGCTTCCCAATTAGGCATCCAGCACAGCAGGAGATTTTCTGGTTAATAAGGGTGAATACCTGTGATTCCTCTCCTGATCCACTTCTATCTTCTTGTTAATTTTTATTTTGGGAAGAATGTGGTTAGATACACTCCTGTTCCTTCCCTCTCCCTCCCCTCAGGGGCATTTCTTGCCTTCTTCTGGGACTGCCCCTCACCTTTTAAATTGCTATGGTTTTTTCTCCCTCTCCTGTTGGTTCTTCTCTGTGCCTTCCTTATCAGGCTCTTATAATTGTATTGGCAGTCCCTGCCTTATTTGTCCAGTGAACTGACAATTCTTGAGCTGATATCCCATCATATGACCTTTTCATGGAGTGGAGACCAAAATTACTGTGTAACCAGGGGGCAATAAACCACACCTGATAAGATGAAAGGCTTTCGGCTTTTTCCAGATTCTAGATACTGGAAAAACAGTGGGGGTGATGGGGAAAAGAACAATGGAAGAGGTTCAAAAAGATGCAGCCAGTCGTGACAAAGAATATTTAATTACCTGATTTTATTAATCAAACTTCTCCCCAGGCGACAGGATAGACCAGTGAGCATCTTTCACACTGATGACACACGTGGGGTAGAGTGGGAAGTGTTCTCCTTTGTTCCCCTTGCATCCCTGTGCCGTTTCAATAAAGGAGGATCTTGTGCCTTCCTGGTTGTGTGATGAGGTGGCAGCTGTTGTGCAAAAGGTCTTGTGGACCTCTCCATTAAGCAGGGAACATCTTCCTGTTCCAGTCTCTGCGCTGGGGGAATGCCTCTCTATCCAAGCTTTGTCCTCGCCAGCTTTGCTGCCAGAGTCTGTAATCCCATCTGGGCACACAAATGGGGATGTGTCCTCCTTCTTTGCTTAGGCAGAATGAAAGAGTGGGTAATTTATGGGCTGAGAACAGGTGAGCATGCTGTCTGTATGCAGAGAGAAGGGAAAGAAAGAATCTATACCCTGCATTAAAACGGCCCATTTAATAACAGGGCTTCCATTTTATCCTTGTGATTCCTGATTCAAAACCCATGAAAAAGCACAAGGAGAAACCTAGTACATTCTTTTACAGACACCGTACTTTCTGTACTCCGTTTGCCTGAGGCACTAAAAAGAGAGCCACTCTTCTTGCTTTCTGGCTTCCTACAGAGCAATGGCTTCAAATCTAACTGCCCAGATGCCTCAAGTTGAGAGTCCCTGACCCAGCCTTCACTGTATTAATTCAGTATATATTACAGAGCCTGACCTTTCTTATGTTTACTGTGCTACCTTTTACCTGAAAGTTTCAGGCACAGGAAAAACAGACCTAGGGACGTCTGTTTTTAAAGCCTCCCCTGCTGTCCATTTTTCCAAAGGATCTATATAGGTGCAGAAATGATGCCTATGGATTTGTCTGATTCAGTTGTTAAATGAAGCAAGGCCACATTTTCCTTTGCAATGGAAAACTCTGGCTTTGGTTTGTTATTAAAACCTAGGTATTCAAGGGGCTAATTTCTTGCTGCAGGGGCAGGAGGAGGAGGAAGAAGAGGAGGATTTCACAAGAAAGTCTGATAGTTCCCAGAACTCCTCATGAGAGGACTCATATCTTTGGGTAAAATAGCTGAGTAAATTAGCCTAGAGACTCTCAGGGCAAAAAATACTCCTCCTATCCCTCTTCCTTGTCCCAGCTCCATTTTTGCTGGGTTAAACACACACTGTTTCAAAAGGAAGAAACATAGCGTTCTGGCAGAAATACATGCACATTCATGTTAAAAAATTTCTGAAGTAAAGAGAGTTGAGACTCCGAGTTTCCATCTCAGAAAAATACTTTTATTCTGTTGTCACATTGGCAACACGTACCGAGTGAATTCTGCATTACCCCATACTCAGAGTGTCTGCACTGCCTGTCTGCACTGCCAAGATTAAATGCCACCAGCTCGCTCTGGGCAGGCACCTGCTGAGACGATTCTTTAGTCCCATGTCACAAAATCAAATTGTGGATGTTTGTATAACTAGTCTGTCTCAGTCTGCAACTTTAAACCTCCCTGCTGCTTGCAGTGACAAATTGATTTTCTGTGTGTGCTTAAATTAGATGCTTACATGCAAATTTACAACTTGAAAGTGTCCTTGTGAAGGCTTTATTTTTGTTCTGTCTTATTGTATTGTGCTTTTTTATTAAAACAGAAGGCAATGCCAACTGAGAAATATATTTTTGTTCTACTATATAGGAAAACAAAACAAGCACTAAAGTAGGAAATAGGATAAACAAGTGACAACTCTTGAAAGGGGATTAGAAAGCAGCACTGTAATGATGCATAAATCCCATGTTTTGTGTACAAAAGTTTCTTCAGAAAAAAATGTAGGTTTGATATCAAAATGTTTAAGTAGTACCAAAAGACTTGAATGTTTTACTGTTTTTAATACAGAAATGGAAAAATAGTGGTAAATACAATTTCATTAACTAAAAAAAAAAAGATTAAATACTGTCTTTGGAATTTCTGCTCATTCAGACTTTCTTTGCTTTGTATTATGTTAAAATAAAGATGAGCGGCAAAAAATAGACCCTTGAAATGCAAATGAACATTTTGCAAATTAAAATAGTTCAGTTGACCCCCTTTCTCAAATGATTGAGTTGCTGAAATGTAACAAATTATTTATGTTCAAAACAAGAAATTATTTACTTTTAAATTACCAGAGAATGAAGAAGTTATTTTTTCTGCCAAGTTCTAATATGCTGGCTTTTGCAGGGTAGTTTGGGGATATTTTTATATTTCTGCTTGACCTGGAAATGCAGATGACTCTGATTTGTTACAATTATTGTGCTACCCATCTAATTTAGTCTATAAATTCCTTGAGGCAGGAAACACGTCTTCCTCTGGGATTGCTGTGCTCTGAAGGCAACCCTTTACAGCAGAAGGCAGCTGTCTAGAACAAAATCATGCCATGTTGATTTTCTCAACTCATCCTCTCTGTGCCAGGCAAATCTAGAGGTTCACACAACCTCTGAGGTTTCTGAAATAAAAAAAAATCAGAAAGTGAAAAATTCTGGATGCATAGACTTAAAATCAACTTGGGATCAATACTGTGGAATTTTTTGTCCTATACTGGCCGTCTCAAGGAGGAAAAAGAATTGTGTTTACACTGTCAGTCATGAAACAGGACCGTTCCTGTCCCACTGGTCTCTTCCACTGGATAAAGGCAGTAATGAGATGATATCCCACCCAGTGCCTCTGAAGCATCTCCTTTAGACTGCATTCGCAAATGTGCCTCAGAGCCAGAGCTGTCCAGTGTTTGTGCACAGCGTGGATGCTGCAGCTCACAGCAGCTCCTCTGCGAGGGCTTGTACTCAGTCAGCTGTTCAGAGCAAGTCAGCGAGCCCAGGCAGCCAGAGACATACCGGTGCACCCGCAGCTGCAAATTGCCCACATCACCTCTGGAGCCTCAAGTCCTTGCAGGTTGTCTTCCATCCTTTATGCCTTACTGGACTCTACCAATCTCCCCAGTGACATCTGAGCAGCTCTGATCTCCTCAAAGTTCAACAGCTGGCAGTGATCTAGTATAAAGCTCACGCAGCCTGCTTCTGGAGTCCCCTTCACCTCAGATTTATTAGCCACATTGTCTCTGAATATTTCTCAAAATGCTCATAAATTAGAAATATTAATAAAAGGGACACTGTAGGTTTAAACAGATAACATTTATTATGTTTTTTTTATGGCACAGTTATTATCAATTGACATTTAAAATGGCATCATAATCCATCAAGGTGAAATGGACTCAGAAAAATATTTCTCCCAAGCCAAAACCCATAACAGCAGCAGCAGGATTGCAGGAGAGGAAGGACACAAACAGTTTGAGCCCAGGTCACTGATTACATAATTTAGAGGTGTTTTTTAACAACTTCACCCTTTGTTTAATCCATTCTGGTATTTCATAATGCTTCTTCGCCACTGCCAGGCCCCCTGAGCCCTTTGTAGAGGTTTTTCTATCAAAAATCTTTAGCTAATCCATGATAGGGAGCATTTTGCCTCGAATGGAGCAGAAACTGTTATATGTGAGAAGGGCTGGAGAGATCAAAGGTTGTCCTTTTCATAACAATTCAGGCCATGGAGCAGCAATTGCCATGGAGAACTGTCCAGCATGGCTATAAAGTAGCTTTGATTCTTTTGCTGTTTGGCTGGCAGAAAGCTAAAAATAAAGAAGGAATATGCTTAATGAGGTCTGTTCTCAGAAACATGGGGGAGAACAACAATTCTTGCCCCACCTGCTGAAGAAGGCTACAGAATCCATATGTACAGAAATAAAACCAATTCTCCAGGAAAAAATAGTTGGGGGGGAGCACCAGAAATCAGTAACAGAGTAAAACAGAAAGTCCATGACCTGTAGGTCATTATTTCAAATTGATTGTATCTTGGTAGTGAATATATGTCTGTAGCGATGCATGGAAACGAACTTCCTGCGACCTGGAATCGTTCTTCATCCTCCAGGTGTGGAGAAGGCACTGAATGCTCCTAGGAATCACTGGTGGTATGCTGAGTTGCTGTTGTCCTGCAGTGGTACCTGCAATTAAAGGATTAGGATTTCACTGCATAATCCATTAAGGAGATGCCCAGCAGAAGGTACTCTTTGAAACAGTGCCATGGCAAACTGTCTCATTTGCCAATGAGAAGGAGACTGGCACTGCCAAACAGGCAATTAAAGGTATCCTTAGGCAAACGCCTGAGAGAAATGTACCTGACATCCCTCAGGATGCACTTCTCTCCCTATATTTTCAAGAGAAAAAGCCCCAAGAAGTAGTTTAGATTAATTATCTAAAAGTTAGATGCCTGGAGTACAGTACATACATCCCCCACTCCCAAACTGACCATGCAGTGCACAGATTGAGAGCGTGAGACTGACTGATTTTTTTGTTCTGTGTTCTTAACCACATGTGCTTTTTTCAGAGTGTTTGTATGAAAAAAAAGCACAGACAGACTGAGTAAGCACTTAGGCAGAAGTCAGCGAGGTTTAGCTGACCATCAGCGTGTTGGCTGTGAGGGAAATGTTCATGTTACACTAATGGGGTGGAGCTGGCATCTGTTGTCTCATTCCTGAGAAGCCTGGTGTAGAAGTAATTCACAGCCTGGGTACACTTTCATGGGAAGTGGCCTTCTCCTGCTGGGAATATTTTGAGATTTTAAGGAATGCTCCCACACCAAACCAGAACAAAAAGTCAAACTCTGATATACTCAAAAAAGAAGGTGGGTTTTTTTTTTGTTTTGTTGTTTTGGGTTTTTTTTCAGTTCACTAGCCTCAGCTCAATAAAAACATTTCATTTTGATCATACTAAAATGTTTTGTCTTGCTGCTGAACTTTCAATTACTTTTCCACCATAATCAATTCATTTTTAAATAAAGCAGTAATCTTGAACATGGCAAAATGACCTTTTAAAGACTATTGGAACAACATGTTTCAAGAACATGAAGAATTTTTAAAATTTATTTTGTTTTAATGAACAGTGAATCCAAACAATCCCAGCCTGGTAGTGTAGAGCTCTGTGTGTGCAGAGCAAATGCATGTTTTTGCAGCTGACCCAGTTTCCTGGTCTCATAGATGCAAAAAAACATTTAGGGAAAGTTGTAGTATATATGTTTTTCCTAAGGCTGCTGTCTGTCCTGATTAACAGGATGCATAGTTAACTATCACATTATGTTGTTAAACCCACTTTTTTCTGTAGGTATTTTTTCTCAAATTCAGCAGTCCGGTCTGTGAGGTATCCTGGAAAACAGTTACTGCATAGATAGTTTATGTCGGGATAAAGAAATTCTATACTGCATGTGTAAGAGGGTTTTTATGTGTCTGGGATGGTCACCAATTTCAGTGTGTATGGGTTTGCCAACCTTACCTTTCTCTAAAATTGCTGTGATTTCCGCAGGGAAAAAGCATTACCACGTCAAAAGTTCCCAACTGGCTCTGACACCCTGCATGGATTTTAACCACCATTCACATGATAGGCTTTGCAAACAGTATTGTAAAACAGTGCTTTAGTTACCATTAATTAATTCAATAATCAGGCTGACAGAGTCAGTATTAGGGGATCACTGCTTGAACTATTTCTGCCTCTCAAAGCCAAACAGGAGGGGGCAGCATGTCCTGTGGGATAAGCACACCAGGGCTGCGACAGCCCAGGAGGGGAAGCGAAAATTGTCTTACATCCTCATCCTCCACTTTAAATCGAGTCATCCCCATGATGAAAAGATGTCACAGAATGAGTAGTAGTAGTCTTATCCATCTGATTTGCATGCAAGGATTCTCCTGCAGTTACTTCATACAGTAAAAACCGTGATTTATAAACCAAGAACAACCTTCGTTTCTGGCATATAAGCTTCTCAGGAGGGGTAAGAATTATAGGAATAGAACAGAATAGACTGTTTTGGTTGGAAGGGACCTACGGTGATCATCCAGACCAACTGCCTAACCAATGCAGGGCTGACCAACTTAAAGCATGTTATTTAGGGCATTATCCAAATGCCTCTTAAACACCAGAGCATTAACTAGACTTCTCTAGGAAGACTGTTCCAGTGTTTGACCACCCTCTCAGTGAACAAATGCTTCCTAATGTCCAGTCTTAACCTTCCCTGGCTCAGCTTTGAATTATTCCCACACAGCCTAGCACTGGATACCAGGGTGAAGAGATCAGCATCTTCCTCTCCACTTCCCCTCCTCACGAAACTGTAGAGAGCATCCAATATCTATAAGGAAAGCCAGTAAATTAAAATCAGTAAAAGGTTGGTCACTAAAGCCTGCTTTCCGGTGACTTATTCTAGACAGCACAAGAGAAGATGAGAGTTTTCCCATCTTCTTTAAATTTCTGCAGCACCCATCATGCAATTTTAAAGAGGTTTATAATGGGGAAAATTAAAATAATTGGTGATTTTGCCTGTCAAGTATCCCAAACGGTACTTATCCCACAAAGTGTAGGGAGTGAACTGATCCTGCATCATCTTGCCTGACAAGACCTTAAGTATTTCAGGATGAGCTGGGATGGTTTGTATTAATTTCTCCATAGGTCCTAAATAGGAATGGCAGGAGGGCATGAAGATATGTCCTCAGAGCCATAAAAAGGGAGTCCCAAGAGAGAATAAACTCTTTGCTGACAGAGGAATGAGAACAATAGACAAAAAAGTCTTGATAGCAAGAGAAGATTCTGGGCAGGAACATGACACGTCTGCAGAGCAGACTGGAGATATTATCCTCACAACCTATCCTGTCAACACATCATCTTCGTCAGTGCTAAAATTCAGGTCAAACTCCATCAAGAGAAAGTAAAAGAGATTGCACTGTAGCAATTCATTCGTTCTAATTACAAAATGTGAGGAAAATGTCACTTCCAAATTTAGACAAAACATCAAAATTTCAACCTCTGCCAGGGACAGTTGTGTTAGGCTGGCCAGATGGCAAAATGGCAAAACAAGCAAACAGTCCACTGAGGCCCTGCAAAATCTTGGGAGAGCACAAGATATCCATGTACAGACTAGAGAAGGAAAAATATCACCTGCAGGCACACGGAGGAGACGTTCTTCTACTTGCCGAGGAGGTACAAGTCCCTCTTGCCTGCCAGAGCCCTCACACCTCTCAGGCTCCTTCCCTCCACTTAGAGAGCATTGCAACTTTCCCTGTCCTATCCCTGGGGATCCTGAGAAAATGATGAAGTGCACAATATTCCTGGGTTCTCAGCATTTTGTTTTGTTTAATGGGCTCCAGTGGGAACTCCTATTAATCTACTCCAGAGGGAAGAGTTTTTATTGTTGTTGCTGCTGTTGTTGTTTGCCCCCTTTTGCCTGAGGCAGGTCATGAATTATGTGCCTGATGTTCTTCCTCACTCCTGGACTTCCCTGTGATGTCCCACGGGGACACATTAAGAGCTTCCTTTCTGCATCCTTCCAGAGAAAGGCCAAGTGCTGAAGTGGCAGAAGCAGGGGTAGAAAGAGGCTCCTGTGACTCAAGGACCTTCAGAGGGGAGCAGCAAGTCACTGTTTGGGTTTGGATGGGCCCATGGAGGTCTGCTGGGAAATTGAGTTGCATACCAAAGTAAGTTGTCCAATTACAGGGAAAATGCAGGGCAATTGTTTGGGTGGTTTTTCTCCTGAAGTTGCTTTTCGAATCATGGTATTTCCACTCATGCAGTGGCACCAGAACTCAGACTTCAGAGAAATGGGCGCTTTTGACCTGCAGCTGACTGCGGATCCTTCTTTGGTCCAGCCCACGAACTGCACGCTCTTGAGCCAAAGTTTAGATCCAGCTGCTAAAGCTGCCTTTGAGGTAGAAAAGCCCTAGTTTGGTTCCTCTGGGTGACATCTAACATAGCCACTTTCATGCACTTCAAATAAATTTCCTGCAAGAAGCCATCTCATGTTTTTATAACCACAGACATTTCAAACATATTTCTGTATTTTCTGATGTGCCACTGGCACAGGCTATGAAAATTGTTTGGGCTATATATAGTTGGATTTTTTTCTTTTTCCCCTTGCAGTTTGTCATAGGAAAGCAACATTTCTGTAGCTTTGTGCCAACCTGGCCTCTCTTCAAGTGCACTGTCTGTTTTTTATCCATAAAATCACATACTGGAAAGTCCGTCTAAAGAACATTATTAGCTGAGGCTGCAAAGTCAAGTACTGGAAAGCTGAGGCAATACCAGACTTGAAATTGCTTCTGCTCATACATGAAGAGGCAGATGCATTAGGACATACTAAAAGCTTTTATAGGTGGTCCGACTCCTGCAGAAGGTGGGATGATCTGTCTCACAGGCAGGACTGATGAATTACCTGAAAAGTGACTCATTTGCATGAGCTCCTTTCTCCTCAGCTGTGGCCCCCAACCCCCTTCCCTGTGCTCGTTTTGATCTATTGTCTGTATCCTCTGCAGGTCCCAGTAGGTACTAAAACCACCGTGGCTGTGACATGCTATGGCACTTCTCCACAGATGGAGAAAGGGGAGGAAGAGCAGGAAGCAGGTGAGGATTGTCTGGTTCAGACAACTTCTGAGGGGGATGAAAGGGCATTTTTTCAGCCCAGAAAGCAAAAGACAAGAGCTGCGTGATAGATCACGCCTCCCTGTGGTTTGTTCTTGACTCATTCAGCCTCCGTTGGTGATGAGGTGTTAGTCACTGGTGAGACACTGAAAAGCACTACAAGAGTAGTGTTATTTTATGATCCAGTAAGTATTTCCCCAGCCTGTTCTGAGGAAAAAGTGAAAATTTACCCTCACCACACATCAACATGGCACAGGGGAGCTGAGCTCTGCATGGCCAAAACAAGGCACTGAGGAGTCCCCTGCACAGCCAAAGAGAAATCTGATCACAGATTGGTGAGGGTTGTTTGGGGCAGATGGTGCAGGGTCTGTCTCTCCCCGCACCCCTGCCTACAATAGTGGTAATGTAACAGGACAGTTCATTTCCTTTCTGGCTGAACACTGAAGCTTATTTGCAGTTTAGGTTGCAAAAAATAAAACCAATTGTCTGAAATATTCCATTTAGTTGCCTTATTATGGAAGTAAACTTTGAAAAATGAAGGCATTTTCAGATTGTCAGTGCTCTTTTTATGGAATCCATGAAAGCGGAATTTTTAAAAATGAAAAATCTTCTTTGTCTTCTTTATTTATTTAAGGGAAAAAAAAGTCCCTGTGATTTCCTTTTAGCTCTAGGTACAGCCCTTCTCTCTGCTGGACGCTGACAGCAGATTCAAGCAGATGTTGCTCTATCCATGACACGCAGGTTGTAATTTCCAGCTTTCCTTCATGGCCAGGAGGCCTAAAAGCATTTCTTAATAAGGAAAACACAAATGTTGTTGACATCAAAGCAGAGCTGGAGCCCCAGGCATATGCCTGTTCATTAACCTGTCCTGGGCATCATGTAGATTTGTTCCTCTGGATCTGCAAAGGCAGGTACAGCCTTGTGCTCTACCCACTGGATCTTTCCTGCAGACTACATACTAATTGCCATCCCTGTACTGGAGATATGTCTAGGTGAGTACACAAGGCACTCATTGCCAGCTTTGTTAGGGGTTTTTTTGGTAAATACTCTCTAAATTTTTTTTACATCATAGTACACTGGAGGTAGGGGTGAGATAAGGTTAAGAATCAGCTTATTATTACCTATCACTTTCTATTTTAAAGAATAAGTTTCTATTAGTCCTTTAATGAAATATGCAGAAAACGGAGTTTTCATTACACGAAGTCACATTATTTTTACATCTCCAAATCTGTTACATTTAGTTCAGTGCTCAGTTAACAACACATGTAATGTCACTTGACTAACAGTGACATGGGAAGTTATCTCTAAATCCCACTTCAAGTTCTGGCAATGGTTATTTAGAAATTGTGCTACATAAACCAAAGTCTAGTGCCAAGTAATTTGAATGATACATACAAGCATTCTCTTGCTTATACCTGAAGACCTCCAGTTTCACTTAAACATTTTTAAAAAGTAATGTGCCCACCTTGACTGCCATAAAAGTAAAATAAAAAGTTCCTTTGATTGAAATGCTGGTTGGATCAAGCTTGCAGCATGTCTATGTTTTTTCATTATTACAGAAGTGTTACAACTAGTAAATGTATCTGAAATATTAATTTTCTGAGAGTATTCTGAGAAGAGTTCTGAAGATGCACATTTTGGACTTGGGGCTTATAGCTCATAATAGAAATATCACATTTCAATAAAAACCTACCTCAGGCATAACAAGCTAAATCACTAAATAATCAGTTGGCACCACCTTAATACATCACAGCTACACAGCAGTAAAATAATTACACACACACACATAAACAGAGTCATACATAGCCAAGGACTTTTTTCTCTTGGTAATGCAAGGTAATAGTGATACAGATGGCATAACAAAATTCACAAAAAGGAGTAAAACAGCTGGTACTGAATGCATTTGAAATAGTGTGGACAACATGCAGGGAGGGTGCAGTAGAAAAAAGGATGAGGTGAGGGACCTTGTCAGTGCAGACATGTTGAAGCTAATGTCCAGCAGCACCAAAGTCCCACTTGGCACCCTGCAGCACCATGCTGATGTTCTTTTTGGATGTGAAAATAGCATAGTGGTTCATGTGGAGCATCCACAGGCGACTGCACAGTTAATATCCAGCCTATGGATAATGGACATACAGAACATTAAGAAGAGCTGCACCATAATCTTTTTATCACCTGCTTCATCCTCAAAAAGGACAGTCTCTGCTTTCCACGAGAATCTTTTTACTAAGAACTTTTCACCATCTGTAACTGAGCTAATCAAATCCAGAATACTTCAATCCAAAGAGAGTGCAGGGGTCCTTAGTGTGTGGGCCCTGAAAGACTCCACTTTTTTTATAACAAGGATTAATCCAACTTGCACATGTCTTCTATTTGCAGCTGCAGCAGGGAGAAAGATGGGAAACAACATCTTAAACGTTGAGTACAAGCTGATTGCTTAACCTGGCTTGTGCCTGCCCAATTTGCAGTTGCTTTTTAGTGCTAATGGTCAGCTTCTCCTCCCCCTATTGTCTCCACAGTAAATTGTTGATAAATTTTCCTGGTGACATTTTGGAAGACTAAATACAGCAAAAGTGTTTTAAAGACATGGAGAAAAAGAGAGAATTTGCACAGTCTTTTCCATGCAGCCCAGGCGCGTGTCTTTCAGAGCATGCAAACTTGAGTAAAGGTGGAAGCTGTTTGCTTAGAAACATGCTTCAATCTGATGGAATTTTCTGCTATTGTGGATACTGTAGTCATATTATTCACTGACTTTGTGTTCTGTGCTTGTTCAATGCTCCAAAATAGCTAGCTTCCAGCTGGGCTTCTCAAGGCACTAGTCTGAGTTTGCAGCTCACTCTCTTTTAACACCTAAGAACCGCCTTGTGCTAGGTGCTGGAAAAGCATAGAACAAGGAAACACTTCTCTGTGTAAGATGAGAAGTGTCTAATTAATGCAGTGATCTTATGGGGAAAAAAAAAAAGTTACAAAAATCGTGTTACGTCTTCCCACTGCCCTTTGTGGAATTGGGCTGTACTGAGATGAGCTGAACCCTGGCTGTACTTTAAATATTTGTATCTGAACTTATTTCTAGGTGCATAGGGCATGTTAACACCATGCAGTTCAGAGATCTACAGAGTAGTTTCAAACATGCTGGTTTCTCCAGGCAGACTTGTGCTGAACTTTGCTGTACCACAATTCTGCTCCTACTGTGGAATTCTCTCTTAACACAGACTCCCAAACAAGTGACTTAGTCCTGTGGTGTGAGCCTGAGAAGGTAATTATTTTCTACAGCACTGGCTTTTGTTTTGACACACAGTGCTGCCTAGAGCGAGGGAGATAAAGCCCCCATTCTCAGTGCCCTCTCAGAGCAAGTGAAGAATTAACTAGAAAGCTACTTCCTTCTCAATGTTTCTGGCTCTGCACTGTACAGACATAGCTAGTCTGCCATCAGTTAGCAGCATGCTAACAAAAACACTGAGCTCTGAGTTACAGCAGGTAAGTTCCCAGCTGAAATGTGCTACCCCAGCAGGGTCCTGGGCTCCCTGTTCATCAGTTACACCCTTTCAATGCCTTCAGTTAATTTTTCTTCTTTCACCCCCCTTGAAGAAGACGTGAACAGAATAGTAAACAGGATTCTTAGGGGTTTTTTCCCCTGTAAAAGCATTCATGTCCCACTGTTGCTAGGACTCACATAACTTCTGGAGGGCTGTGACAGTGCCATGGCTCGGGAAGGACTATGGCAGCGAGTGCAGCAGGGAATGACTGATGGTCTTAGCAGGGATCTGGGACCGTGCCGGCCGGCCGCCGCCAGATGGAGCCCTGGGCACGGCGGTGCCGGCGGTTCCCCGAGGGGCTGGGCCACGCCGGCTGCGCCGGCCAAGGGCTCCGGGGGGGCGGGGGGCGCCAAGGGCTGCCCCCGCGGGAGGGCGGGACGAGCTTCTCTGCTGAGACAGAGTGGGAAGAAAACGGTAACTGTGGGCGTCACCTCCCCGCGATGGGATGGGACTAGGAGGTCTGGCTTTGGGAAAGGGAGTCTTAGTATAGAAAGAAGTTACGGGTGAGCATGAGTCTCTACAAAGGAGCAGGGGAAAGTCACGTGGCCTAGGTACTCCTGAGATATTGGGCAGTTTGGAGACTCAGTTGGTAGGCAATAGAAGGTAGGGTCAGCTTCACAGAAGAGGAATATTGTTGGTGTGGTCCCACAGGCACAGCATGCCTCTAAATACTCTCCTTGAAAAAGAGGTGAAGAGTGAATTGGCATATCCAGCTGCTGACATCACATTATTTACAACAGTCAAAACTGTTTGTGAAGGCTTAAAGAAGGAGCTCAAGAAACTGAGTGATTCGGTAATAAAATGGCAGATGAAATTCAGTGCCAATAAATGCAAAGTAATGCACATGGAGGAAAACAACCTTAACTATACATTCACAGTGATAGACTCTAAATGAGCTATTACTACTCAGAAAACAGATTTGGGAATCATGACACATAATTCTTCAGAAACGATCAGCTCAAAGCTAGCAGTGGTCAAAAAGACAAATGGGGTATTACAAATTATTAGGAAAGAAATAGATAATATGATAAAAACATGCTTTTTGTTACCATGCAAACCAATGCAGTGCTCACATCTTAAATGCCAGGAGGGAGGGAACAATTTATTAGACACTTGGTTTACAAGAAGCACCATATGTTTTCAAGAGATGACACAGTGAAACTCATTGTCACAGGAAATTTTGAAAGCCCAAATGAAACTAAATTAAAACAACAATTCAATAAATGTGTTGGCATTAGGTCAAAAAAAGTTTGCATTGAGTGATGTAGACAGACCTACAAGCTCAGGTAGTAACATACTTTCTAGCTGCTGGAACGGAATGGGGATAATCACTCTATCCCAGCCTTGCTTCTGCGGTTTTTTGGTTGGGTTTTTTTTTGCATCTGTTGGGCTGCACAGACCTTTGCTTTTAACCATCAAGGCCATACTTATACCATTATCTTGAAGATAAAGAAATATTGTGGTCCTAAGGAAAATCAATGGCAGAATTCATTGATTTCGAGAACAGGAAAATCAGTTCTCCCTCTAGCTGGGTCATGTCTTGCTGTGCGAGGTGTTGCATTGATTGAAGCAAGACTGCTGGCACAGCAGGAGCAGCTTATAACAGGTATCTTTGAGCTACCCAGAAAGTAGCAGTGACTAAGTGTGGGATTCATTTCAACTAACTTTATCTGGTGTTGAGAACTAGGTGCTGGTTCTTTAGGCAGCTGAGGTACTTCTTCCTATCACAGTGTGTCCATCGCATGAGTTTGACAGAGGGAACAATGACAAAATACTCACCATGTTCCAGAAAAAAACCAACTAAGGCATCAGGAGCACTATTTAGCATCTGAAATAGGAAATTAAGATGGTGTTTGGACACCTTGGGGTAAAGACATGAGATGAGAACCTCATTTCCCTGAGGAAAATAAATGTGATACTGTTTGCCTTTGGTACATAACAGAGCACCCATCCTTTTCAGGTGTCTCAGTGACAGAATGAGTAAGAAAACCCCATTATTTGCATTAGAAACAGAAATATTTCTGTTTGGTGCCTGATTATGGAGTAGGGATCCCACTTTAGGTCATTAGTGAACTGTTGCAGAGCTGTAACTGCTTCCTCCCAGCAGGATTTCAGCCCTGTCTGTTGGAGAAAGACCTTCTGCCAGCGAGGAAGCATCGCTTCTCAGAACTGGGTCTTCACTACTAGGGTAAGCATGCTTTAAATTAGTAGCAGGCAAACCTAAAGCAGAAATTCGCAAAAGTCAATACCAATGAAAGAATCCTTTAAGCTGTATGTTTTAGGAAGGCAGGAAGAAGATGACTAGGTTTGGTGAAATCTTTTGCAGGGATATAGATTATCTCTCCTTTTTTTTTTTTTTAATTTGCTTATGTAGCGGATGATCTCCAGTTCTTCCCCTTCACTGAGTTTTTTTTGTTTTCAATAGAAAAGCTTAATGAATCAAAGACTTGTGCAGTAATGAAAGACTAGTATGTTCCAGAAATAATTTTAAAAATAGAAGACACCAATTCAAAATCCTGAAAATTTCATGGCTTAGGAACATCCCTCTCGTTCTTTCCAGATCTCAAGCCTTATATACCTTTTTCTTTAAATGGTCAGTCACTGAAATTTTTCCATAGAGAAGAACTATGTATATACACTTATACATGTATTTAAAAGCAGAGAGAATAATAAAGAGCTAATCTTCTTTTCAGAAGTGGGTACCTAGGACCTGCCAGTCAGCTGATTTCTTTGGTATATACAATTAATTCATATTAATTATTGTGTATTGCAGTGCTGCTTAGCAGCTGCCACTAAAATTGAAGGTGCCCTGTGCTGTATCTGTACAAACACGGGAAGAATCCTGCCTTGAAGCCATCAGTGCTTAACTGAATGAGAGAGGACATGGAAAGAAAGAGGAGATGTCTCTCTGTTTAATTTCACTTAACAATCCCCATAGTTTCTAAAGGAACATGTACTCAAAGCAGTGCTTGCTCAGGGATCTCTGACTAAGTAGGTGCCTCAGAACACCACAGGGCACTGCTGTGCAGAGACCCTAGAACAATGCCTGGATCCAAAAAAGCCTCACTGGTGGGGTGCTCAGCCACCAGACTGGTGTGGGAGGGTGTCTTGGGGTGACTGTATGATACGGTATTCCCTATCACCTGCTCTATGCCCAGACTTGAATCCTGTGCCTTTCTGTACCTTTAAGAGAGAGGAGGGGGAGAGCCGGTGGAATTCCTTCGGCGCTGTGTTCGAAACACAGATAAGCTCGATGGCTTCTCCTGCCCGGCTGCTCCGCTTCTGCAGCAGGGAAGAGAGTTACATTCCTTTTGCTTTTTCGATAGCTTCTTGTTCGTTAGCTAAAGTACGGAGCCCTGGGACTTTGGCTTCTTCTTCTTCTTTTCTGGAACTGCTCAGAGCACCAGAACATCAGAGCTTCACTGGGAGACCTTTCCACCGAGGTCCGGAGGTTCCCATGCTGAACCCCAGCTCCGGAGAGGAGAAAGCCATGCCCACAACGGCTCTGAAATCTACCCAGGTTCTCTCCACAGCGAGAGGTTTTATTATTTAGCAGCATTCTTTTTTCCCCCCATGCCTGCATGCACTTCACTTGTTAAATAAATAGCTGAGTTTTTTTCACTTTTCTCCGAGGAAAATTCTTTCCGAACCTGGTGGGGGAGGGGTGGCTGTAACCTGCCTTCTATCAAAGGATGTTCATTTCGGACGTTCCTCCGAATTTGTCTCAAACTGGGACAGGCTGATGTGACTTCCACCTCTACATCTACAGCAGGTCTGTGGAGCATTGGCAGAAGAGCCATCACTCATTTTGCCTTCAGTGACAAACACACCTCAAGTGGCATAGCTGAGGCATACAGATGGGCAGCACTAGAATAAATTGCAGACCTGCCTAAATCTTCTAAATGAAGAGCTCCCAGTCTGGCAAACCTTATTCACAGGTGTGGTCACATCTAATTTCATGCCATTTACTGTGAATGGCACATTGTCTCTGGGAAGAAATCATAGGTTTTTGCAGTGTATGTTGGTTTTGACTACACCTAGTGTTTCAGTACAGTTTCTGGATACTGCCTTGTATTTGTTAAAAAAGAAAAATAGTAGCCATTAGTGCTTAGTGTTATTTCAATGTGATGGTAAAGTTTGCATTAAAAATGCATAGCTAGGTTAGATATTTAACATTCAGTTGGCGTTCTGGCACAGTCTGAGGGCATGAACTGTTGCCAAGAATATATGGATTCCTAAAACTGTTTCCTGTGCTAAATCTCAGCATCAGCCTGTCCATAAGTAATGAGGAGAAGGATGATATAAAATAATGGTATTGTTAAAATACTGTGACCTCTCCCTCCCCCACATATTTTAAAGAAATGTATTGCAGAAAATTCATAATGCATCTGGCCATCTTTCTCATGTCTTTCTTTCTTCCTTCCTCATCCTGATAGAATCAGTGTTCTATATTACTCCTTAGATTCAAGAGATTATGGCAATCTTCTCTGTTTTTTCATTAGCTGAGGTGATTTTGTGCAAAAGCTGTTTAAGATTCATGAGTGATTTTGCCTCTGCAAAGAATAGGAATGCAGCTGAAGGTAAAAAAACCCAAAAAAGTTTCCAATAGACTATTGGATGGGATACTGATGAGAAATATGCACACAATTAACTTGAAATAAAATGCAACAATTTCTTCTTTAAGACTGTCCCCACAAATGAGGTGTGCCTAGCTTACTGCATCCAAACCCTTGCATCCTCCCTCTTGTACAGACTGATGTTGCACAGGCACACTCCTGCTTTACTGGGTCCCTGCAGAGCCATAAGATCCTGATAATTATCACAGAATTTTCTCAGTCTGGGAACCTTGCAGTCTGTGGTTTCGCTGGCCAGGAATGGCCATTCCTTTAGGCCAAAGTTTCTTATTTTCTCACACCAGAAGACTTGCAGACAGGGTAAATCAGATTCTGCTGGACATTGATTCTGAGAAACTGGAGGGAGAGGAATCCTCTCTCTGCTCACAGATGTCATCATGCCTGGAGTTGCTGCATGGGTGCCTGAACAGCCTGCCAGACTCTGGCCAAGGGTGAATTTGGGCTTAGAAAATTCCCATGCCCCACATCTGTCTGTAGTTCCCACTTCCCACCTCTCAGTGGATGCAGGGATCATTTTAACTGTGTAGTTTTAGACTGATTGTCACAGATCTCACAGGAAGAAAAGCAGAACTAGTAACAATATTCCTGCTTCAATGGGCTTATCATGCTCAGAGGTGCCAGTTACAGCAGTCCAATGTAGTGCAGTTCAGTACAATGGCTTTGTGCCTCCTGATGCTCCAGACAGTTAAGGAGACTGATGTAAATGATTTGCATCCCCTGCATTTGCTCAGGAGACCACCACTCCAGGTGCTGTGTAATGTCAGCTGTTCCACACTGGGAATTGTTTGTCAAAACTGTTTGCAAATAACACCCGTCTTCCTTCCCTTCTGGTTTTCCCATACTGTTTCTGCAAGGTACGTGGAGCAGGATTATGGCATTGAACACAAGACAGTCTGAAAAATTACCTTCAGGCTTATGTTTAGGCCCACGTGCTTCATTACTTTCTTGGATCAGGGCCTCAGCATCCTGCAGTCACTAAGTGAACAACCCTAATGTGAAGCCAGTGCCAACTTTGAGTGCCTAAGCAACAAAACTGGCACATTGTACTCATCTTCTCTTCTTCATTAAGAAAGATGATTCAAATATTATTTCTTGAAAAGCATCCAGTCTGTGAAAAGATTCAGACACTGTTAATCAAGTTACCATGGATTTCTTTTGAGACATTCAAGCTATTAAGAGCAGGAATATTTTGTCTGAAATTCTATACAGAAACCTAGTGATAGAAATAACCACTTGCTAGCTGTTACCTTTTGTCTTTTGTACACAAGTTGAAGTTTACCATGTTCCTAATTGCAGTGAGTTAGATGAATTTGTCCTAATAAATCAAGCCATTCAGAGTGTGAGTATTTTCTGGAAAGGGAAGAGCAAAAAAGATTTCAAACAGTGAGTCCAGAATAAAAGGCTGTGAAGATGGGCGGACATGACTCATAAAGGAGGGATACTGTAGGTGTTTAATGCTTAATGTTTTTTCTTCTAGTACAAAGAAAGTTAGTAACATTGTATACAGACAGCAGAACATCCTTATTTGAGGACATAATTTATTGGAGCTTCTTAAAGAACTACTTACTATTTCATATAATGAGGACAAAAGCCTTTGAGGCACCCAGGAACATGCAGGTTCTATTGACCACAAGAAGATAATTTCTACTTTCTAGTCCCTCTCTAGAAAGTTTCTAAAATGAACGGTGGAACACAGCTGGAACCATAGAAATAATTTTGTTCACTGCCAGTTGCAAAACAAAACAAACAAGGGACTGATCTAAGAAAATGTATATGGCCTTTTGTTGTCATTTGCAGAAGGGTCTTCAAACAAATTTCAGTAGTGTAGAGTTGAGTGGAATGTGACCACAATCTAAGAAAGTGGGGAAAAAGGAGCAGCCACTCCCAAACCTGTGGCTAAGAGATGACATGGCAGCTAGTATATGCTGTAATCAGACCTGTAGCCCCATTAAACATCCTCCCTGTAAGTCTGTCCCTGTTGTAGCCACAAGGAAAAATTGTGCAAAAATAGTATTTGCTTTCACCTTAATGTCCCATGCCATTGTAAATGTAAGGGAAATAAGAATCAGCATCTCTATACATAAAAGGGCTGCTTGCTATTATAAGCCTTTGCACTGTCTTCTTCAGGGTTATGAGGTGTTACTGCAGAATCTCTCTCTGCAGTTGTCTGAGGTTTCAGATTGTTTAAATCCTTCCTCAGGTTATGAGGTAAGTAAACACAAATATTGCCTCTTTAATTTAATCTGGAGGATGCTAAAACTGAGAGAAACCCAGATTTCACTCACCTCTCTGAATGGAGCAAGTTTGGGGCAGAATACTGTCACTTTCTAACAGTCTCTATTACAACAGCATAACTGACTGGGGCAGGACAGGAGGCGACTGAAAATGTAAGAACAGCTCCTTGGTGGATGCTCCCTGCCCCTCTATGTACTGGAGGAGAATCTGAAAGTTCACTGCTATTCCTTGGAAATCAGTCAGCTGCAGAGGACGAGCTGAGGAGAGATTAGAGGTGTCACATTACTGTGCCTCACAAAGGAGACCTCCAGATTCATTATTTAAGCTCTCATGTTCCCAGAGGGACTCAGGGAGGATTATGACCTGTCCTCACTGAGAACAAGGTGATTTAATTTAATACTTTCTCGATCTGGTTTCTTACTGACTGCACTTCCTCACACACCCCAGCTCTCCAACCGGGTCTGCTGATTTGGATGGGGATTCTCAACTTCTCTGCAGCTGAATTTCACTTCATGAGAAAGTTGCTGGGATGCCTCATGCATCACTGGACACAGCTCCCCAAAGGCAGCGATATGGAGACTGGGCGGTCTCTTGCATGGGTGCTACTTTTTTGTCTTGCCACCATTTTGACACATTAATATTATTAGCAAACACTGCATGACAGCATCTTCAAACAGCTGGAGTTGGGCAAGGGGGAGAGATGATAAAGTCCTCCTGAATCACCTCCTGTATGAGAAAGGCTGCAAGATTTGCTCTTTAGAGCCACTGACCAAAAGAGAACATATGTTGTAGGTGCAAATGCTTCTTCTACAAATACAGTACAACTAGTTTTTTTGGGACCAGTCAAGCTTTTTGAGTTATGTGTTTCATCCAGGTATTCCTGTCACAGTTTGGACTGGGGTTTCCTGGATGGGAACACACCAGATATGGGGAGCTAGACACTCTCTGGTTGCATTACAGCTGCTAAGGGTGTATCTTGGAGGCAGAAAATTCATGTTTTTCTGGACTGATTATGCTAAGAAATGATACTTGACAAGAAATATTTGTCTGAATCCCTAAAAAGTACCAAACCCCAAGGATTTTGAAGGTAACTGGTACTTCAGCATGTACAGGCAGAAGAATGAAGGATGTGACCCAAGTACTCTGGATGGATGGCAGCCATACTTGAACAGTGTCTCATGGCAGATGAGACATCCCAGAACAGGGGAGAAGCTGGAAAATCAGATATACAGGATGGCACAAGATCTTTTGGTCCAGTATACGTCCAGCCTATGGGAGTGACCCAGTGCAGATAATTCCATGAGACTTTTTCTTACCCATCATGAAAAAATGGTTTATTAGGTCTGAACTGCTACTCAACATTTGTTCTGCACCTGAGCTTATTAGTTCTCTTCATCAGCTTCCAGGTGGCTGCTACATGACCATCTATCCTTGCCTTGCTGCCCAAAGTTTGTGCCTCAGGGCTAAAATCATTACTGCCACCTCCTATTTAAACCGCTTAAACTGAGCCAAATGAATTTGCTTGGCACAAACCAAGGAATGCTGGCACAAACTGCTGTGTGGGCTGGTTCAAAAGGGTGCTTAACACTAGAGGAGGGAAGGGGTGGGAAGAGGACGGAGAACACCACAGATGAGCAGCTGCAGTGGTAACACCCAGCAGCACAGCTGGATCTGAAGGAGGATGTTTGTCCACAGCCTCTGAAAGCAATTAAACTGGAGCCTTGCGAGGTCTGGCACATCTGAGAACAAGTGCTACTTATTTTGTTAACTAAATAGGGATTTGGATATCTGTCCTTATTTCCAGATTGCAACATTCATGAGTGTCTGTGTGCTGTGTAAGCATTGAAGATCTGGATGCTTTGATTACTGGTAGCAGCTCCTTCATTAAATGCTGTATCTCACTTGAGAAGACAACAATGCTGATTTCTAAGGTGAATTAGGGGGAAGGATAGTTCTGCTGCTGTTTCTTTTCTTCAAAATCAGACTGTCTAAACTCAAAATGACACAAAAATTCTGAAGAATTCAGCTTTGGAACAAGTTGTTTGTTTTTTTTTTTTTTTCTGATTTCTGCATTATCCTTGCTTCCTGAGGTACCCTGTGACTGCTGTATTCAAGAAACCTGTCCTCCCCTTGCTTCCAACACCTGTGACCATTTCTGTCTTGCCCCCAGCAAAAGGTCAAAGGGACAATGCTATTCATCCTTGGGCAATGTTATCTACATTTATAACATTCTAGGCCATCTTCATTGTTCCTAACGGAGCTGTAATAAATTATTTAATTGTGTGGCACCTCTTTGCTCCTCACAGCAAGCAGAAAATGCTTACTAGCTTCAGTCGGAGTTATGTGCACATAACTATGCAAGAAATGAATATAGCCCTTTGATTACAATAAGGTTATAAGCAGCAGGAGTCCATTATGATTAGCAGTAAAATGAAGAATTTTTCATAAATCATAAATGTAACTTTATAATTTCCATTCCTCTTTATCCTTTTTCTCTGTGTGCACCTACAAAATTATATTTTGTCCTAATTCAGGCACCTTTTGTGCAATTGTCCCAAAAGCTGTTACTCATTATTACCCAAAAGACTAAGAGCAACAAATGCATTAAAATCACTCGATAATATTTGCCTGAATTGACTTTCTGCTTCTTTGCCCTAGGGTAAGATCTGACTTGAATGTCACTTTGCATCCTTGCAAAGTCTGCCACATCCTGAAGTACTCATATGTCCAAATGGCAACAGAGGCATGGTTAGTATCAACTTAGCCACTCCAGAGCAGTACGAAGAGAAGCAGGAAGGAAGAAAAAGCTACTGGCAGCTGTACTGCTACTGCTGCTGCCATGGTGTCTGCCTGAGGTGGTACAGTGTGGCATCTTTTCATTCGGTTGTGAACTTCTGCTCTCAGAAGGTATTTTCCCTGCCATTCTGTCACCTAGTGGTGATTCTGGGAGACCAGGGTTTTCATAACAAAAACGAGGGGTGCAGTGCTTGTACAGGCAGGGTCTGGGGTCCCCAGTGGCTGTGGAAGCTTTGGGGCAGCACTGGAAGAAAGATGCGGTGGTTCCTAGGTGAGGGTGGAGCTGGGACTGTCTCTTTGGCTGTAACTGTGCATCCTTTGCTGTCAGAGGTAGGACAGTGGACTAGGCAGAACTGCATCTCTACTGCGTCAGTTCCTGCATTTCACAAGTATCTGCATGAAATTGAAATTCAGGCCAGTGCATGTGCTGTACAAATGGCCAAGAATGACATCCTTTTTGATATTAAAGAACACATTTATTCAGAGAGATCAGGGAATCAAAAAACAAAAGAGAAAATCTTTCGCAGTTCAGGTGGAGTTATATATCTCAACAAAGAAGGCAGCAATTCTCTCCCGACATACAAACCTAATGGCAAGCTGTGTTTCTTGGGAGCAGATTTAGAATTGCTCCCAAGAATTGCATCCTCTGGTACTGTGTGCTGACTGGTTATCAGAAAGGTCTGTTAAGCTTGTTGACATTTCTGTTGGTTTTCCTTTGCTGCTTTGTTTCTGGTTAAAAAATCATATCTAGTAGAAGCCAGAGTTTATGTGCAGTTTTTGAAAGTGCCCATCCTGTGTTTCAAGGACCAACCCTTCCTGTGGAGCAGATCTGCTGCCACAAGGAATCATACTGTATCTTCCATTAAAAATTAAAAAAGAAATCCTACCAAACGCTGTGTGGGTCTCCTGTTTAGCGTAGGTCATGAGAAAAATCCTTTACAATGACCACATTAAAATCCTTACAAGATTAGAGCAGAATGATCTCCCTGTAAAACCAGATAAGTCAATGCCTTATTGCAACACCTGCAAACACTAGTACTTTTATGCTTCTTGTGCTTCAAAAGTGAATAGAAAAAACCCTCAAAACCCTGAATTTTTTTTCAAGCTCCTTCATATTTTGTCACTTTAATTTGGCTACTTTTTTTCATCCTAGAAATCTTAAAAGCCCAGATTCAAGGTACTAGATCAAAAATGATGTGTTATTTCTATATTTAGAAAGACATAGTACCAGGTATTAAAGTAAGGGACAACTATTTCTATATTTAAGAGGGAAAACTGTTATTTATTTAAAAAATGCATTTTTCAATAGTTGTAGCTTGTGAAGTATCCACCTTCTAGACTAAAATTTGCCATGCTTGGTGAATAGTTTTGAAAAGTTTATATATAAAGTATTCAGACCATTTTTAAGTGAGAATGAAAAGCATAATGAATTTCTCCCATTGTATCTTGTGACCCTTTTCAACAACTCTTATGAGCAAAATGGCTGAAAGTTGAAAACTGTGATTTGCCATGCAAGTAGCTGTGCTTTTGCACAGTGCCCAGCCTTATCGTGAAGGAAATTGATTTTTCTTTAGCAGAGATATAAAGGTTTGAAAATCATTTACCAACCATGCACTGTAAAGGCTTTCCCCCCCTAATTTTGCATTACAACCCCAACCTCGGAAAGACCTACAGAAATACTTAGCTTTACATTCCTTGAGCAGTTCCAGTAGAATGACCACAACGTGTACAGCCTGTGTGGGGAGCATATCTTTATAAAATTGGTTTACATGCCTCTGCTTTTTATTACTGAGATACCCTGTAACTAATCTCAATACATAATGACCTGGCTACATTTCAAATGCTTCAACACCTTAAAACATGTTGGAAGGACCCAGACTCCCAGCAAAAGAAGGACTCAGGGTGTACGCATTTCCCTACTACTGCTATACTGATCTATAGGGAGCATACACAGGACAGGGAAGAAAAATATTCCTGAATTTTATTCTGATCTTTCTTCTGTGATTTGACTTCATAGCTTACTGTAATTTATGGCCTCTCTTTGCTGCAGTCTAAACAGGGTGCAATCTAAAATGTGGGAGCTGGAAATCTCTAGTTCAGGATGTCAATAAGCAGCCATCCCTCTCCTTGAAGAAGTATTTGGCAATTAATCAAGAGATGAACATTTGCAATTCCTACGCTGAAACTGACAGAAAGCCTTTGGCAAACAAAAAGGAGTCTGATCCCACAGCGATTAAGGGTGATAGGGAAGCTGCCCGCTGAAGGAAAATGTTGGGGACACTCTTTCTTCTGGGCATTGCTTTCCAGTCTCTGAGCAACTCTTGCAGGCATCTGCCAAAGGTTGTGAAGACAAGAGACAATACGTTAGCAACAGACATTGAGAGGTAGGTAGTAAACAAGGATTTGCTTAGCAGAGCAGAGCTGAAGAGCTTGCGAGTAACATCCGTGCTCATCTTTTGAGAGCGCTCTAGAAGCATGGTCTATCGGAGCACTGCCACTCACTTGGGATTTCCATACATGCTCTGTTCTCTGCTCTTCTGTGGCATTCCCCATAATGATGGACTTGCCTAGACGGATCAGAGCCAGCCATTTGCCATCTGGGTATGTCCCCAGTGCAGCAGCACATTGCAAAGAGAGCTCCAGTTTGAAAGCATTCAAATCATGTTAATATGACCAAGCTAATAAGCTCAGCCTTGGGAAATTGTTACCTTACATTTCAAAAACTGTTTAGGGTAAAATGCCAAACCCAGACATACTGCCTGCCCAGGCAAATGCTCCAATCAATGGAGTAGAGAGCAACAGAGCAAAAGTACTTCCTTACTGTCTGACCCTTGGATAAGGGTTGGGAAAGCCTAAAAGATGGGCAGGTTGTTAAACAACTCATTTGAATGTTGAAAAAGATACACGAGTCTGTCTTTCTGGGCAAAGAAGAAAACTTGTTTTTCCACTAGGAAGAGAATGCCCCAAACCCATCACTGGATAGGGGCAAACCTACTCTCCATCCTTGGAAAGTGGGAACAGGAATATCTTCCTTTAATGCTGGGGAGAGCCCTCTTACTCTCCCAAAAGGCAAGGATACCCGAAGTGCTAAACCTGGCACATCCATATGCTCACTGAATTGCTCAGTGTCATATTCAGGCTGCTCTGACACACCAGTCCCCTCTTTCCATGTACCATAGTGTTCATGGGCCCTTAGCACAGATTTTGGATGCCAGTCTGAGCATACAAGCCCAAAAGTTCTGTGCTGCAGCTGCTATGATCTCTCTGGGTTCTGGCCTGTAGAGCCATATGGCAGAGCTGGGAATGGAGAGCAATGTGTGAGCTGTCACATTCCTGACTCACATAGAATCTTCTATGAAGGGAGGGAGGGAGGGAGACAAGTGGGGGGTCTGTGGAGATGGAGTAAATGCATGATAGGACTGTGCTGGGCACAAAAAAGGCTCATTTTTCATGATTTGCAAAGGGCCATTTGTGATCGATCTCTTAGTGTGTAAGTGGAGGGAAAAGAGTGGGTGCATTACAGCCCATTGGCTCTCATCAGGCAGTGGGGGCAGGTATCAAACCGATTTTGCCTTATTACAGGCAGTCAGAGGCCTCACTGCTTATCTGAACAAACAGGCAATTGTGTACTGCACACACAAACTATTTTATCCAGGGGCCGTGATAACTCAAGCTTCCTTTCTTGCAGCTGATGGCATCATTAGAAGGTTTCTGCTCTGGATTAGAACAGAAAGCCTGGAAGGAATAATAGCCTCATGATTCACAGCCTCAGGTTATTTATTTACTGTATAAAGCATTCGATCTCATTGTAGAGAGTTCAGGGTGAGGCTGGGTAGGGGCTGAGGCATGACCACACGAGGGACAGCCTCTTTGGGGCAAACTTTAGGCAGGGTGGCAGCTTTCTTTAGTGCTGGAGAACTAACTACCCTCACCTCTTACTGGTGCACATTTCCCACCAACTTTGAAGAATGGAGAGATGAGCTGGCCTCGCTCCAGTTGAATTTAATCACTCATAGCTCCTCCAATATTTCCTAGGCTCAGTGAGTTGTAGAAAACTGTCATTAAACATGCAAAAGCAACACTGAGGTTTACTCTGCAAGGAGGGAGAGAACATATGGAGTGAGCCCACGCTTTGTGCACTGCTGCACTTCCGAAACCGGATTAGCGTCTCTTTTTTTCAGTTGTAGTTTGGCCTGGAAGGTTTGTTAATTGACTAGTGTTGTTAGCATGGCAAACGCATCACTGTGTTATCCTGAATGCATCTGCAAGCGTGATCCTAATGTAATTTTATATCTTCTGATACTTCATTTCTAGTAACTTCCAGTAGATTATCACCAATATTTGGCTGCTGCTATCACCAGTGATGTTACACCTATTACAAAGATGGTTCTTTTTTGGTATCTCTCGGTGTTTCAACACCACAGCCTCCCCCTGCTGTGCATCAGCATGCAGTGATTGTGTGATAGAATTTTTGGGTTGTGGCCTTACTCCACACCATGTAACTGTGGAGACATAAGTATCACTTACAAAGGCTCCAGAAATGCTAGACATTTTTCCCACTGAAAATTCAGTCGAAAATACACAATTCAGTTTTTACATGACAATATACATTCCAGGTATGCCATTCTGAGAAAAATGGGCATACGTTTCTTTAACCCCAGTTCTTCTATGTTTGCAGTTTGATATTTTCTATTTGAGGTGAGAATGCAAGCAGTAAATAGTGATTCTCTTCTAGAGGGAATTACCATAATGATTACTTTGGAATTGGAGCTTAAGGTCTGTTTTGCACTATAAATGAAAAAAGATGGAAAGGGGGAGAGTCAATTGTAATTGGCTCATGGATTTGCAGTTTCTTAACCCTCTTTTTCTCTCCCTCTCTTTATAAATATATATACATGTGCATGTATATTTAATGTACTGAATTATTGCTCCTTTGTGACTTCCCTTAGCCCTTCCAACTCTAGAAGGGGGAAAAAAAAGAGTGTAATCTCAGGAATCTTGATGATAGGAAAGCCACAGGAGAATCCTGGGCTTCCACCTAAACTCTTCATTTGCAACATCTTACACAGCTCTTCCTGGGGCAATGGTAATGATGCAGGTCTAGTGACAGTGCTTTTGGAGTGAGCTCTGGAATAGCATTTGAGGTTAGAATTAAGTTGAAGTCAGGTGGGTTAGACTTCATCTTCTCCTACAAGCTGCAGTCCTCATCTGTGCAATTCCCTTATTCAGCACTCATTTCCAGAGTGCAAGAAACTAGGTTTATTGCTTTGACAGCTGACCTAGAAACTCTGGGTCAAGTTCTCTTGCTTATATGTAGAGTTTTATATTGCATCCATTACTGCAGCCTCCAAGCAATTTTCATGTGAAGAAAAGTCATTAATTCCCACACAGAGTTCAGGGGTCCTCCCGCAAGTTTCCCTTTTGGGACAAGCACTCTGCATGAAAGGGTTGGAGGGAATGAGGGTATGAGTGGAGAATAAAGGTTTCTGTATTGTTAGTGTCAGTGGTGGCAATAAAGTTGTCTCCAGGGAAAGCTGAGTGACATCCCTTAGAGATCCCCAGGCTTGGGAGTGCACTTGATCCCCAGTTAAACAATTTCCATATAGATTTACTTCCTTTCCATCAGAGTTCTTTTGTTGTCCATTCTCAGAGGCACTGGCTCAGAGGTGCTGTCCACCAGGGGCACAGATTAAAATTTGGTCCTTCATGGAGAAGGGATTCAATCTTTCAGCTTCTTTGAGAAATGAGACTTTGAGTTGATGTCAGAGGCTATTGAAGAGCTAGACAAGGGACTAAGGCAGAAGCTCTGCATGCCTTCTGAGGCTTCAGCCATACAGAAAGCAGCTTTTTGACCTGTCCAGAATTGAGTGGCAACCTTAAACTGAGGCACAGATTTGGTTTCTTCTAATAATCCATGCTGATACTGATAAATGCAAAGATTCCATTAGCCATGTCCATGCCTGCAAGGAAGAGGTAAAGTTGCCTTGCAAGCTGAAGATGAAAAAAAGAGTACTTTAGTGAGGATTCTGGTGGGACTGGAGCTTAGCATCTTGGCAAATGAGCTTCACCAATGCAGCCTCCCTCAAAAGCCTGTTTGCCCCTGAAATGCCAGAAGGTGGGCCACTTTATCACAAAACTGTATCAAGTCAGTGAAACCTTCTGTCTGCAGAGTGGCAGGGACTCCCCAGGTTACAAACACTCCGGCTGTAGCAGGGAATATATTGCCAGGGAATCAGTGGGTGTGGGTTGGTGGTGAGTCTGACTCCTGTGCCTTGGGTCCATCTGCTGGGGTGGGAAGGGAGAGGCAGAGCAGACACTTTGCAAAGGCTAGAGGCTGCTAAGTGTGTGGTAGCACAAGGAGAACTCTGCCTGGGAAGCCCTTTCTGAATCTGCATGTCCCTCAGAGTGTAGATGTCACTAGGCAGGACATTCTGAGGTGGCAAGTGAGAGAAGAGAGTGGCAGATTTTGTCCTGGGGCTCCTTGCCCTGGTTCCTTCAGCTGTTTGGTAACACAGACAGCTTTCGTAGGGATGCATGCAAAGCAACAGAGCAGGCTGTAAGGAGAAAAGTGGAGAGATGTCACAGTATGGTGTGGGGAAAATAAGGTAGATGTCCAGGCTGAGGAAGCATGCTGGTCAGGAGCAACAAAAGGCTGGGCATCCAAGCATTATTGCCAGAACTTGCCATGGAAGCCACAGCAGAAAAAGTGGCAAAATTAAGGTGAGAAGTACCATTATTGGTACAGAATTAAAGGTCTTTGTGCAGAAGAGATCCTGAGGTAAAGTGGATGTGAGGTGAAAGAAGTGTTGGCCTAGTGCAAAACAGGCCATAGATTTCCTAGGAGTGTCCTTAGGGAGTCTGGCATTTCATGCTGAAAGCAGGTCTTACAGAGCAGCCTTCAACCTGGCCACTGAGAAGGAAAACCCACCGTTTCCATGGGTATTTTGTTCTAGTGATTAATCATCTGTGATCCTAAGAAGTTGTGCCCCATTACTATGTTAGATTTGCTGGGCTTCACCTTCAGGTAATTAATTCTTTTTATGTCTCTCTCACTGCTAGATTAAAGATACCTTTTGTAGCCAGTATTTTCTTCCCATGTGGGTAATTATACCCTGTAGCCACACTGGTCCCCAATCTTATTTTTGATTAACTGAAACAGATTGGGCTCCTTAAGTCTTTCCCTGAAAGGCAGCAGGCTCAGTCATTTTTTCTCCACCCCTAGTCTTTGAATTGCATCTTGTGACTCTACTGTCTAGTTTTCTGGTACCTTTATAATAAACAGGTGGTAGAACAAGGTTCACTGTTCAGCAGTGTTCATAGTGGGTCACCAACCATGCCAGAACTTCTAAGTTTAGTGTTTTTCTTATAGTAAACAGTATGCTATCATGTTTTGTTTTTGTTTTTGTTTTGTTTTGTTTTTTTTTTTTTAAAAAAAGCAAACAAAAGCCAACACACCAAGCAACACTCTGGACTCTGAACTGCAGATATTCAGTTAACACCTGTTAGCTGCTGCAGGCTGGGCTCTGGTTTCTACTGAGCTCCTGTTGATGTGGAGCAGAGCTGACTCAGAAGCTGCTGCCCTGCCAGCAGGCAAGGAATTGCTGCAGCACAGGGCATCCTGCTTCTCGCTGCCTCGAAGACTCGGCAAGGAGCGTGGGGCTGCCTGCCTTACCTGACGTGGGTTTGAGCTCTGTGTTTCTTCCCAGGGAGAGGCAGGGGCTCCCACATTCAAATGTAGTTCTGCTTCAAGCCTCCTTGCTTGCTACATGTGCAGTCTGTTCGTGAAGGACTGACCCCATGGAAGGGACCTGCACAGGAGCAGTTTAAGAACTGTAGTCCACGGGAAGGACCCATGTTGGAGGAGTTCATGGAGGACCGTCTCCAGAGGGAGGGACCATGCTGGAGCAGGGGAAGAGTGTGAGGAGTCTTCCCCCTGAGGAGGAAGGAGTGACAGAGACTATGTGTGATGAACTGATAACAGATGCCATGCCCCAACTCCCTGTGCAGCTGAGGAGAAGGAGGTAGAGAAAATAGGGAGTGAAGTTGAATCCAGGAAGAAGTTGGGATGAGGGGGAGGTGTTTTAAGAGTTGGGTTTTTTTCTCATTATCCTCCTCTGATTTTGACTGGTAATAAATTAATTTTCCCAAGTTCAGTCTGCTTTGCCTGTGATGGTAAATGTTGAGTGATCCCTCCCTGTCCTTACCTCCAACCACGAGGCCTTTCATTATGTTTTCTCTCCCCTGCCCAGCTGAGGAGTTGAGTGATAGAACAGCCTTGGTGGGCACCTTGTGTCCAGCCAGGATCAACTGGCCACAGCTTCATTGATTAACCAGGGCTAGTACGTTCTGTTTGTGTCAATAATCGAATTTTCAGGCTGTGATATGGAATCGCTCAAGCAACAGACAAAAAATAAATTCACAATTTTAACCACAGTAGTTTGAACACATTAACTGCTTTCTATTCCAGATTCATTTGTTACACATAAGATGTCATCTTAAGGCTTTTGTTAATACATTACCTTCAAATAGAGAGGGTGTCTAGGTGCAGATAGGTTGTTGTTGCAGACATATCATTATTTTTCAGGGTATTTTGCCTTTGGAACATTGTATTTCAAAACTCTAATGTCTTACTAAGCGAAAAGGCTTATGCTAAGGTATGAAAATACAGTCATCACTGTGCATATTCTTCAGGTAAACATAATCCACAGCAGCAATCACCTAATTCTGATATAATTAAAAACAGGCAGTCAGGAAGATAGAGAGAGAAAAATATTCTGACTAACATCTTTTTTTGATGATATGTGCTGAGGGAAATATCAGAATAAACAGATTTAAGCATGGTTAGGAGCTTAGATCATATACTATTTTTTTCTGTTTATAACACAAAACGAAGGGCTCTTTCTGCCAAGCTTGTCTGATTGCTTATGACAAGACTTGGAGGGATGCCTTTAGAACAAATGGAGGTTTTTCTCTTCAGTGATCCCAGCCTGAGTGCCTCAACTGGGCATCAGTGAAACGTGACACAAAACTCCCTTGATCACAGGGCAGGCTTCTGAAGGAGGGCAAGATGAACAGGGGCAGAGGAGACACCTCCACATTAAGGAAAAGGAAAAGCTGTGCTGTGCTGTACATCACCTGTGTGATATGTGCCATAAAGCCCCTCAGGGGCTGGGATTGTTTGTGTCAGCGTGATAACCAGTCACTCAGGGCACATCCCCATAGAGGGGGCACAGTGAGATGGGAGCCTGCTGCAAGGTAGGGGGGGTGATCTATTTCTGGGCTTAGCCAGGTAAGCCCAGCTCAGAGCTAGAGGTAGGGCCTTGTCCTTGGAATCACATGCAGGAACACAGAGCAAGCAGGATTACTCCCTCTCTGTACAGATGGCAAGCTGACACACTTCTGGCAGTGGCACAAAACCCCCAAACAATGGTATACCAAAAATCTATGGTCAAGCAGGGCCTTGAACATGGATCATCCAAGTCCCACATAGGGGCTGCTGGAAGAGTGGGAGCAGGGAGATGAGAGTCAGGAGAGAGGACTGTCAGGAGCAGATCAATATCTTGAAGTGACTCCAGGAGACACAGCAAAGTCAGCAGCTGGGGACACACAGCCCGAAGCTATTCTGTACTTAATCACTTTAGATGCTCTCTTTACTGGGAGCCAACACCAGGGCATGTGAGGCTTACATGTTTATGTGTCACATATTATGTATCTGAGACTTATATATATCCTCCCACCCTCCAGCCTCATGGACACTTTTAGGACCACAATTGATCCCCCCAGGCCATCAGACACAGTTGTCTAGAATAATCAGACAATAGAGGGGACAGGAAAAGAAAGAGAAATAAAAGAAAACAAGGAAAGGAAATGAGAAAGCTCTTTGACCAAAGCCTTTTTTGAATAGGATTTATTACTATTTTTCTAATACCTTTTACCACAGTGGTGGGCCTTTCTTAGGCAGGAGATGCCAGGGACAAAACAGGTGCAAAGCTGGTTCACTTTACAGTGTGGATTCTTGCCTAATAGAGGCTGAACTCCAGCCATCAAATGCATTTCAATTGGAGTCTAAGGTTTGTCTCTGAACTGTCAGACAACACTGTCATTCAGCCAGCTATGCCTATCTTCCAGGTGAACCCTTTTACTCTGTTTGTGGGTCTAAGAGGACTGTGCCAGGACCCATTCCCTTCCTGTGGTTAATTTGGTGCTCCCATAGGAAGCAGATTTGTGTGGGGAAATACAAACACCACAAGGTCTCTGCAGAATGGCTTTGGAAGGGGAGCACACCCACACCTACCTCCCCAACCACCTCCCTGTAAACATGGGGAGCATTTCCATGCTTTACTCTAGCAAGATGAGAAGCAAGGTTCAGTTTACAAAGACTGAATACCACCAGCTGAACATCACCAGCTTCCTTGGGGTCTACAGGAGCTCATTGCTGAGATGGATTCTTGGAAATTAAGTCAGATTTGGCCAGCCTGAGCTATTTTGTAGCAGGGGGAAAATATTCATTAATACTCCTACTCCGGAGTATGGTGACAGGAGGGAGACCATTGTCTTAGTCATTTTCCAACAGGCAAGAAAGTAACTGTCAGCTATACCAACATCACTCATGAAGCAGCAGAGACCAAGGTGTAGGAAAACAGCAGCTGGGTTTCATGGGGGCTAAGAGAGAGGAGGAAATTTTTCAGCAAGATTTAGATGACCCCACAGAGCAAACGGTAAGACCCTCAGGCAACAAGCTGTTGGGTTGCAGCAGCAATATCAGCAAAATGAATTCTCATAATCTAACCTTACCTTCCTCTCTGCATTATCTTTTCTAGCTGAGTGATAGCTTCCCATTAAATGAGGGCAGGAGAAGGAAGAGGGCAGAAGCAGCAAGGGCTGCAAACTGCACCTGACTCAGACCTTCCAGGCTAAGAAGTTGCTTCTCCTTCTGGATAGAAAAGGGTATTCTCATTTTACAAATGACAATTTTAAACAGTTTTCCTTAAGTCACAGAGCAAACTATGGCTGCAGCTGAAATAAGCAGTAGCTTCCACTTGGCTTTAACTGAACACTTGAGCCATTATTTTAAAATAATACTATTAAGGGAAAACCTAGATGCCCTGGCCTTGACAGGAGATCTATTATATTACATTGTCTGGTAAGTTTATGACAAGAGCTGTAGCTGTAATCATTTAAAGGCTAAGTGGATGAGAAAAAAAAAAGGAAAAAGGATATATTCTTATTAGGAGCTAGCTAAGGACTGTCCTGCCTAAAAACAGTTTTTGCATAACTGAAATTTTGTCATGAGAAATTTCAGGTTTGACAACAAATTCCAGATTTCCACTGAGAGAATGCAAATGACAGCACTAGTGCTGCCTGCCTGGCAGGCATTTGTCAACTTTGTTTTCTGTCTTCAGGGATACAGTGGAATCAACAAGACCCATTTTGACAGGCAAAAAGTCAGCAAGCCAAGTAATAGAATAATAAATTCTGCATTAAATTTTCTAAAGAGTATATGTGTGTCTGATTCCTACCTAGAATTTCACTTCTATGGAAAGCATTTGTATTTAATTCCTCCCTTCCAAGTACTTGGGGAGCACAACAGCACTGAGCTTTGTGTATGGTGCAGCAAGTGAAGAACTGAGGCACAGAATAGATTGCAAACCAGAACTTCCCAAGTGGCACTGTCTGCTGTGCCTGACCCACACTTTCAGAAGGGTTTTGGAGCTTTTATCTGAACACCAAAATAGCCAGCCACATCTTAAAAATCAGAAAGTAATTAAACGATTTATATTAGAATGTTTGCTTCTGGGATGCCAACTACCAAACTGGATGAGGTTGCTCAGTATCTTACCTACCTGAGCACTGAAAATCTCCCAGATTGCACAAATCCTCTGGGCCACTCTTGTGTTGCTTTCACCACACCTATAGTAAAAATTTTTCCTTATATTAAATTGAAATTTCTGTTGTTGCAAATGATGACCTTTGCCTCTTGTCCTTTTACCATGCACACACTTTAGTGTCATAGAACCATAAATAATTTAGATTGGAAAAAGACCTGTAAGATCAGCAAATCAAACTGTTAACCCAGAACTGCCAAGTCCACCACTAAAACATCTCCCTAAGTGCCACACCAACATTTCTTTTAAATATCTCCAGGGATGATGACTCCACTACTTCCCTGGGAAGTCTTGGCAATCCTTTTGCTGAAGATATTTTTCCTAATATCCAATCTAAATTACTGACAAAATATTAAACTAGACTGACCCCAATACTGATCCCTGGAGAATTCCACTAGTGACTGGCTGTCAACTGGATTCAACTCCACTCACCTCCACTCTTTGGGCTTGGCTATCCAGCCAGTTTGGTAGCCAGTGGATTGTAGTGCAGTAGTTGTAGTAGTGGAGGTGAGTTAGATCCTCTCAGCCTTGCCTCTCCCGGCTGAAAAGGCCAGCTCCTTCAGCCTCTTGTAGAAATTAAATGACCCCCCCCCCCACCACTTTTTGGCTCAGAAAGCTATTTTAGTGCAGGACACTGCCTGACCAAACATGGTTTACAATGATTGCTCCTGTCTGGTGAGCCTTAACCTGATTTAAAGGTGTGTTATATAACAGGGAGTGGAAAAGTAGCATCACTTATCAAGTCTATCATTCCCTGTCAGGATAGCAGAGACTAACCACTGTGACTTTTATGTTCTCTGCTCCTGAGTTTAAAGTGAGCTCTTTGCACTGTGGTGTAACTCTGTGAACTGTTAATCTCTTCATGTTGTGTATTTTTGGCCAAATCTCTACAAAACCATCAGGGTGGTTTACTGGGGGTTGAGCACATCAGCCTTTTCTCAGTAGCCAACCATTGGTTCACCAGTGACTCCAGCAAAAACACACAGGGAAGTGGAGCTAAAAGATGAAAAGCACGGGATTTTCAGGACTGTTGCAGGTGGATGTGAAGCTGGTCAGAGCAAAGAAATGTTTCAATAAGGGGAAAGGCTATCAATGTGAGAGTGATGACTAGCACCAGGGCAGTGAAGGGGAATGTCCTAAAAAAAAGGGTGGTCAGGGCAATATATGCAACATTCATATCATTCATAACATTCTGATCATGCTCTCAGATTTGCTCTTTCCCCTTTCTCTCTGGCTCTCTGCCACCCTGAAGACAAATCTAACCTAGAGTTTGCAGAGGAGCGCTGCCACTATAGACCCCTGAAAGGACAATCCAAACCAGCACATCCCTGGAGTATTCTGAATACTCTCACATGGCTTTTTTCTAGGCTAAATGAGACAGTAATCCATTATTAAACTTGCTGCCACTCCAAGATTGTTCCCTGCAGTATATTTTACAGTGCTTTGTCCAGGATGGTTTTAAAACATCCCAGTGATGAGACCTCCACCAGTTTACTTGGGGGAGTTGTTTCACAGGCTAACAGACATCACCATTAGCACTATTTCTTGTCACATGCATTAGCAGCTCTCCCATAAATAATTGCTAACACTACAGTTGTTCTACAGGCCTAGGGAAGGTGAAGAGTCAGTATTCAGGTAAATAAAGGAACAAAAAGATAATGGAAATATCTAACTCCTCTAGGAAAATATGTTGTTTAGCTGGGTTATGGACAATTGACTAAGTGACAGAGAAGTAACCAGTAACCTCTGCACTCATCCCTGAATAAATGTGAGGTAATCTGAGAGAGCTCAGGCACAGAGGGAAACTGGGATCCTCAGGCTGCTGAGTTCAGCTGGGCCAGGATCTAGTAGAGTTGGCTACAGTGCCTCCATTCCCCTGTAAGGCCACCCCTGAGTAAATTACCTCACATCTATCTTGGAGTAAAAGTATAACAAGGAGAGTTACTGCAGAGCAGCTCGGAGAGTTCACTGTTACTGCCATTGCATCTAAAGAAATGGACATATGACCCAGTGAGTAATGTCTTATTTAATGTATCCTAGATTCTTTTATTGAAAAGCTATTTTCTGCTCTTCAAGTTCTTCTCCTGCAGAGATCAGCACCTGGCACAATGGGTGAAACCTTGCAATACTGTATGTAGCCAGATCTGAAGTGTTCTGAATAAATGAGAAAAAGCCCATCCCTCTTGACCCTTCCTGGCAAATCAACATCTTTGGTAGGCAGCAGTTTACTGTACATGGCTACTAATCCAGCACTGATAATGGCTGTGAGCCAGCAGATACTTTTCAAATATCCTTGCTGTAATATTTCAATCAAGGTCTCCCTTTAGCAAGTAATTTAATAGTTTTACTGCAATATACTGGGCAATGCCACCTCCATTTCCTTTGTTCTTTATTACATATTCATGTATCTCAACTCTTTCATAAAGGAAATCCACTGAATACATCTCACAGACAGCCTTTCTCTTAGAATACAGCCCCCTGCTGAAGCCATGAGCAGGCTGGCAGTGCATGCAGCACCAGTGATAATCTCACCGAACAACACACGCCATGGCAGTTTTAAAGACAAGAGGATGGCTCTCTCACAAAAACTAACAGCTAGCTATTTAGGGTCTCCGGCTTTAGGAAGAGGCCATCTGACTTCAGGATAGTGTTCCCTCTTTTGATCCGTGTGGAATGGCTGCTGAACTCTTCTCTTGTGCTGGGACCAGTATAGTCTAAGCAGTCCTACAGAAATGTTTCTCCAGAGATCTTCCACATCTTCCCTTATTAGAAAGGAAGAAGTTTTTCTTAACATTCAAACTTCTCATTGCATTTTCCTTCTCTGAAGTTCATCCTATTATGCAATGCTCCATTGTACTTAGCCTGTACAAGGGCCCTTTCTCTTGGGATTTTCCTGGAATTTATTTGGAGGCGATTATCATATCTTCTCTTAGTTGTTGCTTTGCCAAGATGTTCATAGTTTGCTCTTTTAATCTTTCCATATCAATCAAACCTTTCCACTACCTAATAATAATAATTGTGCCTCTTCTCTGAAGTCCCTCCAGCTTTTCAGTATCTTTCCAGTGATATGGTGCTCAGAACAGCACAGGAAATGCCAGCTGCATTTGCAGCCATGTAGAGAAGGTTCTTTGATCATCTGCTCTGCCGCAGAATGTCTTAAACGAGATTGCCCCCCACTCCCCTGAGGCTTGAGAGCTGCTCAGCAGAAAGGGGTGCTGGTTGACAGTGGCTGAACATGAGTCAGGTGTGCCCAGGTGGCCAAGAAGGCCAATGCCATCCTGGCCTGGATCAGCAACAGTGTGGCCAGCAGGACCAGGGCAGTGATTATTCTCCTGTACTCAGCCACTGGTGAGGCCACACCTTGAATCAGTTTTGGGCCTCTCACAACAAGGAGGTGCTGGAGAGTGTCCAGAGAAGGACTATGAAGCTGTGGAAGGATCTGGAGCATCTGGATGTGGCACTTGAGGGTATAGTTTAGGGGTGATTACGGTGGTGCTGGGTTTGTGGTTGAACTAGATGATCTTGAAGGTCTCTTCCAACCGTGATGATTCTGTGATTCTACGACCTTTTATTGCAACACTTCCAAGAGCCAAGAAAGAGAAGGTTTCAGTGCTGGAGAGCTGTCAAACTGATGGAAAGTTCCTCTGGATATGTTATACCATGATTCCCCCTAAAAACCAGAAGGAGCACGTGCTGCCTATTTCTGGGAAGGTACTGATGACATCGTGCTGAATATGGATTAGTTGCTTCTTGTCTGCTTTTGTCAATCTTTGGGTGGCAACACCATTGGAATCCTGAACAGCCAGTGATGCCAAGTCTCTGTGCAGGAAACGAAAACTATTTTGACTTTTTTAAAGCAGTACCCCACATAGAGAAATATTTTCTGATGTACATTTACTACTTAATCTAGTAAGAAATTAATCTGAGAATCATACTTAAGTGAAAGTGTTCAATTACCAAGGCACAGTGCTGAAAACCCAAGCATGTGCTAAGTTTAGCATCAAAATGTGTTTGATATTATACTAAGAACAATCAAAAGGAAAATACAAAAATGCCTTGTTATACTTCTACCACTATTTTGCAAGAAGTTTTCTTTTAGGGCTGTTGAGCAGCAGATACATTTGGCCTCTGGAAGCATTGCAATCTATCAAATAATTGGTCTGTCCAAGAAGTTAATTCTTCCTGACTAATTGCAGATCATATCAGGAAAAGAGAATCAAAAATAGGCAAAAGACAAAGATGACAAAACGAGAGAAAAAATAAAGGAAAAATATAGAAAGAGCCTTCAGGTTTGCTCAGGTTTGAACACACGTAAAGAGGAGAGAGAAGAAGAAACACCAGAACAAGACAGTTGCCACAACATTGGTAATAAAATACTTTGCCTAATGAGTGATCACTCAGTACTGTAGTTAGTCAATAAACCAATTCTCCTGGGTCAGTTTGGATTTTTTTCCAGGTTTTTTTTCAAACCTTTAACATACAATTAGAATTCATCACCTGAGATCTGTAATTAAGACTGGATGCATTTCCAAGGGACATGTTCTCGCACATTTTAGAATACCTGGCTTCTTAAAAGAATCAGTTTTTTGTCAATAATTTTCCCCTAAATATTCCAAGCAAGACCTAGCACTTGCATTACTTCCTTAAAAAAAAAAAAAAAAAAAAAAAAAAAAAAAAAAAAAAAAAAAAAATTCTCTGTCCCTGCACCTCACTTTTTTTCTGAATGTTTTTGATTTTGCTTTTTATTCATCCCTACAAGGATTTAAAACTCCCCCTCAGTTCAGCATTGAATGCGAATTTCATTAATGTGATGTTTGTTTTTCTTCCAGCCCAATTAATGAGGGTGATAAATGAGGTAGGACATAACACCAATCCCTGTGGCACCCCAGTAGCTTCCTCCCCCAAATTCAAACACTGCCATTTATCATTACAATTTGCTAATGTTCTTTCCTCCAATTTGTGGACCCCATGGCAGTACTCCTACTGAAGCCAATCTCAATTAATTATTCAAGTACATTCATAGGAGATGCAATATCAAATACTTTATGGAAAACCAGAATGCAGTGTAGCAACTGAATTTCCAGTAGGCACTACTACTTTAATTATTTTAAACCCTTTTATATCTGTTTGTGAAGATTTATTCTTTTATTATTTGTACTTCAGTGGCGCCTAGAGGATCGAACTGGGCTGAGGACCCATTGTCATGTTACTGAAATTACATTACTAAAATTTTATCTCCAGCTGTTTAGTGATTCTCTTTCCTCCTCCTGTCTCTCGTATTTGCTTCATTTTCACCCCAAGGACAGAATTTAAATTAATGAAACTGTAATTGCCAGGATCACTAACAATTCCTGTTTTCAGGATATCACGTACATTTTCTATATTTTGCATATTTGCTGCTTCCACTTTTTCTTGTCCAAAAACCACTTTATTATGAGTTCATGTTTGCATGAAAACAGGCTTCTGTCTCCCTGCCTCTACCGCGCATCTGCTCCTGCTGTGCATTCCCCACTGGAGTCCGTATCATTGGTAATCCTGTGCCTGGGAAGTCTCAGTGAGTTGCATGGAGATGACTGATGTCACACTTGGAGGATGAAGTAGGGAATAAACAGCAGGAGGACATAATCTCTCAAGAAACTGAGACCCCATCTTGTCTGTGCTAGAAAACGCCAAAGACAGATTTTTGAAAGATGTCATGGTGCTTCTTGATATGAAAAAAAAGAAAGCCTCTACACACAAAACTGAAAGCAGACTGATTCAAAAGGAGCAGAGGAATGGCTGTTTGAACAAGTCCCATCATAACCTGAGCCCAAGGACAGATGAGCTGTGAGAAAAGACCTCATATGCCAACTTTGGTCTGTGAAAGATTCACAGGGGCTCCTTTACCAGCAAATTTACAATTTACTTACTTTTTATTTTCTTTCCTTTTAAATAAAGGTGATTAGTTTCTTCACACTCTTCCCCATGTTCCCTTTCTTGAAACAACCAGGTAGCAGTGTCTGACAGAGACCTCATCTTCCCTCTCACCCAAGAGAGTGCACCTTGAGCTGGAAAATATTTCAAGGAAACACTACAGAATCTTCTCCTTAGATCAGAGCTTGGAGGAAGTTATTTTCCCCTACCTCCTGGAGCTACAGGATCTACCTGACTAAAGTGATTTTTCCCTCCCACTCACAAAACAACATCTTCCCAGCATTGCTGAGAGTGTCCCATCTCTCTGTTCCTTTGTAAGGAAGCCATTTAATGGTCTCAAAAAATCACAAATCAGCTGCGCTCTGAATTTTTGTGAGATCCTTTATCTGTCACAGAACAAGGACTGGTGTTTTCATTTCCACTATGTTCCTACAGATGCTGTGGAGCCCCTTCCTTAAACTTCTAGTGCTGTGATGTCATGCTCCTTACAGTGCTTGAGGAAAATTGTCTAGTCAGCAGCAACTTGCCCAAAATAGGGCCATCTGAGTGTGAGCTACAGTTGAGAAAAGCTCTTAAGGTTCTCCCACCTAGAGCATGCAGTTAGAGAAAACTCATTTCTTTCGATGCTGTAAGCAGGCTGTTTACCCAGAGGGGTTCAAAGCTAGTTTCTGCCTGCTTCTCTCTAACCCTGGCATTATTCAAGGGTCAATAATCCAATTCAAAACAATGCAGTGACAATGAGGTGGATTTTTTTAAATGGTGTTTACTTGTTCTTAATGATATGCTGTATCTCCCTGTTACAGAGAGAAGGAGATGATAAAGAAGGGAGAAACTACACAGTAATGCAGACAGTAAAATCAAAGTAGAGACTCCTGTTGAGATGAAAGAGGCTCCTGCTAGTGTCTGAAAAGTTGCAAATGTAAGATTTTTACTGCTACATTTGATGTCTTTCTGCCAACAAGGGCCTAACTGTAAAACCAGTGAAAATTTCCCAATTCAGAGCAGTTCAGAACCCTTTTCAATACAACCATTTTACCCCCTAAAGCAAGTTTTTGGCCAAATCAGGATAATTGTCTGCTTCCCGTCTCTTTTTTTCTGATTCTTGCCAGATTTTATATTCCCAAATGTCACATTTCTCCCCCCTCTCAGTTCAGAGAAAATAACTGTAAAGGGAATGCTATTATGCTCAATGCCTCAGGAGAGGCAAAGAAGTAAAGGAAAGGGGTGGAAAATTGGTCTCTACCATGATTTATAAAGTCTTGGAGTTGTTTTGGTTTGAGTAGCCCAACAGGGCACATGAAGCCAGCTGCAGTGCAAGGGCCTAGGATAGCTTTGCAGCCCCACCATAAACCTTCCTCAAAGGGTGTGAGGAGAGACAGAATAGCACCAGTTTAAAATCTGTGCCTGCCTGTTTTGGTCAGCTCTGGAAGAACAGCTGGGAAAGGATTTCATGCAAGACAGGATGTGCATCTACCTTTCCATTTCTTTAAACACAGTGCATTGATATTGTGTTCGTATGGTGTAAGAACAATTTCCTCAGTCCATGAGGGATCCTGCCATCTCACAGATTTGTGGTCAGCTATGAGACTGTGATGACTGTCACTGTTGCTTTGCCATTTCCCTTCTCTGTTTGTTATTTGTCTGTGATCGCTACTATGGGTTGTGTGCCTGTGGGTCTGAAAACCTTCTTCCTGAAGGGGAAGTAGGTTTGGTTTTGAGGAGTCTTGTGAGGAGGGTGACATTACAAGAAACTGTTGCATATGAGAGACTGGAGTGGGCAGCTGTGTTGTGAGTACTGCTTATTAAACATGTCCCTTTTTGGACTTGTGGTTCCAGAAAAGGTTGTTTCCTGGTTTTCTTGTAAGTTGAGAAGCATCAGATCTCACAATGGATTTTGCTAGAGTTCTGGGAAATTTTGGGAAGGAGCTGGTAGCCACCATCCTCAGTGATATATGGGGAGATAAAAGAGCAGGAACTCCTTGGCAGCTTTCCCCAAAATAGTCCTGGTAATCTACTCTGGGCCAGGCAGATGTGAACAGGTAATGCTGTTTGGAAAATTATATACGTAAGAGGTATCAAAACCATCAAGACTAGAGAGATGTCTGGAAGCAAAGGAGTGTGTCCAGGGCAGTTCCAGCTGCTGATGGTGCACAAGAGGGTGTTCACAGGAGGGTGCTGAGGAGCACAGGGTTCAGAGAACACATCCTGACATTACAAGAACTCTTCATCCTCAGGTGAAGCGAAGTACAAAATCTAGAAATTGCCAAGTTACAAACAAATGCACTATGGCACAGATAGAAGAAAGTGAAAAGTAATTTTATGCATACATCTACCTTAATACCAGCAGTTAAGGGAGATAGGAATATTTAGATTTAAATGAATACAAATACATAAAAGATATATTGGAGATTTGATGGAAGGAGAAGCAGATGGACAATGTAATACTAATCTGAAAAATTACACTGGAAAGACAAAATGATCTCTATAGATGAATGGATCATAGTAGAGCCTGAAAGAAACTTTGAGTCAAACCAAATTAACAATCAAGCAAACCTTGTCAGCAAGTAATAGAAACCCTATGAATCAAAATTCAGTACCATGTAGGCAAAATACAGCACTAAGGCTATTACAGAATGCCTGATGAAGATGGTGATAGAGATTGACACACTGAAGGAGATCCAGGAAGGCAGGAATGAACCATAAAAGAAGATTATAATTGCCCTCATTTACTGGGTAAACTTCACTGTGGGGAGTGATGTGTGGGCTGACCTTTCAGGCAATGACAACTTCTTTTTCTGTGGAAATACAATACAAGGAAAAGAAACGAGAAGTCATCACCAATATGCAGGACTTCATGGCTGTCACAGAGCTGCTGGGCATGGTAGCAATACTGTATTTATGTCCAACCTCCTCATTCCTCCTGCAAGAGCCAAGAGGTCTGCTATTGTACTAATGAATTTTTAAAAAATCCTACCTACAGGAAAGTAAAGGGTCTTGTTATAAAGAAGCTAAAATAAGTGGCTACAATAGATAAAAATCTTTTTTTTGGACAGCACTGAAGATGCTTAAAGATGCCATGGTGGATGGTCACAGCAAACACATACTACCTATCCATAAATGTTTGAGAAAGACCAAAACATAACAGGCCAAGCTTAGCAGAAGCATAACAGAGCTTTATTAGGAATAAGAAGGAATTATTAAAAAACCCACAAAGCTGTGTCCTACTAAAACCAAAAACCAACCAAACCAAAAAAACACAACCAAACCAAAACAAACCCTAAAGGAACAATTGTCTGAGAAAGCTGAAGTTCAGTAAGAGGGACCAAAAAGTGAATGGCAAAAAAGCAGAGATGCTAATTATTATGTAAGGCCAAGGAAAGATCAAGGAGCACAAGGCTTCAAAGACAACAAAAATTATAGCAGAAAACCCAAATATTTCTGACACACTAAAAATGAGATGCTTGGGGGCGCATACACTCAGACACTTCAACCTAGAGAAGAGACACTGGTGAAAAAGCAAAATGTAGATTTGTTAAACACAGGAAGCATGGAGTAGTTCTGGTCATTTATTGGCAATACATGATCATGTACTGTAGAAAGCAAACAAGCACTACACCTTATAAGGCAGTCTTTCCAACCTTGGTGTGTATCAGGTGTTCACTGAAATTATGGAAAAGGTCAGTAATACAACTGTAACAACAGATTTAACATTTACTATTGCAGAGGTGCTTGAGATGACAACACTGTATATGCCTAGCTGCCATGATTTTATATCATAAAAGCAGACAACTTAAATGATTTAGTAAGTTCCCAAGCATGTCTATATATGCAGAAAATTGGATTGCTTAGCTATTTTACCTTGTGAGGTGAAATAACATTGACGTAACATTGTAAGAAGGAGCTGATAGGTTGCACTGGTTTAGTTCATAGGCTGAATCCCTGGAAGTCCAGCCAAGCTGAGCTGTAAGCATTCCAGGTTGCCAATTAAAGGCTGAGGACCACTTTACACCAGTTACTTTAATATCATTTTGCATTACAGAGCTTCCCATTGCAGTATAAATCGAGGCAAGATAGCAGATGTCTGTATGGTTCATTGCCTGATTTTGCAAATGCACAGCTTGAAATTGACTCTTCTAATACTAAATATTCAGTGGCTGAGTTTCATAAACAAATCCATTGGCTGTACTTGTTTTTAGGGGATTGAGAGTCCAATTTAAGTTTGCACAGAGAAATGTGTCCCTGCACATGCACACATATGAAAGTGCAGACACACACACAAACGGAGGAGTCTGGGAGTTTTTTTGATCCCTGGAATAAATTTGTTCTATGCCTCTTGTGCTCAAAGAACAGATAGGTTATACAGGGCATACACACAAATGAGACTGAACTAAACCTTTTAAAGTACTTGGAAATATGAGTGATATCTTCAGGAGCATTTGCAATGGCTTAAGGCAAGGGAGCTGGAGTGGTGAGCTTACAAAAATAAGAGAGGAGGGGTCAAGGTCCGCATGTCCTAAAGCAGTGACTCTCACAAGGTAACTCATATTGGAATCTATGTTTTAAACCCATCGTTTCACAGATAGAGAAACATATGTCAGGGAAAGCCATCCTCCTGCCACTGGTTACAACTGCAGCAACTGAAGTCAGTGAGATTCCCTTGGTATCCTGCAGCAGGAGACACGACTCCAGGGTCTGTGGTGTGTGGACATTCTGCCAGTGCTGGAAGGACTTGACTATAAGCTTGTCAACCTTCCCCAAAACATGAGTCATGGCTGTTCCACATTCTCCCATCTGTAATTGCTTGTTCAGCCCTCTGGAAATATCTATAAATCCAGCACAGACATTGCTATTAACACATCTTATGCCTCTTCTATCCAGGTACTTTGTTTTTCTGTATGAAATATCCAGCTGAGCGTGATACAGAAATTGTTCCTTCTCCAAGCCCTTCTCAATTAATCAGGACCAGCTAGGCTGAATGTTTCTTCAACCCCAGCTGCTGCGGAGACAATCCTTTTATGTGTGGGGATATATAAAGAGGCTTCCAGTCCTTACACAGAGTGTGTTAAATGAAATATGATCTTGAGGCAACTAACCTATTGACTGTAGAGGTTCCATCTAACTCAAGACATGGGCACACACTGGAACCCCAACTCCTCAGTTAACAATGTTTTCTTATAGGCTGGAATGTGGCAACTTGCTCTGTAAGTAAGAGAATTAAGGCAAAGCTCAAGAGTGTTCCCGTGCTCCAGCCTGGTATCTTCACATACAGTACTGACCTGGGTGCCTTGAGACATTCAGCTTCACACAGCTCTCAAACCTTACAAAAGACACCATGTACTTTCCTTCAGATAGATGCTCAAAGGTCAAAGACTTATACTAGTGGTCACAAGTGGGTGACCAAAGCAAATAAAGCCTGTCTTGGAGGATCCTGAAGAACCATCTCAGAACAAGACCAACCTGTGAATTTCATTTCACACGGCAGTGCCCAGTGGTCCTAGGAGAGGCTGTGTACTTGGCCCTTTGGGTTTATCTGTGCAAAAGGCTTTACAGGTAATTGGGAAAAGTAGGATTGTGAGTTTCATCTTTACATGTTACAATTTTTAATGAGATGATTAAGGAGAGTAAACTTGAATAAAACCCCTAAGGTCACATGTCCAGAGGTATCTGAGCCAGAATCACAAAGGCTACAAGTAAGAACTGTGTGTTTAAAATACTATAATTATAACTGCAAATTGCACGTCAGCCCAAGGCTTTACAGCAAAGTTGTAAAAAGTAAAATCAATTTTAATCTTTAAGGGCACTTTGCTACATTTTTCTTCTTCAAGGCTAAGCCCAACTAGGTCAGTCCAGGTAGGAGTTGAAAAAAATATGAGCTCTTTCTCCCTGAGCAATAAATATTATCTTCAATATCGAAAGCTGGATTGCTACCAAGTACACTGCGTGGCTCCTTGGGGAAGCTCAGTCCTGGGTCTGAGAATCTATCAGAGCTGAACAAAGGCATCCAGGGTTGGGGAAAGTACACTAGATCAATAGAGAAGAAAATCTCTCACCCATGACCTTTGGTGATCATGAGGCAGCAGGAACAGTTACTGCTTTCTTGGTCTTAATGTGAGTTCATTGACTCTCACTGTGGAAGTACCCTTGGGTGAAAGGGTTGCTTATTTGACACTTCTGTCTTGGAGTTCTCCCTCTTCATATCCCAACTGAGGAAAGGTCTCTTGATTTGAATTGATGCTCACTCTTCAATTACACACTGCAAACCATCTAGCCTGTGGTACAATGCTCTCTTTCAGGATCACTTCTACAGAGCTCAGTGCCTTCTCTCTGGAGTTTCTTTCTCCAGTGTTACACTGGAGATGAGGAAACAGGAATGCAGGCATAATTACACTTCTGTCCTCCTGTACTACTTCATGTGTGGTAGCTTTCATCCCATCTGAAAATGGGCATGTTGCTATGGTTTCAGGAAAAGGATGGACATCCTTATTCCCTTCTGCTACTGCTTGGTCTTCTTTTACTCCACTAAAAAGTAAAAATTAGTTCGAGTTAGAAAGATCATATTTAATCACAGTAAGTATTTTATAAGCAAAAAGTCTTCCCAGAATGCTCAGACATGATTATTTGGGCCTCCAGTGACCATTTAAGAATGCACTTGCTGGTAATGCACTATTATTTAGAGATGGTTGAATAATATTAAGTGGATAATTTATATAACAAATGCTACAATTTTTAAAAAACAAATTACTCATCTAGTTTAAAAATATTATTCACAAAGACAGGGGCAGAGTGAGTTATTAAATATATTCATCAAGTAAGTTGTTCAAGTTTTGCAATATATTTGAATAAATTATTCAGCTTATTCATTATTCATTGAGTTCTAATTATTATTTTAAACACTTATATAGCAATATTAGTGCAGTGACATAAGTAGTCAGTGACAAAAATGACAGGTCTTCTGATGGGTCTAAGACATAACTAAGGCGGGACTAAGGCATGGTAAAGATGGGCTTCACCCATACTGAAAGGGGGGATTACCATTTAATAATCTTTACATCCGAGATTACAGATTTGTGCCTATGCTCATAGTTCCAGGAATGAAAGAACTCCAGAGGGCCTTTTTCCCTGTGTGACTGGGATAAACACGTTGTTGGCAGCAGTGCAAAGTACGAGATCCTGCAGCTGGGTCACAATGACCCCATGCAGTGACACAGGCTGAGCACCATAGAAGCCTGGCTGGAAAGATGCCTGGAGGAAAAGGACCTAGGGGTGCTGGTCGACAGCAGCAGAACATGAGCAGGCCTGTGCCCAGGTGGCCAAGAAGGCCAGTGGCATCTTGGCCTGTATCAAAAATAGTGTGACCAGCAGGACCAGGGCAGGGATTGTCCCTCTGTAATCAGCACTGGTGCCTTAAATCCCATGTTCAGTTCTGGGGCCCTTCACAATGAGAAGGACACTCAGGTGCTGGAGTGTATCCAGAGAAGGGCAATGAAGCTGGTGAAAGATCTGGAGGACAAGTCCCATGAGGAGTAGCTGAGGAAGCTGGGGTGGTTTAGCCTGGAGAAAAGGAGGCTCAGGGGGACCTTATCGCTCTCTACAGCTGCCTGAAAGGAGGCTGTAGCCAGGTGGGGGTCAGTCTCTTCTCCCAGGTAATGAGTGATGGGACAGGAGGAAATGGCCTGAAGTTGCACCAGGGGAGGTTTAGATCGGATACTAGGAAATTTCTTCATCAGAAGGATTGTCAAGCATCGGAACAGGCTGCCCAGGAAGTGGTTGAATCACCATCCCAGAAGGTATTTAAAAGTTGTCTAGAGGTGGCACTCAGGGACATGGTTTAGTGGCAGACTTGGTGGTGTTATTGTTGGATTCAATAATCTTAAAGGTCTTCGTCAACTTAAAAGTTTCTATAATTCTATGATTCTACTGAAATTATACCTGGCATAGTAAAGTCAACCTAAATATGACAGCAGCCTAAACCAGCAGCTTGGAGGACTCTGAGCATAGCTTTGGAGTGTAATTCCAAGCCTATGGCTTCAGGAGCAGATGATGAGAACTTTATTAATCTTAACTTCCTGGGAGCATTACTGCCTGTTAGTTCCCTTTGGCTTCAGGGGCTGTGCTGCAGGAAGTAAGAGGATTCAGTCACAAACTGTATAGTCAGGAGCATCACAGAGTTGTGGCTGACCCCTACAAGCCTGCCCCTTGCACTGCTGTCTCACCATCCCACTCCACAAAAAGCTGTGGGAAGAGTGGCAGGTAATACAGCACACCTGCTTGTCAAAAAATATCAAGCTTTCTTTTTTTTTTTTTTTTTTTTATTTTTTTTTTTTTTTTAATAAAAAGCCCTTCTTTCAAAGAACTGATGAGATATGCTTTGCTTTGGACTTCTTAAGTTCTTTTCCGTTACTTTTATGGGGAGGCAAAGCAGTTTGGTAGGGAAGAAAGAACCAGAAATTGCCATATTGTACCCCCTAAATGGGGCTTTACAGGGAGACTGAAATTCTTCCCAAGGCTCTTCTTTGAAACCAACACCGGATTACACCCTTCCTGGTTCTCCTGAGCTTTCTGAAAAGAGGGTCAGTTCTTCTGAAAGAACAACATAGCTCAAAACCTAATGAGTTTGAATTGAATAGACAAAAACTAATGTTGCAAATATACATTCTTATTTTTCAAGGAAATATTTCTCTTCCTTGTTGTTTTCTGATATTGTCTATCAGCATTCCTTTTTCTCTAATTTTCTGTCACAGACTAGCACACGTACATGTACGTGGACATACTGTCCTCTTTTCAGTGTTCCCCATCTTTCAATTTTGCTACTAATTGAAAATTAGAACTTGTGAAATAGCATCTGATGTTTCTAAAGTTAGAAATTATGGCACAAAGCAGGCTTAAAAAACTACTTTTCAGTGATGTCTTGCATATCTGAAAACCCCAAATTGTCATTTTTGGAAAATGCCTTGTGAAACGGTTTGCACTAAGTGGAGCTGTCTCCATGGTCCAGCACATCTCTCCTGTGTCCCAGTTGGGGTAGGTCTTATTATAACCCTGACTACAGAAGGCAATTTACTTCAGACGAGACTGGAAACTTAGAAATGCATCAGGGAGACGAGTTACATCCACAAAATGCAAATTCTATACCATCAGGAGGGGGGAGTCACCCCTCCTTATTTATTTATTTATTTATTTATTTATTTATTTATTTATTTATTTATTTATTTATTTATTTTCCAGTCTGGAAGCTTCATGCTAAACATGAACACAATCTTTGAGCACTGAACTGTAACTCTTCTGGGCTGCCTTCTTGTTGATAAAACGTGAAAAAGCAATTTACTCTCTTGGGCCTGTTTAAGAATTTATAGTGCAGAAAGGGGAGGGGTAGAAAGACAAGTCACATCCTTTTATCTCTCTCAAATTCCTGCCTGTTTTTTAAGAAATGAGATGGAAGGGGAGGGGCAGGGAAGGGAAGACACACACACACACACACACACACACACACACACCTGTGCATGCACAACCTAAGGGAATGACAGTGTTTCCCCTTCCCCTGCGTTTTCTTCCTGCCCCTTATTTTAGAGGAACACTTCCAACCATCACTTTGCTCTCCAAGAGGAGAAGCAGGGCAAACATCAGAGCCTTTCCTGAACTGTCTACAAAGCTGTGAACTTCAAGCTCACAGAGAAGAGATGCCCCTGCCCTGCTTCCCTCCTGGCAGGCTCCATACTGAAAAGTACAAGGAACTGTTTCGTGAATTGAAAGCATTGCCAGTATGTTTTGTGAAAAGAGTCTCTGTCTGGAGTCAATGTGAATGCCTGGTCCTTTGGGATGATAGATGGCAGTTAAGTAATGGCAAATGAGCTACGGCAACTAAAAATAAAGGATGATCTAGAGGAAGAGATGGAGTGAGGAGAAGCTTGATGTTTGATGAGTTCTCCAGCTTCCCTTTTTCACCTTCCTGAGCATGACAGGCCCTGCTTGATTCACAGGGCCAGTGCTCCAACTGGTATGAGAACCTTCTGCTGCAGCATCTTCCTGGACCCTGGCACCTGGTTGCTGCTTTGGTGTGCTGAGCTCCACTCACAGCCTTCCTTCCTGCTGCAAATTGCTCTTTGTAAAACCAAGCTTGGAAAGAGTCTGTAACCTTCATATCCCCTCCAGCCTCAAACTAATTATCATGGAGGTTCTGAAAGCTCTCCTCCCACTGAGATTTCATCATATCTGATATGCTGCCCAGTCACTTTTCTTTCCTTCTACTGGTATTATCTATGCCTCCTCTAGGATATGGGCTCACTCTGGTATGGGATCTGTGTGACTTAAAATCGCTTCTTTGTGCATCATGTCAGCAATTCACAAGTCATTGTATATTTATTTTGGCCTGATGAACTTCAAATATGCTTGGGTTTTAAAAGACTCATTTTATTAATTTTAAAGACGGACTGAAAACCTCCCTATAAAACTCAACAACATTCAAAACTACATGAGCCAAAGCAAAACTGTCCAGCATAAAGGATATGAGATTACTGCTGACATTAAAATCATGCATACTAAGAACTGCAATGCTTAGGCTGAAACAATGTTTTCCAGCAGCAGCCAGACCTGGGGAGTGCGGAGGGATATGCCAGCTCATGATTGACTTCTATGGAGATGTAAAAGGCACAGAGACGACAGCTGCTCATATCTAAACACAAATTAGCTGCAACAGCGCTGAAAATAGTGGCACGGAGAAAAGTGCTTCTAACCTTCCTTCTCAGCTCCACGTTCCCCTCCCCTCCTTCCCTCTCAGTTGAAGACATTTCCATGCTTATACCCAGATGCTGTGCAGGATGCAAAGGATGTGCCACATTCCATGCCCCATTCCATTTCCCAAACACGCATGTTTGTGCACATCATGTCTAAATGTTACTTTCCTTATGTCATCTTGGGCCACAGCATTTGTGAATTTTGCTGTCGTTTGGCTTATTTGTCTGACCAGACTTAGCTAACTCAAGGCATACTCTTGAATCAGAAGAAAGGTAGATCCAGAGTCCACACTGACAGGCAGAGATGCCATTAGTAGGAAGACCATAACCTCATGCTGCCCAGAATTTTGGGTGCTTTCTGGAAAGCCTCATTTTTCTAGAAATACTTCATTACAAGTTCCACCATTTTTTTATAATTACTAGGAGACAATATATATTTCAGACACTCCATTACTTTGTGCTTACACTAAGATATCTGAAGGTCCTATTGCATTTCTAGGATGTCTAGTTCTATTGTACAGATACATTCTTTTAAAGCTTATAGCTCATGTGGATAAATGGTTCAGCTGAAAAATGAAGTGATGAACTTCAAGTTTTTGCAAAAATTAGTCCTTATTCTAGAACTGTGCTTGTTATTCATTAACAGTAGATAAACAGCACCAACATTTTTGAGTCTAAATTGTTCATCACCTTTACTCAGAAGGTGGTGAGGCACTGAAAGAAGTTTCCCAGAGAAGTTGTAGATTCCCCATCCTTGGAAGTGTTCAAGGCCAGGTTGGATGGGGGTCTGAACAACGTGGCCCAGTGGAAGGTGTCCCTGCCCCTGGCAGCAGGAGTTGGAACAAGATAATCTTTAATGTCCCTTCCAACCCAAACCATTCTGTGATCACAAAGCAGTATGTGGAATGTTGGCTGACTATGGTCAGCCATACTGAGCAAGAAACACACTGAGGGCAGTGATGTTTCAGTCTCCCTGTCAAACCACTGGAGCAACACCCACCTCTATTTTACCTGTTCAAGGCTGGGACTCAAAATTCTGTAGTATTTGCAGATTTGTGGCCATGACAGCTGATTCAGGGTATTCGCCAAATATGCTGAACTCTTTGGAACAGAGTCTCTTGCGGTTTTTCTAAGAACTTAGCAAAAAGATAGGGAACTGGGGGTTCTATATATACTGTTTGAAATAGAGGAAAATATTGTATAAAGCTGAGTGATCTTCTGACTCTCCCTGCACCTGCTCAGTGAGTGGGAAACAGGCTTTTAAATTGTCTGAAAGAGAAGAGAAATAATTTAATCCTCTGGATTTTCAGGCAAGTAATCTTCAGGGAATGATAGAGAATTTTTACCCTCTGTTTATAAATTTTCTCTTATGTGAGTTAGAAACAAGAGGGTAAGTGAAGAAGGAGGGATTTACATCCTGGATTATCTAAAGCCTCCATTTCTTGTAGTGGAGTCCAGGTCCCTGTCCATCTTGGTTCACCAGAATTCTGTAGCTGTGTTACATCGAAAATGAACGATGAACTAATGGGATTATTGATCCGATCTGCATTTGGATAGTCTCACCCACTTGATGAATATAGCTTTAATCCTGGAGGTAAATATTTCCAAAAGGAAGTTTTGTCAAAAGCAATACACTTCCTCAAAAGTTCCCCAAGTCAGTATTTGCAAGGAAGAAGCAACAAATTATTTTGCAGTGTGATTGTGGGAGTCAAAAGGTAATCATCCATGCTAACATTCAGAAAACATTTGGAATTTTTGTGATTAAAATAGTAAAAATAATAAGCACTTGAATAGGAGGGTCCTATGAATAAGAGCAGAGAGAATTTGCATATTTGTTTTGGGTTATCTTTGCAACCTCTCTTGGTGTAAGTCAATCAGTTCAAATCACCTTTCTAAAGAATGCTTAGTCTGTGAACCACATCAGAGAAGCAATTAGATAATTTTGCATGGCTGTGCTATTGAACTGAGGCTCTGTGGCGGTTTGACGCTGGTTAGGCACCAGGCACCATGAAAACTATTCACTTATTTGCCTCTGCTATAGCTAAGCAGAGAAGGGGAAATTGAAACTTCCTTTTCATTAGGTGAAATAAGGATTATTGAGGAAAATGGAAAAATTTAAAGGCAAAACAGATCCAAACTCAAACAGTATAAAGTTATTACCAACCGAACCAAAAGTAAAAAGAATATTGAGAAAATGTCCTGGGTTGCAGTGTATTCTATTACCATCCTTATGAGCTGTTGAAACCAGGTGGGGCAGTGTTTCCTTGCCTCCTCCCTCCGGACTATCTTCTGTTAATGGCCCATCAATGCCTTGCTGCATGAGTCATCCCATTGTGAGATGCTCCACCCAGGAGGAGGAACCAAGCAGTCCATCCTAGATATAATCTGAGATTCCGAACACCACGGACAACCCTTTCCACTGGATTCCCAGAGGACAAGAGCTACATAACCACCACTGGACCTTCCAAGGAAGAGCAGACCCTTCTACAGGATCACTGCTTCAACAGAACCACATCCATCACTTCAGGAGGACTGCAGCCACCATCCTATTGGACTGCTACCACCACACTGACTAACAGGGTGTCAAGTTGTATCCTGACTCTGTCAGTTTAAACCAGTGTTTTCTGCCTTTATTTTTTTTAAATTTCCCTATTAAATTGTTATTCTGACTTGGTGCCTCCCACTGGTTTGTTTTCAAACTAGTACAGAAACTAAAACAAGCTTTCAGAACACCGTTCTCTTCCAGTACCTCCCTCTTTCCACCAACCTGCACAAGGGAAACAAACATGGGGTTTTGGTCAGTGTTTCCTTTCTTAAGAGTCTTTCTTTATGTTAATGTTTAAGGAAAAGAGTTTCTTGTGCTGTGCCGTGGTATCCGTCCCACAGGAGATAGCTCTCTGTGAACTTCTCTAACGTAGTTTCAAACTTCAAAACAACAGTCCCGCCTGAATGTTCTGCAGTGAAATATCTCTCCCATGAGTCTCGCAGTCTCCCTACGACTGCCAGCATGGGTCATAGTGGTTCATGGGATTTAGGCTTTTAAGGATGAGCTGTCAACCTGGAAACAAAGGCTCTCTTCTTCAATCTTTAAAAGCCTCTCAGCCTCGATGCACTCTGGTGCTCTTTTTCACGGGCTGCGCGTGGATCTCTGCACCCCCCCATGCACTTCAATGAATTAGAGAGAAATAGTTTGTTGTGTTATAGTCTTCACCATGGCTTGCAGGAGAATCTCAGCTCTGGTGTTTGGAGCGTCTCCGCTATCTCCCTTCCCCCCACCGAGCTTGGTGTCACCATGTTTTCTCCTCACGTGATTTCACTTTTTCTTTCTCTCTCACTTGGAAGAAAGTCAGTGTCTGTAAGCTGCAGCTGAGAAATTGATCTTGTCTGGGCTCTGCATAGGGGAAACACTCGCCATGTCTCTTGTTGCCGGCTGCGTGGTGTTTTTTCGGCTGGTTTGGTGAGAGCTGCGCCAGCTGTGTGGAAGGGCCCGCTGGCCCCGCGTGGGCTGCACCGGCCCCAGAGGCCTGCGCCACGCCGTCTCAGCTGCTCATGGCTGTTCATGGCTGCTTGTGGCTCCAGGGTGGTTCTCCCGGTGGCCCGGCCCAGCCCCGGCTGCTGCGCGGGGGGGCCCTGGAGGCCCACTCCGGCAGGAGGCCCAGAGGCCTCCCCCCGCCACCTCTCGGCAGGGAAGCAGGAAAAAGGAAGTTTTTGCAATTCCTCCTTTCTTAAATATGTACATCACAGAGGTGTTTCCAGCTTGTTCAATTGGCCTAGCAACCTGCCCATCAGCTATTTGGCTCTGTGACGGTCAGAGAAGGTTTGAGCAGCTGGTTTTTTTTCTTCTGTCCCTACAAACCAAGATTCTAAACTGCTAAACTACCACAGCCTCACACTGATGTTAGAAAGCCAAAAA
>VZTI01005559.1:2915330-2956545 GCA_013397865.1 Struthidea cinerea
AAAAAAAAACAAAAAACCAAGGTAAAATAAAGAAGAAAAAAGCACAAAGAAAAGAAACTAGGAAACTAGGATGCAGGCTTGTCAAAAGCAACTGCATATTGAACAAAAAGGACTGCAAGACAGTGCTGGGTACTATACAGACACTCTAGTAGTGTGGCATGCTGTGGGTTAAAACTCATAAATAAGAAAGGGCACATGGCAAAAGGAAGAAATGAAATTCAGTTCCTTTCTGCATGTCTGCAGGACATAAGTCAGGGGTGTACATGGGGTACACATGCTGAACTCTGAGATTATGCACAGCAGTGCAGCAGCATACTTGCTCTGCTGCCTGCTGGCCTGGATCGCAACCTGATGATGTGAGTTTCCAGCCCTAACATTGTCCATGTATTTGCCATGGCTTATATGCCTGATATTTCTTTCCAATAATAGCTTCCCTTTAGGCACGGTTATTAAGACCTCCGTCACTGTGAAATAGCTTGTGTTCAGTGAGGCAGGCTTTTAATGGGATGTGATGTTGTATAGCAGAGTTTCATCTACTACATTCAAGAGGGTCAATGATGGACTGTTTACTCCCCTAATCCATCTAATTATGGCAGCTTACAGAAAATTGGAGAAAAAGAATTTGTGCCATAGGTGATGCTGAGAGAGATCTGAGAGCACATTGATTTAAAAGGTCATAAAGTATTGTCTAAAGGGTATACAGAGTAGCTTGTTGATCTCACTGTAAGAAATAGCACAGATAATTCAATCCCCCCTGGGAGATGGCCTGTTACCAGATACCATAAAAATGTCTAGTTTCTTTTGTCTTCCTTTGAAGGGTGGGAAGCTTAAGACAAAAGCTGCAGAGCTGTCCTTGTAAAGCCACATCTGAATATGGAAGGGAGAAGATGTGGAAGGGGAGTTGCTGCAGTAATAGTAGAGTCGCAGAGCTGGGGCATGTCTGGGGAGCCACACAGAGTAAGCGCCTCCTGTCTGCTGCCACATGAGCCTTCTGCCATGCCCCTGCCCTGGCAGCAGCCCTACGGCATCCACAGGGGTGAACATGGCCTTTGATGACCCAGCAACACCTCCTGGTCACACTGCATGTCCCAGAACAAAGGGAGGAGGGCTGGTGCCTCTTTCCTCACTGATAGCTACTGTGAGAACAGAGAATGAGGCGTTCTGGGAGCTCTGGTGCAAGTTGAACATCATGTCTGTAAAGCTATCTTTCTTGGTCACTGACTTTGGAGTTCAAGGACGTACAAAATCTGCCTGAAACTTTTTGCCAGGTGTCCCATGAAGACTCATCTCCACGTGGATTGCCTGGGTTTTCAGTCACAGAAGCGTCTCCATCTCAGACCCCAAGGGAAATTCACTTACGTACAAGCAACCTGTTTCAGTGAAAGTTGATGTCACCTCTGTCAGACTGAGTGGGTTAAAATTCAGCACTCCATTTGTTGGAGAGTGGAAGAGGAGAGGATACTCACAAAGCACAAGGATGTAAACTTCTGATAGGAAACCAGACTAAAATGCAGTCTCTTTTAGTTCACTACATAAACAGCTGAAATTTCAACTATTGCATCACTTTTCTAGAATGGTGCCTGTTCTGCAGCCTTATTGCTTTCTACTACTCACATTGGCAAATCTAATTTGTGCATTTATTTTCTTATTGTTTTTGCTTTTGCATATCTCAACATTTTAAAAAGGCTTCTTTCTTCTCCCCACACCCTCCCACTGCCCCTCTTGCCATTATTGAGATTGGGTGCTTTTATGACTAATTGCATCTAATTATCTATAAAATAATTAGTATTTCTAATAGCAGCTGCCTCTTGGTTTTCATTGGGGTGCAGGAGGGCAACAAGGTAAAGAGTTTGAAAATTAAAGCTTCATTATTATGTTCTCCCCTTTATATTCTGTTTAATAAATCCTTCACAGCAGAAATGGATAGACTAGAGCTCATTTGAGATCAACATTGTGAAGAGCTCAAGATTATTTTTTCATCAAGGTGAAGGGGGGAAAAAAACTAATTTGAAAAATTAGAAAGTAGTAATATAGAAAAGATTCTTTCTTCTTGCAACCTGCTCACCAGATGGCCTGCCAGACAGATACCAGGCTGAGAGAATTGTTATAACTTCTTGTAAATCAGAACTCAAAAATATGGAGTCTGTTGAGTGTGTCTGTGTGTAAGGGATGCCATTATGGTGACCAGGGACTGAAATAAAGCCTTCCAGACATATAAGCAGGAAGGGCTCCAGCATGTGTTGCCATGAGATGCGGCTCTCAAATCCTGAAAAGAAGACTCCTGCTAAGTCTGCAGCAAGTGAAAGGTGCAGATATTGTCCTTCCTATTCCAAGGCTGCAAACACCAACGTGTCGTTGTACAGCTTGCATGGTGGTTGCAGTGGTTTCTCTGAGATTTTGAACAGGGATGGAGTGCATGAGAGTTTTGATTTTAGGCAGAGCCCTTAACAAGGTTAGGAACCTGCGTAGATGAGTGAAGCTATAGCTTTTAAGTTTACACCTTTACTTTATGTCTGAACTGAATTGCGCTTGCAGAATATGATGGTCTTTCTTCCTCCAGTCAGTAAAAGGTGCCCAAGTGCTCTGCAAAGCCACAGTTCATTCCTCAGTCATCCTGCAGACAGTGAACCCTGCCTTCCCTTCTTGATGACACTGTATCATCCTACTCCCGTTGGACCTGAAGGCTTTGTCCCTTCAGCCATAAACTGTGAAGCTGGCAATGGCATGAGGAAGTAGGGACAGCAAGGAATCAAAAAGACTCAATGAAGTTCAGCTTTACAAAGGGATTTAGATGCTTAATGGCATTGGTAGGCTATGTGGTTGTGGCCTTGGTAATCCCATCTTCCACATAAATCTCCATGCCTGGTCTTCAGAAACGGCAGGCCACACTGAAGAGAAGTTTAAGAGGCTAAAATGAAAGTGATGAGCAGGAATTCATCTAGGGCCAGTCTAGAGAAGGCATCAGCCAAAGGTGTTGCATGAAATTCACTCTGTCTGCAGGTGTTTTAGTGAGTTGTGGTCTAACTTTCCTCTGAGGATGGTAAACATGGGGAGTAGGAAAATGAATACTCATAAGAAAAAGAGCATTTTATTTTCCCTTCTACCTATATATAAAACAACATGAGGGGAAGCAAAGCTGATAGCTCACTGGGAGGTTAACAGGAAGGCAAAAGAAAAGTAAATGTGTTGATGGACGAGCCCATTGTCCCCTACAAATCCCAGCTGCTCACTGTATTCTTTCCCTCTAGTTCCAGAGCAGTAGAAGTAAACACAGTAAAAATCAGCAGCCAAGACTTTTTTGCAAGGCAACAGCACCGAGCAGAATGCCTCCCTCTATATTTTATAATTTGTCTGAAGGCTACAGACATCTGTTCAGATGGCCAAGGGGAAAAAAAGCATGAGGGATTTGGGCTAAATTCAGTACCACTTAGGAAAGATGCACCTGGCCTGCCATTTGTTATGTTCTCTCCTCTCTGCTTTATGATTTATATTTTATAAATCCTTTCCATTGTAGCTCCCCCCAGTTTCCTCCTTCTGTTCCAGTTTGATCAGATTGTAAAGGTTCAAAGTGTACCCCTGTTACTTTAATTAAAGTAATTTCCCTCTGCCCTCCTTCTTAGAACAGATGTATTGGAAATCCCCAGGCACCTCCTCCTTGAGCAAAATTGGACACTAAAATGTAAAACTGCAAGAAAACAAATTCCCTGTGCTAATTGCTTTTCTCTATGCAGCAAGGATGTGCAGGAGTGAAGCCGTTCCTCCATGCTAGCGGGTCTGGTTTATTCTCTGTAGAGAGTTCATGGTGGCTACCTGAATTCCTTCTCGCAACAGCTTGTCACTTGCCAAAAAGGCACATGGTAATAGAAGCTACCAGATATATCTGGCATGATTTGGTACTTTTACTGCCTCCCCCAGCAATATCCTGGTGATTCCATGCCCCTGGCTGGTTTCTGAATTTAGCATTTCATTTCAAGTGGGATATTGTGCCTGGCACACAGAGATTATTTAGGCACCCTTATCCCTCAACTATGTTTAAGGCTGGGAGCAGGAAAATATAGCCTGAGGTAAAACCAGACTTGCGGTATTAAGTCATGAGATGAGGCAGGAAAATACATTTCTATGATTATGCTTAACAGAAAAGTGCCAGCTCTTGCATTTTAGCCAGCTCATGAGGTAGCTAATTAATCTACATGAGCTTGTCCAGAAGAGCATTTAAAACTAGGTCTTTTCTGCTATTTGACTTAGCTGCCCCCTTAGCTGCCCCTCCTCCTCAACCTTGCTTAATGGAGATTTATTCTCCATATGTTGTTTATAACCAGGCTTGATGCTAATTTCCCTCTCTTGCACCTTCTTTAAAACACTGCAGATATTATGCTGTGTGTGCCTTTCCCTTCTGCTCTGAAAGGATAGCCCATAAAGCAGAAAAAAATCCATATCTCTGCAGAGAGTAATTTCATCCTGGCCAGAACATGTCAAAAGGCCTAAGCACAAACACTGACCAACCCAAGCAGCAAAATAGCCATTTGGCCAGCAAAGGTTGCTTTAGCCAGTCAAGGCATCATTGGCAGGCTGTGGAGGACAGCAAAGACTGTGTGGCACAGCCAATAATGCTCTGTTGGCTTTAAACTATTCCAGTTGTTCCCTTTACTCCCTCTACTCTGAGGGAGTAAAGCCTAGTTACATGCAGAGTTTTTGCAGGTGCTAAAAAGCTAGAAGCAGAGAAATTCTTCAGCCTTTTCTGAGTATTCTGTGAGAAGACTGTCTTTCCTATGTAAACTATTTTAAACAAGGTCACAGTTTCATAAACTTCTTGCACTCGCAAGCTGTTTTGCAAGATTGTTATGGCTTCGACTTTGAAAACATTATGGAATAGGTATCTTAAAACTTGGCCAATCCTCTCAAGGAGTGGATGGCCGAGGAACCAATTACCTATTGCCACTCAACACACTTTTTGCGATCTATCCTATATAGTAGTTAGAAAATTATTAAAGCTTCGGCTTCCACTTGTTCATGAGCCTGGACTCTGTGTCGTTTTCTTTATGCATCTCTGACATAACAGCGACAGAGTTTTAAAGGGAAGTAGAAGATTGAGCTTTTTGTGCTTGCATGAAGATGCATGATGTACACTGTGCCTATACTGGCCTGTCCTGGAGCCCTGGCTGTGCTCTCCAGGTGATATTCTCAACCTGTGCACAGTCACATACATACAACTCCGTATGTCAGCAAAACCTCAAAAATACCCAACCCTAGCAACAGTCTCCAGAAAGCCCTATGCTTTATGTGTGAGTAGAGCTGCTCTGGTTCACCAAGCCAGTACCAGTAGTTTAGGTACAACTTAGCATTTGTGGATCCCAGAGTCAAACTGCTCCTTTGCCCTCCATCTCATCAGAAATGCAGAGCTGTGTAACTCCATGTCCTCCCCAGAAGCCTACACAGGTTTACAGCAAAAAGGAGAAGGACATCATCACTAATAAAGACCTTTCTCCCTTTTCTGCACACTCTCTTCTAGAAACAGTTTTCGTCTCTAATTTTACATGGCACACTGGGACCTACCATCTGTTTCAGAAAGATCTCAGATGAGCAAAAAACATTCTGTGTCTTACAGGAGAAGAAGAAATCTTTGAGCACCACACAGGCTTCTGACAGAGCAAGGTTTTGGAGAACATTTCAGTTTAACATTGTAAACAGTTCTGTCCCTCCTTAAATGCTTCCCACAGAACAGACAAATTTTGCATTGTCAATTCCCAATCCCAGCTCTTGCTCCCCAAAGGATGACAGAAGACCGTCATTCATTCTTAGGAAAACTCTCATTTCTCTCTCTTTCCTGTTTTGTTTTGTTTTGTTTTTTTCTGGTGGAAATATTCATCACACACCAGTTCTACCCACCTCTGTGCTGCATTCAGTCCCAATCTTCCTATGATACCTTTGGTCAATGTCCTGTTCCTCAAAGGTCTTAAAAAATTTGAGATTATGTCTCAATCTGTTTCAAGCCTTTCCATTCTTCTATTAAAGGGAGATCAGATTGGACTGATTCATGTTCCCTAATTCAAAGTCAGCATGCCCAGCATCCAGTCTGCATATTTGGAAATTTAAGAAAATTCAAACTCATATATTTCAAATTTCAAGTATCTAGGATTGTAAGCAAGCATCCAGGACAGCACACAAAGCATTCATTTTTAATTGAAACTTATAAATAATTACTATTATTCAAATGTTGAAATCCAATAGCCTGAAGATAACTGCTACACTAATGCACAAATACAGGGAAAAATCCAGTCATGCATGCTGCAAGAGCATGCACTCAATGGGAAAAGGTAGTGAACAGGCAAGAGTGATGACCATCAGATGGAAAAATATTATATGGGATTCCAAAAAGAAGCACTGAATGTGCCCTCTAAAAGAATGCAAAGACAGAAAACCAGAAGGAATGCACTTAAGCATGAATTTTTCATTAGAAATCCCTTAGGCTAAAACTGATAAACATTTCACTACTGCCAAAAATTCCATAACTAACCCATGCATCACCAGCAACTATGGGTCAGTAACAGGCCACAAAACCTCATTTCTGGACATGGGTAGATCCCTGTGTACTGTTTTTAAGCCTGGAAAATATCTGCAAGTAAGTTTTAATTTTCTGTTCAAGCCAATTGTCATTCCAGAATAAGGCAAACACTTTAAAAAATGTGTGTTTAACAGAGAAGGGGATAGAGATGGGGCATGTTGTAAACACTAGGTTTAGTGTAGCACGCTGTAACCTTCCCTGGGAGCGCAGCTTCTTAGGGCAGGGCAGCAATTCTCTGTCCTCCCGTAGTCCATTCCAGACGGCCCCGCATTTTTGCTCTGGCTAGCTACCAGCTTTATAACACAGTAATGGCGAAGGAGGCAAGAAGGATCTCTCCATGAGGGTTTCAGAGGATCTTTAATGGTCACATCTTGACCCAGCGACCCCCAGAGGCAGAGACACACCACAGCCGGGGAGCAGCGAGGTTGTCTCAGACCGCAGAGGCGGTACATGGGCGGAGTTGGGGTAAGGGGACCAATAGGGAGAACCTGAGGGAGTGCCCAGGGCTAGGGCAAGGGAAGGGTGGGGGAACAAGGTGTGATCAGAAAAGCAGTGGGTAAAGCAAACCCCACAGGGGCATGTTCTGGAGCAAGCACCAGTGACAGATTTACAGGATAAATGATGAGGCTTTGGAAAGCAGGTTGCACAGGATACAAAGGACACCTTGTGCCTGTGAGGGTTGAGAGCACTGATGCATATGCTGACAAGGTTTGCACAGCTTGCTTGTGTGTACATTTGCCTTTGCACACTATACTGGAGGTGAGAAGAGCCTCAGCTGGCATGAAGACGTGCAGCTTAAATATGACAAAAATGAGAGTTAGTGATCATATGTTTGCTGGAGGATGCTACAAGCTTTGGGCATTTCTGGGGCTTTACAAGCTAATTTAATTGCTCTTTCTTATGAATTTGCTCCTTGAATTTTTTAAAATAAAAACCAAACATAATTAATTGAAGCTCTCTGAGTAATGAAGGTGTCTGGGGGCTGCATTGGATGAAAAGGAAGGTTCTAGTGGGAAGAAGAATAAAAGATTGACTTGCACATGTATGTGGATATGCAGGGCAGTCACAATTTTGTGATTTTCTTTCTTTCTTCATTTTGTCCTTTCTTCCTTTCTTCCTTTCTTCCTTCTTTTCTTCCTTTCTTTCCTTTCTTTCTTTTCTTTCTTTTGTTTCTTTCTTTCCTTCTTTTTTATCATCTCATTTAAGAGCTGTTTTATGCCAAGAAAAGGATGATGTGCCTTATCAGTTTTGCCTGCCTGGCATTGTATAGGTAAAGAACAACTGGAATAGTTTAAATCTGTGCTTTCTATTTTAATGCAAATACTACAAGAGTGAATGGTGCTCCTGAAAAGCCCAGCTCCTGAGTCTGATAGAATACCTGCCTTGGTAAAGACAAAACCAAATACTTCTATCAGCACCAGAATGAAAGATGCCGTATTTCTTACAAGCCTGTGGAATTCTACTTGGATTCTCAGCTGTGTCATATGTCAGGCTTAGTAGCAGATTTCAGCAGATTTCACATTTCTTCCTTGTGCAGGTAGCTTTGGTCCCAGCAATGGATGATCTGTAGCTTTCTGGTAGCCATTGCTCTTTTCTCTGCCCAGTTTTCCATTTACACAAAATATAATGGAAGGTAACATGCCTGAAGATTCCTACTGCTTTCACACCTGATTGATATTTGACAAAAGCTCTTCCACTCCTGCTGCTTTCTTCCAGAGACTCCCCGAGGGCAATGTGGGCCATTTTGGGGAGGGTCAATAATGGTGGGCAGAACTTTCTGCTCCAGCAAACTGAGCAGTAGTCACTGATGCTGGTGACAGCAGGAGTTCCAGATCTCCAGGGGTCTCTCTTCCTTAGCAATGCTCCTTCCTGTCTTCCCTCTCTCTGCTGAAGAATGTAGATCACAAGTCCTCAACCGCTGTAAAATTCAGTTTTTCTTACTTTGCTGAAAACCACTTAGGTAACACTTTGTGCACTATGTAAAGCACATCCCTTTACTGTGGCAGAAGTGTTCTAATAATCTATCTGAATTGACATTGCAGAAACTAGTCTTCCCAATCACAGCACTTCACTCTGCTCCTATCAACCTGAAATAATCCCTGTAAAAGATGGTTTCCTTCTCAGCATTCTTACAAAGGCAGGGTGTTTAAACTCTTCTCTCTTGAGAAGTACCCAGCCATGAAGCCTAGTTTCAGTCTTTAATGTGGGAAAGAGCAGTTAGAACTCAAGAAGTGTAGTCCAGCAAGTTCCATGTTTAGACAGAGTGACAAGGGAGATATCAGTAAGAGACCCACTTAGTTCCTTGTTCCTTTGAGGATAATGATTCACTAGTTATGCTTTTTCTTCACCTGAGTATCCGTATCAACTGGACTGTCATACGAGAGGACAGGACACTCACAGGTCTTGGGACTCTAAAGATTTTGGAGATGTTTTGGGATAAGATTAGATAGTGCTCCTAAAGCCCATAGGTCATTTTTGGGAAACATAATGTTTATCCTTTCATGATTAGTGTGCATGCAAAGCTCTCCTTCTGGAATTCAGATGGTCCATACTTACTTTTGACAAATGGACAGGGAAAAGAGAATGTTAACTGTGCCTCAAAAGTGAAAATCCTGTTGTTTCTTATCATACTTTGACAGCATATCCTTTGAGGCAGGGGACCATGCTTTTCTGGCATGTTTATACAACATGATCACGTCATTACTCTTGTATGTCAAATGCTGCTGGTTATACAAGCCACAAGCATAGGAATGGAAATCAAAGTCGTGGTGGAAATCAGTCCATTAGGAAACTATTTCTGTCCTAGATAGAGAAATTGGTTTCTCAAGGTTGGGTCTCACTGAAGACAGAAATTTGGTTGTGATTTTCCAGGTGCAGTGATAGAGTGTTAGTTCACAGAGTTTCACCAGAGGCAGATATCAATGAACTAGTGAAAATAGGTTACTTTTTCATCCATTCATCAAAACATCAGATCACACCATCCAGAGGCAGGAAAACCAATAAATATTGCAGGTAGATGGGGTATTCTGTTAGAAATTTTATATGTTTTTTTTTTGTCCAAGTCAGGAGTTACATTAAAAATGGCAGCAGGCTTAGATTTACATGGATGAGAGGTAAAGAAGAGGAGAAAACAGCCTAATAGTTATTTAAAAGGTATCTGCATTTTTGCTAAAGAATTGATGAAGTATCTATTCCTTATTGTATTGAGAAGGACAAAGTATAAGAAATGTCCTCTTAAACGGTTTAAGTTAGACTGTGGGCTTGCAATTGTTGGCCTGGTAGCTCAGTTTTTATGGTGCGACTCTCTCTGGTCTTGGAATTGATGGTAAAATAATTTTAAACTGGGATGGATACATTTCTTTAAGACGTTTTCTTGTTGCCTATGAAATACCTATGCTGAACTTGCATTCTTGACCTTCATCAATACCTTCAGTTTTGGAAGTGTAGTGGGTTGAACCTGAGTTGATGGACAGACTTTTAGACCAATAACACATCTCACAATTTACATATTTAAACTGCGCAGAAAGGAGGGAATTTCCTTTTGTTCCAGCTCGCCTGCTGGAAGGTGGGGGGGCCTCCGAGCCCCGCCAGGCCGGGGCCCCTGCCCCCTTCCCCTTTTCTCAACATCGCGACTGGGGGGTGGCATGACTGTCATGACTGCAGGCAGCTACAGCCAGCCATAGACTGCCACACAGCTAAACCCATCCAGTGTGGCTTCTTGGGACCGGCGGGAGCCAGTCTAACCTCCTTTCTGCAGCCATCACACTTTGCGCTAAACTGAAGAAGACGCCATGCAGCCAACAACATAAAGGGAGAAGGGCTTTCTCCACCGTAAAGCCTGAACAAGAACACTCTTCAACGTGGCGGCTTCAAAGTTAGAAAGAGAAAGCGAGTCATGTGAGACGAAGCTGAAAATGGTGACGGGAAAAAAGAGGGCGGCGTTGCGTTTTTCATGCGTAGCTTAAAATTACTTCTTGCAGGCCGTGGTAAGAAACTGTAATATCACAAACTATAAATCTCTTTAATACATTTTTTTTGTAAGTACATGGGAGATGAGGAATTCATGTGCAGCTTATAAAGGTGTGAAGAGTGCCTATGCCAGGCTACATAGAAGCAGTGAAAGGCTTTTAGAGACTTGTGAAGAAGAAAGCCTTTGTGTTCAGGCCAAAATAACTCATCCTTAAAAAGACTAATAACCCCATTTGATGGCCCATGTCTGGCAGTGTAAAGGAACTGTGAGATTTTTCATGGGAGAGATGTTTTTTCACTGCAGCACATTTCCGGGTGGGTCTGTTGCTGGTGGCAGTTTGAGAACCATGTGAAGCAGAAGAAACCTATTTTTCCTTAAGCATGAGAAAGAGGCTGTTCAAGAACTACAACACTGACTAAAATCCCATGTGATGTTAGCCTTTGTGCAAGCTGGGTAAAAGGAGGGAGGTGCTGGAAGAGAGGGGAATTTTGCTTTAATTTCTTGTTGTTTCTTTTTACTTTTAATTCTGTTAGTAATAAACTTTTTCTTTGTACAGCAACTGTTTAAGTTTGAATCTGTTTTGTCTCGCAGCTCTCTAGTTTTCCTCAATATTTTCTTATTTTCCCCTTATGAAAAATAATAGATTTCGTGTGCTTGACGCTTAGCTGCGTCAAACCACGACAGGAAGATACTGGAGTACTCACAAATATATGCATGAGTGGCTCTGCAAGTCATGGTACATTGGCTTTACATGATACTCTTACTCAACTGTCATTTTTTTTAAAGTTGGTGCACATACAGCTCTGCTACACACTCCTTGAAACAAAGAACACTGATCTCAGGGAATTGTATTACACCCTTGGGACCTCATTTGATCTTTGACTCTTCTTCAGCTCTCCAGGACAAAAGAGTTTGTATCAGAAAGTCAACAAGAGGCTTTTGTAAGAAACCAAAGTTCGGGGGTCTTGAATAAAGCCAGTGGGCACATGTGGTATGCTCTGTCGTAGGGAGAGATGAAGGAATTAACTGATGGTGCATGAGGAGCAGAGGGAGTCTCATCAGTTTGTCTTCGATTTTCTTAGCAGAGAGGAAGCTAGACAGAAAGCCATCTGAATTATTTAATCTACCCTGCATCCATCATTTGCAAGCAGGCCATCATTCCTTTTTATAGATTGAATGATCAAGTACCAAGCAAGGGATTATGTTTTTTTCCTTTCCTCCATCACATTGTTGACGAGGGACCATCCTCTGAATCCGTTTGGTCTTGTATTGATATCCTTTAGATTTGGCAGACAGCAGTCTCCCTTCCTACAATGTTTATCCACATAATGTATTGCTAGGCAGCAATCACATTCTCTATCAGCCCTAAATAAGAGCTAAATAAGCCAAGCTTGATTCCTGTATTATGCAGGAAAAGGCTTCAGAGTTCCCCTGTTTCTGTGACTATTCTAGTTTAAAATAATCCATCTACATCACAGCTAGCCAAAACTGGACACTCCACCAGGCTGTATTCCTTGGTATTAACCTTGCCTGAATGCATCTTGAGATCACAGCTGTTTGCTCCCCTCATACTGGTGGGGCACAGACAGCCTGCTTTTGCCAGTCACTCACAAGACTTTCCTCAGCTGAACTGTTGAAGTTCAGTGTGTGACATGCCTTACATATTCTTCTTGATGATTTCAACTTTAACAGGTTATCTTTTATCCACACTCTCCTCTTTATTCTTTTAATTTACTGCATGCAATGTTTCCCCACCTTTCCTTTTATGTGTATATGTCCCACGTAAAATATGTCCCTCAGGACAAGCAGCAATGGGGAGCTACTAGGGTGGAGATAAGGAATAAAGTGAAAGACCCTCTGGGCCCCTTAAGAATCACAGATCTATATCCTCCCATGGAAGGCAAATCAGAGCCAATTTGTTGGCTTTTGTTAACTCTCATTTGTTTCAACACATGATTTATCACCGGGGTCTCCTCTCACATCTCTGAAACAAACACCAGATGCTTTCCACGTTTCCTTATTTCTCCAGCCACTTCAGATTCAGCCAGCATCAATTCCAATATCTCAGTGAGTGGCCTGTTTGTGCAGTCTGACAATAAAATCTATATCTTTATTCACAGCATTTAGTGAATTCCTAAAATGGGGTCGATGGCATCCTAATGGTTATTTCATCTCTGGGTCAGCTTTTAGCAGTCCTCAGAATAAAGATGGATGCAAGCCCTATGGAAGCCAAGACCCCCATCACTGTGGTGGCACAGTGCAGAAATCGCAAGCAAATTAGCAGGGCGGCTGGGCAAGAAAGCTAATCTCTAGGCAAACAGTGTGAGCACCAGTTCTGACTTTTCCCTACAAGGAGGAGGGAAGAGGAAAGTTGGTTCAGCAGCCTTTCTCACTGGGTTTTAGCCCATCAAGGTGGAAAAAAAAAATATTTTAGTTGTATAAAGACTCATGAGTATTCCTACATGCTTCCTTTATTCCTGATGGGACATCATGAAACATAGCATTGATTTTTGGAGGGAAGATAGGAAGGAAAAGCAAAAGGCAATACATCAAAAAAGTTCCTTCTGAAGAAAAGACCTCTAGAAGACAAGCATCAGGCAAGATTCCACTTCTCCCACAGTTTTGAATTGAGTGAACAAACCCCTATGATGACATCACTAATTTACCAGGCCTTTTCAGCCTTGGAGATAACAATGTGCCCAGCTACATGTGAAAGCCTGCAAGGTGCAAGGAGCTTGCACTGAGGAACTTCTAGCAGGGTGTCATTAAACTCAGTCTCTGCTGTTCCATAACTGCTCAGCCACACCAATGTCTTTTAGGCCACTATCCCCACATTTGACCACTATCATTCCACTAGGAATTTTTTTTTCCCAGTGTCTAATCGGAGTTTTCTTTCTTCTCTCACAAGTGCTGAACAGAGTGGAAAAATCTCTTCCCTTGACACTAATGCAGTCCAGTGACTGGTTGGCCTTTCCCACAAGGAAACACAAATGACTTGTCCCAAACTTTGTCCATTAAGATGCCTGCAAGTCCCTCCTTACACCAGGACTGAATTTCTCAGAGAAAGCAGGAAGTTGTACCATTTGGGGTACTCATTGCTCTGAACAAGCACAGGTTGAGTGGGTGGTAAGCACCATTTTCAAGTATGACCTGTTGATTTGAACTCGGGCCCCGCAAAAGAAAGAAATCCCTGTGTTCTCCTGTGTGTCGTAAAGAAATCTTTCAAGAAACTTTTTATGCTGTTTCCATTACAGATTTCCAGTATTTATAGCTTTGAATGCTTTTATGCAGGGGGAAAGACAAGGAAGCATCATTATCATGTTTCAAAAAGACAGTAGAGTGCTTTTTCATTTCCATTACTGAGAAATCGAGTCAACTTTACTCTATATAAATTCTGTCTCTGAGAGCTTTTGTTCAAATCACATTTACTACTTAACAAAACCTGATTTACTGAGGGGGATATGCTAAGAAGAGAGGGAAGGGAAATATTAGCATTTCATTGGAAATTTTAATATTGATATTAAATGGCACCAAAACCCAGACAAATTGGTGCTTTTATTAACTTAGACTGCTAGGAACGAAATGTTTTTCTTCTACTGTTTCTCCTTCTTTTCCTGCTTTTTTTACTTCAGCCCTACACATCACACCATTTTCTCCTGTGTGAGATCTTGAAATGGTATCATTCATGATTTTTTCCACAGTACATATACTGAAATTGTGGACAAAGTGGTGTCAATAAAAGAAGTGAAAGGCAAATAGCAATGACTACCTCCAAGCAGAAAGCAGATGAGCCTTTCCCACAGGGCTCTAGCAGGACAGTGTGCAAATTGATGAGATGATGGCCACTGACCCTCAGTCAAGGTACACTCTGTTACTGGCACTTCTGTTTTTAGACCTTCATTCAGTCAGGTTGGTCACAGCTCACCATAAGGATCCCAGCAAAAAGCTCCTTTTTGTCTTCATGTGTTGGAAGGGTAACCCAAGAACACTTCTCCTTTGCAAAGAGCGCATTGAATTGTGAAGCCAAAGGTAATTTGTCTGAATGGGTCTGGGAATGTTATTAAAGTCATGCATAATAATGATATATATTTAATTCCCTTTTCTGATCACTCCTTTAATTTTGGTGAACGTAAACTTGTATTTCGCCTGAAAGATAATAAAAATGTGGTGTTTTTTATACAGAGGACAGCAATATCAGAACAATACCAGTAAAGAACACGTTCATAAATCACACATCCATATAAGACTATTAGGAGTCACTAAGTCTGATATCAGACTAGAGTTGTGGAACCACTTTGAACAATTCCAGCTTGAACTGAGGAAAAATATTTGAGCTTTACTTAAAATTGACTGAAGTGAAAAAATGACCATCAGTCTTGTTCACTGCTCCAAGCTGATAGTGATACTCAATCTTCCAAACTACCATCTTATTTTCAACATGATTGTATCCACTTGCTGCTTTCCAGCCCAGATAATTTGGGATTTCTGCATGAAACTTGGTGAGAAGTCGCTACGCAGGTAGTTCCTCTTTCTCTCAAAACCAGATCTATTGATTGTCTGTTTCAAGGCTCTAGGAAGAATAACATTGTTTGACTCTGGAAAAAGCAATTCAGTGCTTTTTAAATTATTTCTTGTTCATCTGCCAGGACTCAAGTTAAATTCTCCATTAACTGTGCCCCTGATTCATTGATCTTTACAGCAGCCTTACCCAGAACCTGTTGCTGTCACTGGTGAGCAATCACACAGGCAAATAACACTTTTACACCATTGATGAAACTCAGCTCAGTAACTACTCATGAGGGAGCCAGTGATTCCTAGCTCGATGCAATGAAGGAGAGTATGCCGCTTGCAAATAGTTTCCAGCTGTTCATTCAGATGTGTATGCTAAACACCACTAAAAAGATGCTGAAATGTAAAGGCCAAAGAAGTAAAAAATACTGGTGTTAAAAAAAGTGGCAAAGAAATAAGAAAAATTCAGGACCACTGCTACACATTCTTTGTAAGAAGAAAAAAAACCTCACAAAAACAAAATATGAAAAAGTCTGAAAGAGTTAACAGGTTCAGATCAGTCTTCCAGTGTCGCTGTTACGTCCGAGGCGTATAAAGAAAACGACACAGAGTCCAGGCTCATGAACAGTGGAAGCCGAAGCTTTTCTTTAATAATTTTCTGACTACTATACAGGATAGATAGCAAAAAGTGCGTTGAGTGGCAATAGGTAATTGGTTCCTCGGCCATCCACTCCTTGAGAGGATTGGCCAAGTCTTGAGACTTATATATATTCCATATATATATATATATTCCATAATATTTTCAAAGTCGAAGCCATAACAATCTTGCAAAACAACTTGCGAGTGCAAGAAGTTTATGAAACTGTGACCTTGTTTAAAATAGTTTACATAGGAAAGACAGTCTTCTCACAGAATATTGAGAAAAGGCTGAAGAATTTCTCTGATTCTAGCTTTTTAGCACCTACATTCCAGTGCTGTATAATTCTCCACCAGTCACTATTTACACCTCCCACACAGCCTTTCCCTTGCTTCTTGTTTTGTGCTGTAATGGAAATGCACTGCTGAATCTCTGCTGTTGACTTTATGCATTGTTTATTAAGTATGTAGAACATATTTTGAAAGAAACACATCCCAGGGTGCTTCAAGCTATGTCAGACTATGATAGGTTTTCTCAGAGTGTTCAAGGCTGGTGAAGCAGTAGAATTTACTTATGGTGAGGACTAAAATGATTGATCTGTTTGGTGGCTTGAGATGTGTTGATTATAGGGTATTGTAGGCTTATGTAGGTGTATGGGCAACTTACTAATTAGTATTTCACCATATTGTATAGTAGCTAGCATAAGCAACAGGGGTATTTTTATCCTGTACAACAACGTATGTTTGAACTTTAGCACATTAAAATCCCCTATTTCCTGTTTAAGTGATCTATTTCTAGTCACCTAGAAATAGCCTCTTTTGATATCCACACACTTTTTAGAAAAAACTTAGAGAATGAATACACGATAATTTACTTTTGAGGTGAAATAAAGATCAGACTGGGAAGAAGACATTTTTAAGGAATTATGAAATGAATGTAATTAACCCGTAACCACTTTCCACTTAAATAATTAACTGCTTAACCCTAAAGTATTTATAAAAGAAATACAGTGGAGTCTGTGATGATCTGCAGATTTTAAATCACACTCAAAAGCCTTTCTAGGAAGTACCTTCTAGCTAATCAAGTACCTATGAAACTGCTGTAGGAATTGAGAAGAGAAATTTCATAGCTAAATAGGAGATTAGGAGATCAAATAACATTCTCTGTAATTTTATCATTCAGAGCTTTCACAGAATAAAAGATCTTTCTTCTGCAGCTCTCCAAGTGCTTAAAAAATGAATACATGAAACTTAATCATGGACACATCATCTGCCTCTTTCTCAGCTGGGCAAACTGAGGCACAGAGAAGTTACAGAGCTGGTATTTTTAGAAGTGGTCCGGAATGCTGGGTGCCATCTCTTTGGGATGTTCAGCATTTGATGCACAAAGGTGGATTAGACATGTCACATTAAACTGTCTGAGCTCCTGCGCTCCACCCGTGCAGTGAAAGAATACGTGACAGCAGGAGACTGACATCCTCACATGCTCATTTTCTCTTTTATTCTTCTCCTTCAGTGCTACAGAGAGCTTAGCACATTGCTCCGTTGCTCCGTGCACTGGCAACTATGATTCCAGGTGACTGAGTGGGTCTGCCAGTCTACTTCTCATCCCCTGACAAGAGAGCGTCCGTGTTCAATGTGTGGATCCAAAGTCCACGCAGTAGACTGAGGAAGGCCAGAGAGTGTAATGAAAAGTAGGAGTGAATTGCAAAGTGCTAAAAATGTTGCTTCTGATGCCAAAATCTAAGATAATCTCCCACTGCTCCTCCTTGCCTTTTACCCAACAGCAAACCACATACCCATAACATGCTACGCTGTGACAATCATTACCCACCAACCTTCAGAAATACAGAAAAAAGACTTAAGATGATAACCCAGAGCCCTGCCTAGTCTCATTGCTTTGACATCTCAGCCTGTCTCATAGTGCTGTCTCCAAGCACAGGCGTACATAGGCTGCCTGTGTAACATTTTTGCCCTTCTCCCTTGAGTACTTACTCTGGCCAATTTTTCTAATCGGTGATCAGTGATCACCAGACCAGCAAATGGGCCATACACACCCAGCAGATGGCAGTGGCTGTACTCAAGCATGACAGCTCTTTGCACACAGAACTGGCTGCAGAACAAAGCAGACTGTTCAGGCCACCAAGACACAGCTCTACCTCTGCTCTGAGCCTCAAGTAGAAAGCATTTTGCTACCTGCTAAGGCACCTGAGTGTCCTATTGAAGGTCTGGAGCATTCTTTGCTGTAAGCTAGAAATGTGCCTGGGAAGCAGAAGAGTTTCAGTGGCTTCTGCTTTCTAGGACTCCATAGGAGGCCTTTCAGTTCGGTGAATCCATAGTGTCTGGCATAAGTGAGCAGGAAAAATGGCCTCTGTAGAACTATCCAGCCCAGGGATACACTGTCAGCAGGAGTAGCCATACCTGTGACTCTAGAGGAAGCACTATCCTTTGAAGGGCCCTAAAGTTTGAGAGCTGCCAAAGCTTGTATATGTACTCTATGGTTTTCTATTTGTTCATGTATTCTACATCCAAAACCTCCTGGAAACTCCCAACAGCCATCTCCAGTATTTGCTTCCATGTTTCTTGGGGTGGGAGGAGTAATTGAGCTCACTGCTAAGGGAACTGTTCTTTATCACTATGTTAGGACATTTTGGAAATCATCCAGCCCCATTTCATCTAATCACACTCTTCTTGAATGTGACAGATAATTCCTCTTATGCTAGTATTTAATATCTGTGAATATAGAGAAAGCAATTTTTTGTTTGTTTATATTAGGTAGCAACTTCAGTTATAGGCTAGAGCCCCATTATGCAGAGAGTTGTAAAAATAGCACTCACAATAAGCTTGTAGATGGTTATCATATCCCTCAGGCCTTTGGCATGTTATTTTTTAAGCGGAGGAGAGTTTGAAGACAGATGAAACTAATCTACTTTATAATTCATACCTTTACATAATTTTGATTAACTCACGTAATAAGGAAGTCCCAGAGCATCCCCATGGAAACAGACTCTGAAGCAACTTGTCTGCATGCACCTCACAAGATGTCCAGAACAGGAGCCAGTATATCCATTATGCTCTCAGCAGCATCTCACAGGGGACTGCCAGTTCTGTCCTGTGACAGAGCATTTTCATTTGTGCTGCCCAGTGTTTGCACAGGTACTTTCTGACATTGGCAAATGAGATAAGAGTTTGTGTTGCAAAGATTGGTGTATATTTCATGAGTATGCTGTCCTAAATTGAGATAGTCTCTCCCCTCCTCATAACTGCTGGAAATCGAAGGCATGTAAGAGTGCAACACAGCCACACTATTTAAGTCAATATGTTGTCATTTGCCATTAACCTTTCCATTCACCTCCAGCATTGCTCTTTTCCAAATCTATTGGAATCAGTTCTGTGGTGAGCTTTCCGAAAGCACCATAACAAACCTTACAAAAAGCAAGCAAGAATACTTGGTGTGGTTCATCTTCTCATGGACATAAACTCGTTGAGATAAAGAAACTGGGAAGTCAGTTTAGGTGAGGAGCTTACAGTACAGCATTTGGGAGCCCTGGAGGGAGCAAATTCCTGGAGGGAACTGGCATTATCCCTGCATTTTGCATATTGCCAGCTGGAATGGAAAGCGAGGGCAAGTCGGTTTGGTTTAAGACAAGTGTGAGTTAGATTGCAAGGCAGGTCTGGTCCTACCTTGCTGAAGACAGTAAGTGGACTGAAGAGGCTTGCATTCAAGTTGGAATTCAGTCTCTGCCTTCAAAGAGCTCATTAAAAAAAAAAAAATCTGCTTCATGTAGCACCTCTATAACAGAGACACTGTGTATGGAGGAAATCATTAGGGCCCACTGGAATAGAAGCAATCATCCATCTGCAAAACAGGAACATAATACAAAACAGACTGAGAATCCCTGCTGTAGAATTAACTGAATTGGATGCAAACCATTTTTTTTTTCTGTATAAAGCACTCAGAGTTTTTTTGTGATCTCTCTGTATTACATGTAGCAGTAGAGTGTTATCCAAAGGTAGATTAAGTTAAACTTCTCCTCCTCCCAAGGGTCATTCCTTATAGCTAGGAAACAATCCCAAAGTTAAGAGAATTTAGCATAAGATTTACTGCTCTCATTTATACCATAGTTTTAACATATGCGCAAGCAATAATAAAGCACAATTTAATTGAACAACTGAAAAGTACATTTATTGCAGAGAGCCACACTTCTATTTAAGAGGGAAAATATGTTTTGACATATAACTTTTATAACAAAACTTATTGGTCCTTATTTAAAGTAGACTGTCAAAGAAATTATAAACAGCTATAACATTGTTATTATCAGAGTTTATAAATAACAATAAATGTAAGAGCTCAAGTTGTGGCCACAGTCCTGTCCAACTAGATATGGTAAAAACAAACAATGGAGATGTTCTCTTTCTAAAACCTACACTTTGGTGGCTTTTTCTGTATTGTGGCTTAACCGGACAGGCAGCTAAACACCACGCAGCCACTTGCTCACTCCCTGCTCCAACCCTGTGGAATGAAGGACAGAATTGGGAAAAAAAGTAAAATTTGGGGTTTGAAATAAAGGCAGCTTAATAGGACAGAAAAGGAAGTGAGGATGATAATAATAACAATAACAATAATAATAATTTTTAAAATTATTAGAACATACAAAAAAAGTGATGCGTGATGCAATTGTTCACCTCCTGCTAACCTATGCTCAGACTGTTCCTGAGCAGCAGTCCCTGGCCAGCTTTTCCCTTAGTTTATATACAGAGCATGATGTCATAGGGTATGGAATATCTTTTGGGCCAGTTAGGGTCAACTGTACTGGTTGTATCTCCTCCCAGCTTCTTGTGTGCTCCAGCCCACTCACTGCTGGGGTGGTGTAAGAAGCTGAAAAGTCCTTGAGTTAGAGTAAACATTGCTTAGCGACAACTAAAACATCGGCATGTTAGCAACATTATTCTCATCTGAAATCCAAAACACAGAACTGTGACAGCTACTGGGAAGAAAAGTAACTCTATCCAAGCTGAAACCAGGACACTGTGGTGGAGGGCATAGTTAATGATTTGGGATACCTCAAAATTACCTGCTAAATCTCTTAAGCTGTAGTAAATGCAGTAGTTTAATATTCTTGCATGGTCATCCTAGATCTTGTCCCAACATGGAAACCTAGACACAGATGCCTCTGTTTCCACCAGAAGGAACAGGGAAATGGTCTATAATGCTTAGCAGAACATCTAGCTACTTACCAAAACAGGCACAATACCCAAAAGATGAAAAAGGAAAGCCATGAGCCAATGTCTTATGTCAAATGTAAAATTGCTTTTGAAATTGGCACTTTTTGTCTTCCAGAAATATTTAGGGGGTGTAGGTGAGAAACAACTCTCAGACTCTAGGAAAGTATTTTCTTCTGTCTCTGAAGTACATTTCACATTTCCCTTCCAAATTGCCTTTAACAATACGTTTCTACTAATACTATAACAGGGTTCCAGTTGTAAGCCAGGGTCCTGGTATCTTGTTTTTGAAAACTACAGTGTTATAATATTTATCACTAAATAATTGACATTTAGTTTTTCTTCAACTACCCCATGTCACCCTCCTTGTTTTGGCTTTATAGAAATAGCATGCACACTTTTTCCTAGCTTGCTTTTTTGACGCCTAGGTCACTTTTGCTGTCAGAATCTATTTATTGAATAAAACTGATTTTTTTTCCTTTCTCAAGATACAGTGAAAAATGTGCAAGAGCTCCCAGTACAGAGATGTTGTTACTATGAAACAGTCTCCAGAGAGCAGACTAGGAGCACAAGCCTTGGACTACAAAGATTTATATGGGGAAAATTCCTAAAACAATGGTTGGAATTAAAATAATAATAATCTAAAAAAATGCCTTTGCTGAAGGACAAGTTTAAAGAGAGAAATGGATATTTGTAAGAGTCTTACAACAGTCGTCTCTTGTTCTAAGAAGATGGTTTATGTAATAGTCCAAACTTGGTGGATATCTCTCAAGAAAGAAATTGAAAACACTCAAGTAGAGAAAAACACCCAAACAAAAACGTATGGGAATTCATGAATCATATAATGGTTTGAGATGGAAGAAACCTTTGAAAGGCCATCTAGTCCAACTCCCCTACAATAAGCAGGAATATTTTCAACTAGATCAGGTTACTCAGCCCCATCCAACCTGACTTTGAAGGTTTCCAAAGATGGGACATCTCCCATCTCTCTGAGAAACTTGTGACAGGGTTTTACCACCCTCATTTTAAAAACATTTCTTTCATATATCTAATCTAAATAAACTCTCTTTCAGTTTAAAACCATTACCTCTTGTTCCATCACAATAGGCTTCCTAAAAAGTTTATCCCCATCTTTCTTTTAGGCCCCTTTCAAGTACTAGAAGGTCACAATAAGGTCTTTTCAGAGCATTCTCTTCTCCAGGCTGAACAACCCCAACTCTCTCAGCCCTTCCTCATAGGGGAGGCGCTCTATCCCTCTAATAGTCAAATAAAATCCATCTGCTTTGAAGTGGAAAGATTTCTGGTCTTCTTTGGGATGAATTCCTACAAAGACATATTCTAGGCAAAATTGCACTTGACTAATTGGGAACCTTGTCACAATTCTGCATTTGAGATATGTTATCCAAAGCTTTTCTTAAATGACTTTCTGTCTCTCCTATGAGAAAGCCCACAATACCCTGTGGGTTATATTGTTTGAAATTCCTTGATGAGGTCTGGAAAATATGTAAAATAGGAAATGATCAATCCAGGAGTCACTGACAACAAATTTAATCCAAAACATTTGTAGTACTGGAGCAAGGCCCCAAAAGTATCAATATGTCTGTTTTACTTATTTAGAATGACATATTTTAGGAAGAGAGTTGTAGGGGAAGTCTTCTCTTTTAGCCTCTTGTAGTTTCACTCATCTATCACCAAACAGCGTAATATTTGTCTTAAGGAGATTTGAAGTGAATAAAGATTCCCACATTCAGGTGGCCTGAATGTCATCCCAGTAAAGTGTAAAGCCCTCTTGGAAAATTCCTAGAGAGACTGTCAGATGATAACCTATTACGTCCGCTCTGAAAGGACCATGTAAGAAAGCACTGCCTGTGGCTATTTGCCTTAGATGTAATTAGTGTGTTGGCTTGTCCTGGGATGATGTTATGAGGCCGCTCTATTCCTTAACCATCTGCTTAATGCCCAAAGACATTGTGTCTTTACGGTGGACCTGGGGGGCGGGGCCAGAGCTGCAGGACCCGGGTGCAGGTGAGTTCAACGGCTTGGCCCAACGGCTCTGGCTACAGCGGTCTCGGCCGTGCTCTGGAGGGAGTGCGCTGGGGTTGCTGCACTGCTTCTTGTGGTTTTTTGTTCTCACTAATTGGAAAAAACGTTTTGTTGGTTCTTTTTTTTCCTTCCCTCCCCCTGGCCTCCCTGCCCTCCTTCACTTTACTCTGGTCCGGAGAGCCTGCAGGGTGGCCCTGGTGGGCCCACGGGGTGGCCCTGGCTGGTCTGAACCCCGGGGAGGGCCAAGCCGTTGAGTGAGGGGATGGATGCAGAGGTCCGCCAGCTTCGCCTGCTTTGAGGAGAAGGACCGGTGCCAGAGAGGCAGCAGGTTTTTTCCATCTGTTCTCCAGTTTCGCCTGCTGTGGGGAGGAAGACCGGTGCTGGGAAGTCAAGAGGTTTTTTTTTCCATCTGCGCTGCTCCAGGCTGCTTTATGGACTCCCCTTCCCTTTCCCGTTCCTGGAGACTGGGGGGACCAGTTGCAAGCCCACGTGTTTTTTCCCCTCTCCTGGCATCTGTTGTATTTTGAGGTTTTTTTGTGTTCTGCCCTGTTTTGCTCTGCGTTAATAAACAGTTCGGGTTTTTTTTCCACTTTCACCTGCTGTCATCAATTTGTCTCATTGTCGGAGGAAAGGGGGAGGCCCTTTCCCTTTGGAGGAGGCCCTCATTCTGGAGCGTTTCCTCCTAAAATATTGTCTCCGAAAAACTGAGACACAGATGCTCTCATGTTCCAAAACACAGAGTGGAGGTAACTGCAAGAGGCAGCTGAGGCTGGCCCTGTGAAGTTGGTGGCAGGCAGTTTGAAACAAACACTGGCCTTTCCCACCCAAGAGTTTGCAGTGCTAAACTCATTGAAGGCAGGCAGGCAGGCAGGGAAGGACTCATGGAGGTAAGCACATATATATGGTGGGGTAGATACCAGAAGAGGAGGTAGCCTTAATCTTGGTAAGTTGTTCTCAGGTGAACAGAAGAAATACAAGCTCTCCTACTCTTAGTTTAAAAAAAAAAAAAAAAAAGATACCAAACCAAAACCAACTAACAAGGTATCTGAAAATAAGCAAAGAAACTATTTAGGTCAGTGAGCACCAAGATAATAGTTCTGAAAATGGCCTCTCTTGGGAAGACAGCTTTGAAGCCTATATCCTAGGAAGGCCTCATGCACCCTTTCAAGCTTAGGGGACTGAAATGCCTCTAGAATAACAAAAGCTTCTCTTGGACTCTGACCTCAAAGGCTGGAGGAGTTCTCCAGGTCACAGGGAAGGTGTGCTTTCACATAGCACTGAAGACTGGTGATTGACCACCACAGTTAAAATGCAACCAGAATGGCCCCAGAAAAATTGAGGATAATTGTGGTTGGGTCTACTGTGGTGTAGTTTTTATCACAGTCACTTGCATGTGGATGCTGAAAAGCTTTGGTAGAGAAATCTTTCAGCTTTTCTGCAGCGTTCTGTGAGAACTTTGCAGTTCTCACAGAAGCTATGAAAAACACTGCTATGGGTTCTTGTAAACGAATTCTTTATCTTGCACCTGGGTTTGTTATGCAAGATTGTTATGGTTCTAGCTTTCTGATATTTTGAAACAAGTGTCTTAGAGCTTGACCAATCCCCTCAAGGGGTGGATGGCCGAGCACCCAATTGTCTTATGCCATTCAACACACTCTTTGCGAACCATGTTATAAAAGATTAATTAATTAATTAATTAATAAAGATTCAGAACTGCTTTCCCTTCTGAACTTACTCGTGACATTCCTTGCCATCAGTGTCGATCACAGCGACACTTGCAAACATGCTTTTTTTGGTTTATTCAAAATTCCAAATTATGGAGAAAACCTGGAGTATCTGCAGCTGATCAAGGAAACCAGGAAAGATAATATCCCTAAGAGAGGGATTCGTGGCCATTTACAGAGAAGGAGTCAGTGTCCCATGTACTCACTTCCAGGGGCCTCCAAGGAAATGGCCTTAGTTAGTACATACTTAAAATTGAAAAGGCACAGAAGCATTTAATCAGTTTACTAAATTCCAGCTTTGATATTAAAAAGGAAGAGCTCCATTCCTAAGCCTTCAGTCTGGTATTTCATTCATTCATTCATTCATTCATTCATTCATTCATTCATTCATTCATTCATTCATTCACTCATTTCCATGCTTGAATTTGTGGGGGGGGACTGCCAGTTTAGAGAAAGAAATATCATTGCATTTGAATTTTGCTGATTATTTTACCATGCTAAGCACTTGGGAAAATAAATCAAGAATATCAGCATAGTAGAATCACTTTTCAAACATTTCTCTCTGTGGACCCACAGGAAGAATTGTCACGTTCTACATCAACTGCTTCACAGGAAATAGCTGTAAAACCTGGTCAGCAGTGACTAAAAGCATTTAGCATGGTCAGTGTCAGTTAAATATGAGAAACATTTAGGAGTACATGGTTTGGACTACCAAAATCAAATGGTTGTACCCATAAGTAGACACTTGGTTTAACAGAAGTAAAAGTCTTATTTTAGGTAATTCTAGAAGCTTGAATTGCCCTCTGTGTTCTTTAGTCATGGACTTGTGTACCTGGCAGGACACATAAATGTGAAAGAAAAATCTTCTTAGGTGTAAAATACAAAGGGAGGTCAAGAGACGGCCCTATCAGCTTGCACTTGTGGCAGCTCACTGCAGTCAACAGCCGTGGACTGTGGCCTTTGAGCAACAAATTTGCTGATCCCTATGGAAGCCTAGTATTTGCATGTGGTGTGGGTGGACCATGGCCAGCAGCCAAGAATTCCTACAGCCACTCCCTCCCTCCTGTCTTCTGTGGGATGGAAAGAAAATAGAAAGGAGCTGAGGAGAGTTGTGGATCAAGATAAAAATAGTTTAGTAGGTGAAGCAAAGATGTGCATGCAAGCAAAGCAAAGGAGGAATTTGTTCACTACTTCCCTCTCAGCTGCAGCCAGATGTTTAGTTGCTTCCTGGAAATCAGGGCCTTTGAATGCTAGTGGTTATTTTGGACAACAAGTGCCATAAGAGTATTTTCCTTTTCCTCCTCCTCTCCTCGAGTTTTGATTGCTGAGCATGGCATGATGTTGCATGGAGTATCTGCTTAGTCAGTCTTGGTCAGATGTCATGCCTGTGTCCCCTCCCAATTTATTAACTACCCAGCCTACTCTCCAAAGGAGACAGAGTGGGGAAAAAGATGCATTCTTGACATTGTGCAAGCACTGCAGAAATAGCTGAAGGCTGGTGTATTATCAGCACCTTTTTAGTCACAAATCCAAAACCCAGCACTGTACAGCCTGCTAGGAAGAAAGTTTACTCCATCCCAGCCAGACTCAGTACACACGGATTCATAAGACAATACCAAGCAGGGGAAATAAGGAGAGAACCACAGAAATTGTAGTTGTCAATAGGAGCTAATGAGGAACAAAGTCTTAGCATCTTCAGTCCTAAACCAAAAATTGTAGTGCTAGGCCCAGAGGAATATAGTGGGTGATACTTCATTTCAGGATATGGACTGCAGATCTTGGATCTGAAATAACACCACATCCAACCAGTATAACAAACTACAGAATCAGAGATGTATATTAGGACATCCTGGGAAATGTCCATTAATAACAACTGCATTAACTACAATAACTGCATATGGCATTCTAATTTTGTTCTTGTTTCTATGCTAGGAGGAATTTTCAGGTCACGAACAAGAAATCATTGCTGATTCAATTCAGCAGAGCATAAGATCTGTTCATTTGCTGGAGGTTCTTGCCCAAAGATATAATATCCTGGATCTGCTGTTGTTTCAGCATGCACAGTTCTTCCCCCATCTTCACCAGTTAGGACTAGACAATATTCTGTGGCTCTCATCTTAATGATAGCATCAAAAAATTCAAAAAGCCTGGCAAATTGTTGGTAACAATGTTAAGACCCAGAGATTGACATAGAAGCTCAATAGGGAGCAAATCTGGTGCTGTATTAGCAGGAAAAGTCTGGAAATTGCAAGAACTTACTATCAAAGTCTTATCAACCTTGTCAGTCACCTGCTTTGTTCTCCCAGGAGGAATCAGAGTAAGGTGGCATAAGTCCAAGAACATACTACTTTTGAAACTTTGTCTGTCGTAGACAAGGAGAAGTTGCCAGACTGTGCAGCTGGAGGTGTCTGCAGAACTGCACAAACATTTGACATGTCCTCAAGTGTGGTATAAGTAAAAGCGATGCATAATACTTCGTCTAATGCACTAACCTTCTATGCATTTTAGTTTTATTTTTCCTATTTACCTAGCTTTTCTGCACCTTTATTGCTTTGCCACCTTACTTTCATGGGATTCTTTTGCTTAAACAGGCTAATAAAAAAGGTAACAAAAGTTGTCAGTTGTGGTAGATAGGACATCAGGGAATTTTTTTCTACAGTCCATTGTGGAGTTTATGAACAGCTTGAGTGACTCCCTCAATGTAATCTTTCCTGTCTATGAAACACAAAGTAGCATCTCCCCCTTGGCACCAAAAAGCCTTGACCTAGTTCTTTAAACCTAGCCCTTTACCTTAGCACTGTCTTTTTCCTTATGTACCCAAAATGTCCCCAGAAAAACCCCATACAACCTCAAACCCTAAGACTGCTCCCTTCCTGTAAGTTTTACCTAAGGTACAGTGTTCATATCAGTGCTATTTAAAATTTGCAAGGAAAACTTTGATGAGCCTTGGAGAAGCCACACTTGCCATTAGGAGAAGGATTATTCTGAAAAAAAACCATCAAAGATTGCTTCTAATTCATTCGGATAAGTTTAGAGGGAGTGCCCTTAACAGACTGGCAAAAAGCATAAAAAGCCAGAGGAAGATTCTGACACAGAGGTGCAAGTTAGGCATAGGTAAGTGAACAATAAAGATTTAGGACAGTTATTTAGGACAGATCAAGGTCTGAAACACAAGACAAGGGGATCTATCTGGGGAGGCTTACAGCAACCTCCTTTCCTGAATGTGCTGTGGTCCTTTTCTAAATTTTTAAAGGTGGCTGTGCTGCTCACTAGCTGAGCCAAGGCAATTGTTCATGCATATTCCTGCCCTGTGGCAAATGTGAATTAATGTGTGATCTCTCAGCCTTTGCATATTGAGGCAAAGCTCAGCTTATCTTTTATTAGCTGCAGGCTAACCCTGCACACAGACCATGGCAAGGGATCATCTGATGTTATTACCTTGTTCAGGAGACTGAAAGCTTCCACTGAGGCACTTAAAAATAAAGGCAATCTGACAAGTGTCAATAGTCATTAGTGACTACTTTTTCAGGGATAATGACCAGGTGAAGAAGTCAAATGTCACAGCAGTAAAGTCTCAAGTGAGCCACAGGTTTGAATAAATCATCAAAAATTGATCCAACCTACCTGTTTGAAAGTGAGCTGTTTACAGGGAACTCATTGTAAGTACACAGATTTGTAAGTACTTCGGTCTTTGAAAAAGGTTGTTGATTTTTCCAGGTGGCTCCAAACCTCTGAAGTAATAGATCAACACATCTCCTCCTTTACCCTTGACACTCACACCAAGAAAAGGTAGAGGTTTTGAAAGTGTTTCCTAGGTGATTGCTTACTGAACTCTGTGAGCTCCAAGCAAGTCCAGGATGGGTCATTAGCCCCACAGCTTTCTAACAAAACGCTAAAGAATCTACGTTATTAAACAGTGGTAGGTTGAGCAGGCCCTGAAGATCTCTTTAAACCAGGCCTGGTGAGACCATCAGCAAAGATCAGCTGAGTCCTTAGATGAACCATTACCTTCTCCTTCCTAGGAGAAGACATGGACAATTTCTGTCAATAGGGTCAAATCCTGTCTGACTGGTGTCCTGTGAATCTTGGACATTTTCTAAGCAAGGTTGAAGGATATTTTGCTTAAGGCCATCATTGCAGAATAGCCCCTTCAAGTACTTACATTGTTTCATTTGCTATGCTGGTTCTGCTCCAGGGAAGGGGGGTATTTTTGTGGGACAAATCTGGGATAAGAGGCATGAAGCTGTGCGGCAGGGCATATCACCCCTCTCCCCACCACAGGTGGCCGGTGCAGGTAGGAGAGATAACTCAGGCTGGCAAGGCCCAGCAGGTATCATCTCTTGGTGCCAAAAGGTCTGCCAGCTTAACAGATGTGGGAAGAGTTTAAAAAAAACATAGGTGACCAAAAGGCCTGTTTTACACTACAAAAGTACTACAGATTATCACAGAGGCAGAAGCCTTCTACCCACACGCCCTGAAAGCGTGTGAGACTTCTTCCTGGAGCCTGAATGCAGGTTCTGTAGTTACTTTCCTGGGAATTGAAGGAAAGGAATTCGATGTGTGCTCCATCAGGAACTGGATGGTAAGAAACATTGGATCCTGAGTTATATCATTTCTTCACTAGCTGTAAAATTGATGGTACCTTTAACCCCGTGTGTAATACTAGTTGTCTCTTTTTGTCTTATTCCTGTGTAGTAATAGTCTGTTTTAAGTCTTATGTCTGTTATTTTGTGTCTATTAAATAAATAATTCATTCTATAATAGACTGAATCAGCCATTATTAAAGAACTTGCAAATGAGAGTGGGTCTTGGGGTGCTAGCCACGTCAATGAAGCTACTGCCTGCTGCCGGAGGCCTGGGCAAAAGGCAGAGACTTATTTAAACCCACATCATCCACTCAAAACAAACTGTTTTCCATTTGATACCGGAATACATTTTCCCTGTGCCTTGCTGATCACTGGCTACTGCAATTGCCTTCTGATTGCTGCAGTATGGTAGAGCAGCCTATTTAATTTACACTTACAAGGAGCTGGCCCTCCCCATACACCATCTGATGCTCAGAAAAGAATCCTTTCTAACTTTTCCTCTTTCCTTCCCAATATGCTCCATGCTCCTCAGCCACAGTCATGCACATGATGGACCTGCTCTCCAGGTGGAAGATCTGCAGGGACCAGCTGTAAGCACATAAATCAGCAAGCAAACGTTATATAGTATGGAGTATCATTTCTACTAGAAGCAAACCTCTGTGTGTGTGTCTGTCTCTGTGTGTGTGTGTGTGTGTGTGTGTGTGTGTGTGTGTGTGTGTGTGTGTGTATTTAGAGGAACACATCAGGATTGAACAACATCTTCTGCTCCATAAATCTTTGGAGGAGAAACCATCAGTTTTTCTTTCCCTATCAATCCCATTTTTTTGGTGGCAGCAATGAATCAATAGGGAAATGGATCCCTTGAACACTGACACTTTTCACAGTTTAGTAGCTTTCCTCCAGTCCTATTGCTGTTTTCTTCATCCAGCAAGCCCAACCAAGGCTTCAAATGCCTTCAAAGAAGCCCAAAGGCTGCTTCAAATGCATTCAGGATGTTTTCACCAAGCACAAGGTCTATGGCAGGTGATTTATTTTTCTGCATGATCTGTTTTCAGCAAAATCTAATTATAAGTGCAGCCTCCACATCTATGGGACAATGGTTCGAGGCTGCATAGCTGAGCTGACAGTAAGGCTTATGGAATTTCCCATTATAGAGGGATTTTTGAGAAGCACTGGAGCTAGACACCTCTTCAGATTGCAACGCTGTTGCTCTGCTCTGCGTTGTCGTCCCCTGCTGCACTTGAGGCAAGAAGAGTCATGTGCAAAATATGCCACTGTGTGACAATTAATCTTAAAAATTGAAAATTTTCACTTTTGTTTCCTTGTAAGAGAATAATTTCAAATAATTTTGAAGAAGCATGAACTTATTACTGCAATCCATTGGCCCCAGTATAATACTATCTCACTCGTTTAAATTCTTTCCCAAAAGCATCAGAGTAAACAAGGGTTCATCACCTTCATGTATTTCTTTTAGATCTGCAATAGTAAGTAATTTATGTGTGCTTACTTAAGACACCAATAATCTAAAGCAATTAATTTCTGTGAATTTCAGCTTTTCTCTAGACTTTATCACCAAAGATTGAGACTGACTGCATGCAGGCATGTAAAGGATGCAATCAGTCCCTTTACCTCAAGGACACCACACAGCAACAGCTCAAATAGTAAGAGTTACACTGCATAAAACCACAAAGCAAAACAGCTTCACATCTGACAACTGGAACATGACACAAGCAGGTAGAAATTATTTTTTCTAATTCCTAATTCCACAGACTCTTATTCCACAGAAACAGTTCTATACATGTGTTGTGGGGCAAAGCTAATCTAATGGCAAACTATGAGTCTTCTTTGGTTGGGGAATCCTTTAAACACATGAAAAAAAAAATAGGGGATTTACAGTCTTCTTAGATCATCCATGCCATGGACATGGCTGGGGAAAAAGCTAATCCATCTTTCCACCAGAGGACCCCTCAGCTGCTGGAAGGGACAGCTGTAAGAATTTTGCTGAATGGTGTAGAGACTGAGGAGAGCTCCAAGGCTGATCTAAGCCACATTCTCTGATGACAGAAGAAGCGACTGTGTTAAAAAAAGGCAGCAGCATCCGTTCTGCATCAGTGCAAGACTCTCCAAAAGAGGATAGATGCCCATTAAAGGCAATTCAGGAATTTTCTGGAACAGGCAAGAATATCTGTGCCAGTCTAAATTTGCAAATAAAACATCAGAGTAAAGTTAGCTTTTGGCAAGGGAAATGCATTCCCTACCTTAGCTGTGTATTAATTAACCAGGCCTTTTACTTCAGGGAATAAAATATTGCCCTTTGCTGTTTACAGCACTTTCTGCTAACACATTCTCTTTATGTAACCTGAACCTGTTCACTAACCAAAGTTCTAAATTGACTGCTAATTTTGTGTTGGGTCAAATTAATTTTGAAACCAGATTAATTAAAGCAGATGAAGCTTTGTTTATCCATTATTCATGAAGCGCATTGGAACAGGAGAGAGTACATTAGCTTTATTTAGTATATTGCTTTAATGAACTCTATTTTTTGACTCTTAATGCTCCTTTTGAGCAGGAGTTCAGGTTTGTGTTGTTGGGTGGTTTTAGGTTTCTTTTCCTTTGGTGCTCTTAGTGCAAACCAAAGGAATTAGCTGATTTTCTGGTTCCAGAATATACAGCTGACAATCTCCAGCAGTGACTGCCTCTTGCTGTAATTCTGCAGAGGGAGAAAAGAGCACATGTGCATTCTGAGCAAGGATCTCCTACTCATCCTCTTCTGATGCAGATGGAAACTGAAGAGAGGAGACGATATGTTCACTCAGCATCAGAGCCAGATAACCCACAGATAGTCAGAAGAGGCTGCTGGATAATTAAAATAGAACCACCTAACTGAGACTGAGTGTCCATGTGGATGATCCAGTGAAGAATTCTGTTCCTCACAGAGCAGGGATTTATAAAAGCTGAGCTGAGCATGAGGGGGTGTGAAGTATGGGCTAGGAAGCATTATGGGAGCTATTACACTGCTCTTTGCACAAATGGTGTATCCCAGCTGCAAGTGGTTTAGTTCTAGTAGCTCTGTCGAAAACAATATATTGAGACCTTAGGTACTACTTGTCTCAGAAACTGATGGTGTTTCTGAGCAAGTGGAAGGCTGGAGTTCCTCAGAGTATGCAGAATAAAAGTAGAGCTTTGCTCAACAGTTGCAATAACATCATATTTATAAATAAAATTAGCCAAGCAAATATAAGTTAAACAAAGGAAAGGTTGTCTTCACAAAATGGATTGGACTAGATTAAACAAAATACCAAGATGCCACTTAAAGAAGATATGAACGTAGGTCTGTGTACAAAGATAAAAGGATAGTTTGCAAATATGGAAGGCAAAATATTTAAAACTGCTAAACCTCAAATCTTTTTCCTGAAAAACAACAAACTGATTGACAGATCTCATTGCCACAGGATGTTAATGAGAAACTGATGAAATTAAAGACAGAAGTGGTTACCCATACAGCTTAGGAAAACACCTAGGTACAATAGTGTCTTGGGGTGACTTTAGGATGTCTATCACCTGTCGCTACTCTATGCCCACCAATCTTTTCTATGCCTTTAAACTGAGCCTGAGAGGGACAGAGGAAAAAAAAAAACTTTTCAAAGCAGTTGTTTCAAGGATACCGGGAGACACTCCCCTGCAGCAGCGAGAGCAGGGGTGAAAAACACCCTTGGGTTTTTTCAGCCAGCTTTTCAGCTCTTTTCTTTTTCCGGCGGGAGACGGAGAGTTGAACTTTGTTTTCCTGGGATTTTGGTTTTTTCTTCCTCTCTTCTGGACTGTTTCAACAACATCTGAACACATCGGGAGAATTTTTCCCAGAGGCCGGGGGGGTGGGCCCTCACCGACCCAGCTCTGAGGAGGAGAGAGACCACACCTACAGAAGGACTCTGAAATCTTCCCAGGTTTTCTCTTCCCAGAGAGAGAGATTTCATTATATATCATTATTATTCCTTTCCTGTGTGTTTGCTAAATAAATAGCTTTTATCTCTTTCACTTTTCTTCGAGGAAATTTTTTTTCCCGAACCTGGTGGGGGAGGGGTGGTTGCAACCTGACTTCTATCAGAGGATATTTTCCTCCAAATTTGTCCAAACTAGGACAAATAGCGAGAACACTGTAAAGGATCCAAAAATATATTTCAAGTTGTGAAACAGCAACAAAAAATTAGGATGAAGCTTTCATAGAAATAGAAATACATTTTCCTTTTACATAGCTTGGCTGAAGATATGATACTGGCCACTGAAAAAACCTCAAAACAGTATAAGAAAACACACATAGCAATCACTTCATCCTCTTAACTGTGGTATCCGAGTATCTCATGATCTCCATGTATTTATCCTCACAATCCTCTTGTGAAAGTGGGAAGATAATTTGTGTTTTAAAAATGAGGAACTGAGTGGAAAGAGACTAAGGCTGTCATCCTCAGAAGTTTTTAAGCACCTAGTTACTCTGGTTTCACACAAAGCTGCACTAATAAGGAACTCATCTTTATTCCCACACTCTTTCCCTTTTCACTGCTTTGCTGCTCTTTTTAAGAGTAAGTGGTCCAAATTGACTTTTATAGCTATATTTTTTTGTGTCTAACAACAAGAAAAATATTTTTATTTGCTTCTGAAGAGAAGGATGATTGCCAAGCAAAAGCATACCCAGCAAGGGGAATGTGAAGTGGTTAGAGAGATCAAGGGAAGAAACCAGAATGATGGTGTGAGATCTTATGTTCCCTTTTATTAGTGCTGTATCTTCAGATAGCTAAAGTGCTGTTGTAACGTCACCACAGAAAGCACCAGAATCTGGAAAAGAGACAGGAAAGAACAAAAGACTGTAAAGTACTGCATAGGGGGGATAAAACTTAGACTAAAGCTACTAGATAGATTCATGGCTGTTGAAGACTAAACATCATTTAATGGGACTGTATATCTGTTTTAGTTATCATTATGGTCAATGTCATCCAATAAACTTCTATTAAGTAGATGGGTGCCAGAGGGCATACTTCCTGTTTATGAGCTGGTAATTACCACATCTTGAACTAAATAATCTTGGAACCAGAAGGCTGAAATTTTTATAGGGAATAAATTTCTTCAGCCTTGGCATTTTTTAGCTCTGGATATGGTGAAACCAAATTAAGTGGGGAACACCACAGTTTGTGTACAAAGATCTGATCACCTGGCTGCTCCCAAACAGCTCTGCTCACTCTCACACCATTTCCAGATGCCAGCACACGAAAGAAAAGATAGTCAAGTTAGTTTTATTTAGGAACTGCTTTGGCTTTCCCTCTGAACAATAATGTTTTTCATCTGGTAGAACTGGACTAAAGGGGAGCAGCTCTCAGGTCACCCAACTGCTCATCTGCCATGCTTGGGGTCAAGAAGATGATGGGACTGATGGCCACTGACTGCCCAAACAGAGACTATTTTAAACAAGCTTTAAAACCAGCTGAAGGGAATTTACTTTGAAACAAGTCAGCACCACTAGAAGAGTTCAATAAAAGTATGTGAAAGCCTCAGCCTAGAAGGTCTACATTTCATCTATCTCATAGCTCCTTTTGGTCAGAACATCTTCTGTCACCTAAGACTGAAGGTGAAAGCTGGGGTGAAGTGTTGGCTCCTCTGTAGTATGGAGGAGATTCACTGCTGATTTAATGGAGGAGTGAGTTAATTCTTTGTATCTGGCTGGGTGAATTGAAGTCAGGCAGTGGTCTGGCTGGCATAAGCAGCATGCACGACCAGAATAAATAGAATTTTCGATACAGTGAAAAGTAACTGCACTATCTCTATGTAAATTGCAACACTTTGATTAGCTGGTGCTTATAAATAGTTAAATTTATAGGTTACTCTTATGAAAGGAAATGAAATCTTGAAATTGGAAAAAAAACTCTAACACTCTGGAAAGGAGATATGATGAAATCAAATGCACTGGGAAAAAAATAAAAACTTTGGAAATGAAGTGAATGCAAAGACATGGATTGGGATGAAATGATGTGAAGTGAAAAGGACTGAAACTGGCCAAAATTATATTCATTGAAATCTCAAAATCAGGAAATGAAGTGAAACGAAGAGAGAGGTGAAGAAAATGATGAAATAAAACATCATAGAAAAAATAATTCTGAAACGAAGAGAAAACAATAAAATGGCATGGGATGGTATGACGTGCAGGGAAGTAGACCAAACCTTGCTGAATTGATACTTGATTGATACTGTTCTCTGATTTTGAGATTTCATTTCCTTTCATGAAAACAAATTCTTCATTTCATGAAAGGAAATGAAATCTTGTGATTTCAATGAGTACCAATTTGACAAGGTTTGGTCCATTTCCCTGCACTTCATGTCATCTCATGCAATTTTAACAGTTTCGTTTTGTTCAGAATTTTCTCATTTTTCTTTTTAGCATTACGTTTAATCACTTTCTTTGCCTGTCTCTTTGTTTCACTTTGTTCCCTGATTTTGAGATTCCAGTGAGTATCATTTTGGCAGGTTTCGGTCCATTCCATTTAGAACAAAGAACACCCCACTGCCCAAATATTTTCCCTCCACACCTTTCTTCTTGGCACAATCCATGTGCTGGGCACCTAGGCAAGAAGCTGCTTTTACTGATCCACTTTGGATTAGGGTTATACTTAGGGTTAGGGTTGAGAAAGCCACAAAGCCCAGACCTCCAGGGATGTGGCAACTACAAAAGGCATGCAAAGAGGACCACTTCATGTCTTCTCATTACATTTGATTACAATCACTTCACTTCAAAATTTTCTTTTATTTTCTTAAATTGAATTTAATTTCATTAAAAAGTCCACCCCAGACAGTTTGTTTCACTCTGTTCTCTGACTTTGAGATTTTTATTTCCTTTCATGAAAACAAATTCTTCATTTCATGAAAGGAAATGAAATCTTGTGATTTCAATGAGTACCAATTCGGCAAGGTTTACTCCATTTCCCTGCACTTCATGTCATCCCATGCCATTTTATTAGTTTCACTTTGTTCAGAATTTTCTCATTTTTCTTTTTAGCATTACGTTTAATCACTTTCTTTGCCTGTCTCTTTGTTTCACTTTGTTCCCTGATTTTGAGATTCCAGTGAGTATCATTTTGGCAGGTTTCGGTCCATTTCATTTAGAACAAAGAACACCCCACAGCCCAAATATTGTTCCCTCCACACCTTTCTTCTTGGCACAATCCATGTGCTGGGCACCTAGGCAAGAAGCTGCTTTTACTGCTCCACTTTGGATTAAGCATACACTGTGGTTTAGGGTTAAGAAAACCACAAAGCCCAGAGGTCCAGACACACTGCAACTACAAAAGGCATGCCAAGGGGAGAACTTCATGTCATCTCATTATATTTGTTTACTTCAAATCCCTTCATTTCAGAATATTCTTCTATTTATTTAAATTGAATTTCATTTTATTATAAGTCTACTGTAGTCTGACTGTTTCACTTTCTTCTCTGATTTCAAGATTTCATTTCCTTTCCTGAAAGGAAGAATTCCTTTCCTTCATGAAAGGAAATGAAATCTTATGATTTCAGTGAGGATCAACTGGGCAAGCTTCTGTTCATTTCCCTGCACTTCATGTCATCCCAGTCCATTTTATTGGTTTCACTTTGTTTCAGAATTTTCTCTTTTACATTTTATTTCATCCTTTTTTCTCCTGTCCATTTGTTTCACTTCATTCCCTGATTTCAGGATTTCAGTGAGTATAATTTTGGCAAGTTTTGGTCCTTTACACTGACCCTCATTTCATCCAAATACATTTAATTGTATTTGTTCCCACTCCAAATTTTCTTTTTTTTTTTAATTGCATTTGATTTCATCATATTTCCTTTCCAGAGTGATTGTTACATGAAAAGAATATATGATAAAATAAAATGCGATTGAAAATAAAAAGAAAATTTGGAAATTGAGTGACTACAACAAAACGTACTGAGATGAAATGAGGTGCAGTGAAAAGGACCAAAACTTGTGTAAATTATTCCCACTGAAATCCCAAAATCAGGGAAGAAAGGTAAACAAAATGACAGGAGAAGAAATTGAAGAAATGAAATGCTAAAAATAAAAACAGAAAATTCTTAAGCAGAGTGAAAACAGTAAAAGCGAATAGGATGACATGAACTGCAGTGAAGTGAACCGAAGCTTGCCAAACTGATCCTCATTGAAATCACAAGATTTCATTACCTTTCATGAAAGGAACATGAAAGGAAATGAAATCTTGTGATTTCAATGAGTAGAAATTCAGCAAGGTTTTGTCCATTTCCCTGCACTTGATGTCATCTCATGCAATTTTAACAGTTTCGTTTTGTTCAGAATTTTCTATTTTTTTTTCAGCATTACAGTTCATGATTTTCTTTGCCTTTTCTTCATCTTTTCATTTCACTTTGTTCCCTGATTTTGAGATTTCAGTGAGAATCATTTTGGCAGGTTTCAGTCCATTCCAGTTAGACAGAAGAATAGACCTCTGCCAAATATTTTCCCTCCACACCTTTTCTTCTTGGCACAATCCATGTGCTGGGCACCTAGGCAAGAAGCTGCTTTTGATGATCCACTTAGAATTTGGCATACACTTTAGTTTAGGGTTGAGATAACCACAAAGCCCAGAGATCCAGACACACTGCGGGTGCAAAAGGCATGCCGAGGGGAGCATGGCACTGCCCCAACATGGATTCTCTCCTCGACTTCCTGCATGGCACACGTCTTAGCCCAATGCCATGTTACCAGCTCCACCTAGGGTTAGGTTTAGGATTAGGGTTAGGGTTATGCCTATGGTTAGGGTTCAGAAAACCACAAAGCCCAGAGCTCCAGGGTCAATGACACTGCCAAAGGAATGCCAGTGGAAGCACGGCACTGCCCCAACCTTGCCCCCTCCTCATCTTCCTGCTTGGAGCCAGCCTTAGCCCAATGTCTTTTTTTGGCCTCCGACGAGGGTTAGGATTAGGGTTACGCCTAGGGTTAGGGTTCAGAAAACCACAAAACCCAGAGATCCAGGGACACTGACAATGTGAAAGGCATGCCAAGGGCAGCGCGACATGGCCCCAACCTTGGTCCCACATCATTCTGCTTGGCACTCGCCACCACCCAAAGCCGGATTTCCAGCTCCTCCTAGGGTTAGAGTTAGGGCTATGCCCAGGGTTCGGGTTCAGAAAGCGAGAAAGCCCAGAGCTCCAGGGACACTGACAATGCGAAAGGCATGCCAAGCTGAGCAAGGCACGGCCCCAACCTTGCAGCCTTTTGGTCTTCCTGATTGGTCCCCTCCTCAGCCCAATGCTGATTCTTTGCCTCAACCTAGTGTAAGGCTAATGGTTTGGGTTCGGGTTAGTGCCAGGCCTTGGCCTAGGATTGAGAAAACCACAAATCCCACTACTCTAGGGACAATGACCATGCAAAAGGCATGGCAAGGGGAGCACGACATGGCCCCACACTTGCTCCCTCCTCATCTTTCTTCTCGGCACTCACCTCAGCCTAATGTCCGATTACTGGCTAAATATATGGTGAGGGTTAGGGTTGGGGTTAGGGTCACGCCTAGGATTAGGGTTCAGAAAACCCCAAAGCCCAGAGCACCCCAGACACTGACAATGTGAAAGGCATGCAAAGTACGACAGTGCTCCAACCTTGCGAATTCCTGTCTTCCTGAATGGAACTTTCCTCAGCGCAATGCTGTTTCTTAGGCTATGCCTGGGGTTAGGGTTAGAGTTAGGGTTACGCCTGGGGTTAGGGTTCAGAAAACCAGAAAGCCCAGAGCTCCAGGGACACTGACAATCCGAAAGGAATGCCCGGGGTAGCGCGACACTGCCCAGACCTTGCGGTCTTCCTGTCTTCCTGATTGGATCTCGCCTCAGCCCAATGCTCATTCGCAGGCTGCCCCTACGGTTAGAGTTAGGGGTATATGTGGTGTTTGGGTTCAGATAACCACAAAGCCCAGAGTTCCAGGGACACTGACAATGCGAAAGGCATGCCAAGGGGATCGTGACACACCGCCAGCATTGCAGCTTTTGTGTCTTCCTGAGTGCAACTCGCCTCAGCCCAGTGCTATTTCTTAGGCTGCGCTTAGCTTTCGGGGTAGGATTATGGTTACAGTTACGCCTAGGGATAGGGTCCAGAAAACCACAAAGCCCAGAGTTCCAGGGACACTGACAATGCAAAAGGCATGCCAAGTGGAGCGCGACACTGCCCCAACTTGCGGCCTTCTTTCTTTTAGCACTCGCCTCAGCCCGTTGCGGTTTGAAAAGCTGCGACTAGGGTTAGGGTTAGGGTTACGCCTAGGGTTAGGGTTAGTAAAACCACAAAGCCCAGAGCTGCAGGGACACTGACAATGCGAAAGGCATGCAAAGGGGAGCACGACACTGCCCCAGCCTTGTGGCCTTCATATTTTAAGAACTTGCCTTAGCCCGATGCTTCCTCGGGGGAGCAGTGCGGTGATTTAAAAACACGCTGAGCAGGTGAGTTCTTTATTCTTGTTCACCCGAGTCACCCAGGGAGGGGCTTCCTCGGGAGAGCGGCGCGGCGATTTAAAAACACACTGAGCAGGTGAGTTCTATTATTCTTATTCCCCAGAGTCGCCCAGGGAGGGGCTTCCTCTGGAGAGCAGCGCGGCAATTAAAAAAAACGCTGAGCAGGTGAGTTCTATTGTTCTTGTTCCCCTGAGTCACCCAGGTAGGGGCTTCCTCGGGAGAGCTGCTCGGCGATTTAAAAACACACTGAGCAGGTGAGTTCTATTATTCTTATTCCCCAGAGTCGCCCAGGGAGGGGCTTCCTCTGGAGAGCAGCGCGGCAATTAAAAAAAACGCTGAGCAGGTGAGTTCTGTTGTTCTTGTTCCCCTGAGTCACCCAGGGAGGGGCTTCCTCGGGAGAGCGGCGCGGCGATTTAAAAACACGCTGAGCAGGTGAGTTCTTTATTCTTGTTCACCCGAGTCACCCAAGGCGGGGCTTCCTCGGGAGAGCGGCGCGGCGATTTAAAAACACGCTGAGCAGGTGAGTTCTTTATTCTTGTTCACCCGAGTCACCCAGGGAGGGGCTTCCTCGGGAGAGCGGCGCGGCGATTTAAAGCGGCCCTAGGGAGCGCGGCGACCCGGAGCGGGCAAACAGGAGCTGGGCACGTCTCTGAGGGCGTGGCACGGCAGTTTGCGTGGTAGTTCGTGCAGGGAGGCCTGCAGGTTTACTGCTAGTGGGGTTCTTAGTTGTTAATTGTTGTGCTTTGGTGGTTATCGTCTTAACACGATCAAAACCTGGAGTTTCTACTTGTATATGTAGCCAAATAGAACCCTCTGAAAAGGATGCGTCTTTCCAGACCCATTCCTGTGCGGAGTGTTTGAGCTTATCAGCGGTAATAGGGGGCATTGTAGAAGAAGTATGCTTGCAGTTTGACCAGGTGAACGACCTGCTTTCACTGGTGGCTGAGCTTAGGCAGGAAGTAGAAAGAGTAAGGAGTATTAGGCAAAGTGAAAGGGAAATAGACTGGTGGAGCTCCACCCTTCCATCCTTGAGGGAGGCTCACCAGCAGTCAGAGGACTCCTACGCCTCCCACTGTCAGGCAATAGGAGGACACCTGGGGGATGAAGGGGAGTGGATATGGGTCCCCACTCAAGGAAGTGATAGAAATTCCTCCCCACCCCCCTCACCTACCCAGGTGCCACTTCAGAATAGGTATGAGGCCCTGGGTCTAGAAGATCAGTTAGAGGACATAGAGGAGAATGATCTGTCCAGTGATCCTCCCAGTGGTGCTTCACCTGTCAGACAGATCACCACCTCTAACATTAAAAAGAAAAGAAGGGTAGTGGTAGTGGGTGACTCCCTTCTTAGGGGAACAGAGGGCCCCATATGTTGACCGGACCCATCCCACTGGGAGATCTGCTGCCTCCCTGGGGCCCGGGTACGGGTTATTGCTGAGAGACTACCTGGGCTGATTTGGCCCTTTGATTACTACCCACTGCTGATACTCCAGGC
>VZTI01005560.1:0-10391 GCA_013397865.1 Struthidea cinerea
CTCAGGATTGTATGTATTTAAACATGGCCACAAGTGCCAACATTTTCCCCACTAACATTGGCTTGCATCTGGCCAGAAATAACTATACTTAGTGGCTTTACCACCATAAATCTTCGAAAGTCTTCTGCATGGCTGAGCTCTGCTCATAAAATTAGACACCAGTGCGTTTTGTCTGTCTCATTAAAAGGATGTTTGCTGGAGCCGGCGCAAGAGGAGAGAGCAGTGTGTGAACAACCTTCTCAGAGCCACTGGGGATTGGCCCAAACTGTTCTCACAGTGGCACAAAGAAAGGAACGCTTAAAATAACTCCAAAGGCTCTTAGAAGGAACGTCTCCGAAGGTTATGAATAATTTTAAAAGTCTGAGAATGGAATCTCCATGCTCACAGTAGCACACAGGGAAAAAAAGCTAGATTTCAATAGATTATTTTTTTTTACTTACTCTCTTTCCTCAAGTTTCAACTGGAAATATTCCATTTGCTTCCTAAATAAACACAACCCCAAACTTAAAACCATTAATTCAATACTTTAACTCTCTTTTCTCAAGTTTTAATTGGAAATATTGCAGTTACTCCATAAATAAACACAACCCAACACTTACAAGCTTAAAGTCAATAACAAGCCCCTAACTTAACATATTCCTACCATGCATTTCGGAAAAATGTTATTAAAATTTTAAAACCTACTATAAAAAACAGTCAGAAAAGCAACACACTGAGCCATTATAAACCAGTTTTGTTTTACTGCAAATATTTGACCAGAGCAACTCGGGTTTGATAAGGTTTTAGCCTCTTTTCAACAGCCAGTTTTTAAGAGTATAAATGCAGAACACCTTTTCTGTGTGCTTTCATATGCAGAAAGCAATCAAGATGATTAAACAAGGTCATTGATTTTACTAAGACAAAAAATAAACTAAAAAATCAGATGCATATTCATCAGAAAACCGAAATCACCACATGTTAAGATAAGATACTAGTTGGGTTAAAAGTTCACTGGGAGCAGGAGAGGCTGATCTCAAGGACCAGCTGGGAATGACAAGAAAAGTCAGGACACCAAGTTCTCTGCAGCCAAGATAACCATGCTACATCGGCCCTTTTCTGGGAAAAAAACCCAACAAAACAAACCCACAACCTCTCCTTTTACCTCTGCCTCCCCTACAAGGAATATTTACAGGGTGTCTGATTTGATAACCCCATTCCCCTCACTTTTCAGGATGCTAGCATTGAAAAGGCACAAGGTTTCTGAGGTCTCCTGATGGGAGATTGGCAAAGGCAGCAAAACCTGCAAAATAAACCTTCAGGCACCAAACTAAACAGAACAAAAGCTCGAGGCTGGATATGGGGAAAGATTCTTCCCCCAGAGGGTGGGCAGGCACTGAACAGGCTCCCCAGGGAATGGTGACAGCACCAAGCCTGACTTCAAGAAGCCTTTGGACAACACTCTCAGGCACACAGGGGGATTCTGGGGTGTTTGTGCAGGGCCAGGAGTTGGACTGGATGATCCTGATGGGTCCATTCCATGAGGATATTCCATGACTCTGTGACAACACACCACCATAGGAAATCAGGCCAGGCCACACTAATTGTGTCTGGAATGGGAAGAATGCTCTTCCTCTTTCCAACGCAGCTTATCATGACGTTTGTGGGATGTCCCCACATCTCCAATTCCGCTTACACACAGGGCTTTCCAAGTAAGAGCTGGGATTAAAAGCCGTGAGGAAAGCCTTCATCACAGAAGTGATGTGATGAAGAAAGACAACCCAAGAAGCAGCTTGAGTTTGAACAAGTGGATCAAAGGAAGACCTTTTTGTTCCTTTAGAACTACCCCGTGCCATGTATTTTAATATATATTGCAATCGTCCCCATAAAAATCTGTACCAAAGGCAACTTTACAGGACTTCATGGCAGCTGCTGGTTTCCCAGAGCTCTGCCAAGTAACATTGTGGTGAAAAACAAGAGTTAGGTCCAGGAAAAGCCATGCTCGGATAAAATTCAGGGAAAAAAAAAATCCAACCCACACGACCTTCTGCAAACTGATGGCTTCGTTCTTAAAAAGGGGCCATCAAGTCAAAAGTGAAAATGCAACTTTTGGCAAGGAGTTGTTGTACTCAGAACCCGAATCCTCTTGTTATGTCTTGGAAGACAAACTCACACTAAAGCCACAGCGTAGCAGAATAAGCCCAGGTTCTCCTGAAAGTCCTTAAAAATCAGACTTCCAGAGCGTGTGTTGGAATTGCTTTAAGAAAAAAAAGCTCATTCGAATGCAAACCTCAGAGGAAAAAAATGGAAAAAAAAATTAATTTTCATCCTGAAGTGGGAAATGGTTTGTTGGGGGTTTTGTAAACTATTAGTTCTGCTACAAAAAAGCAGAACTTCAACTTTCATCAGTTGAAAAGTACTCAGAAATACTAAAACAGGAGATCCATTAATTTTTGTATGTCAGGGATAAAAAAAAAAATGAGAAGGAATGCGGTCCATTTCTCAATTCCACTGTGCCAAGACAGGCCTGAATCATTACACTGTGGCCATGTTTATACTAAAACTCTTCTTTTTTTGCTCAGAACTTGGATTTCCACACCCAGTAGGCAACAGCTTTTTTTAAAGTACATTCCAAGCTTCCCTCAAACAGTTCCAGTCAAAACATCACCAGATTTTAATTCCGTCAAGAATGTGAGCATCTCATTAAAGCCCTGCCTAATTATAGGTAACGTGCCCAGACCACAGATTCTGTGGTATCTTTAGATGGCATATTCCTCAGAAGTAACTGCACCAACTTTTCTCAAAAATTCTGAAATTTCTGCCTATTTAGAGTTACAGCAACGAATTGTGTGTCCTCAGCAAATTAAGAGAGCCTGGGAAAAAAATGCAAAGTACAAAAATAAAGTCACAACAATCACTAGCGGTGAGAAAGATCAACCCAGGAGGAAAGAAATGCCATCAGCTCATAAGAAAATGGAAAGTTTTAAAGAAATAAATATTCCAGTCACACAGAGGAAAGCCTCAAGTGTGAGTCAAACCCAGAATAAAATAACATTTTGCATATTGTTTTCAGGATTTTTTTCTGATTCTTTGCTGCTTCCCACTTCGGCAGGCTGCAGGTTTCAGAACCTGTAAGCACAGCAAATCACTCTGCTCCTACTTAAATAAAGCCCCAAACACCAGAGGCAAGAATTGCATCTGCTGAATGTAGGGAACGACCTTGAAGGAAAAAGGAAGGACACATTTCTCAGCAGTATAAAGGGAAAAAAGAGCTGGACCTCCTCGTGGATAGATGAATTTCTAAAAAAGGGGCTTTATCAGACACCCACTAGCCAGAGGCAAACATGCTCTGCAGCCCAGGTTCAGGAATATCCAAATAAATTGCATTCCCTGCAGCTGGAGACCAGAAAGAACAGGAAGAAAGGTAAACTCACTACCTGGGGGCAGGAAAAGCAGAGATTTCTCAAAATTATTCAGAATCTCTTATGGAATTCTAATGCATACGGCTACACACACACATATAAATACACATTATTTTACAGCTTTTTTTATCCAACTGCTCCTCCTTCCGCAGCACCACGAGGCTCTTCCCTAACACTGCAGCATCTTTTAAGGGATCTTGTAGATTTGCTGTATTTAAACCTGGAACTGCTGCTAGTCTCTACTCCAAACTCGGCCCCAGCTGCCATAAACCTTATCAGGAACCTGCCAACACAGCCAGCCAGATTCCAGGAGCACAAATTCCACCAGGGAGTACAAGGTATATCCAACAGCAAAAGCTTCCACAGAGCATAATTTGAGCACAGAAAATGACATGTTAAAACGAGCAGGAACTGGCTGGCTACGGATGTAAATTCATTCATACTTTTACTTTCTTTTTTTAAATATCTCTGCTGCTCGCTCTGGCTTGTTACAACAGGCTGAGGCATCGAGGGAGTCCTCTGTCCTCATACTGGGCACAGAAACACAAATCCTGCCCTGAATTACTGCTTCCCTCACACACATCTAACCTGCAGAAGGGACAGCCCAGCAACAGCATCCAAGACAGGGAAGGGCTGAGATTGGTAAGGAAGAGCCACAAAATCCCCCCACTCGGCTTAACACACCTTCAGTGGCTCTGCTGAACTTTAAATAGGAAAGAATCTCAGAAACTGAGAACTAATTAAAATTCACAAGGTCAGAACTGGATAAAGAAAAGGAAGAGCTGAAGCACCTGGGAGGAAAGAAACAAAAGAAGAAGTTGACAAATTGGAAAGGAGAAGAAACTGTCAGAAGGCAGAGCTTTGGAGGCGAGGGTGGAAGATAGAAAATCACAGAATCACAGAATGTTCTGAGCTGGAAGGGACCCACAAGGACACCCCACAAAAGCAAGGCAGCAGCAGGAAAAAGGTGAATGACACAGAGAAATGCAGCTTTATCAACAAAAAAAGTCAGGAGGCAGAAACCATAAGGACAGAAGAGGGAAGGAAACAGAAGGAAGTATTTGTACATAGATTTGCATCCATATCAGGAGCACAAGTAGATTGTGAGCCTGTCATTTTGGCAATTCCTTTTAAACTATGAATGTGAAAAAAACCCTGAAAAAACTAAATTCAGGATCCAACAAATGAAAGGACTGTATTGTTACTCTGTCTCAGCCAGAAATCAGGCAATCCTTACATCTCATTTCAACTAACTTAAAAAGATGAAGCAACGTAGACCAACAGATCCAGCCAGCCAAAACGAGTTAAGACTTAAATAAGGTGAATTTTCCAGAGCTGTAACTCACAAAGCAGCAGCTGTTCCTTCTACAGGGGCAGCAGGCTGGGGTTACACAGTGACTTTAAACCCAGGTGAACCTGGGCTGCTGTTGAGCAGCTTTGCTTTCCCTCTCCTTCCTCAGGTACTCATCATTTCTCCTCCCTCTCATGCCACACTGGACCAGGGACTGGATTTATCAAAAAACCTGGGGGAAAAGCCAGGGAAGGTTTGATTTCAGGTGCGTGAGTAACCCGATCCACAGAACTGGCCCACCCTGTACTGCAGCAGAATTAGCTGGGCCAGTGGACCTGGCCCTATGTCTTTCGTCCAGACTGAAGTTAAAACAGACACATAAGCACAACTTCATTCTCTCTAGCAAAACACAAATGCGAAGAAGTTTTAAAAAGGACATTTTAGGATACCTCAGCAAAACCTGAAAAGACATCACAAGTGCTTTGGAAAAAGTACACCCCAAGCCTTTGAAAAAGCGGGAGCTAATGTTTAAGGTAAAGCAACTATCACTTAATTGAGTTTATAAAGTCTGCAGCACGTAAATACCTCACAGAAATGCCAAGTTGAATTAAAATGTGGATCATACAGACTTCTTTACAATCCTGCAGGCACTTGTACGCACACAAAAGGAAAGCATCCCTGCGTCCCAGCAAACCGAGAGCATTTGCAGACCCTAGCTGTGACTTAGTTACTACCATCAGTCACGTAAGTCAATCTCAAAACCAAAATAAAATACATTAGTATTGCTAACACCTCTGATAAATTCAGCCATTCATAGCCCAGAAAAAAAAAATTAACTCACTGCCTAAAAGCAGCCAGTGTGAATGGAGCAAAGGACTCCTTGCCATAAATGTTGAAGGGTTTCTGGATCACAGCAGCAAAATCTACATTTACCTGTCAGGGAAAAAACCTCTTTCTCCATCACAGTGGCAGAGAGACAATCTTTTTTTATGGTAATGCCAACACACATCTCCCACATGACGGGATGAGATAGCTTTAGTGAGCGACAGAAGACAAACACATGTCATGCCTAAAAGTAAGCCAAAGATCCTAAAAGCATCCTGAAGCACTTGTTCCCCAAATTCCCCAGTCACTGAGCATGAAGAAATGTAACACAAAGAGCCAAACAGAGATTATAAACACAGAAATGTATTTTTAAATCTATTTGCCAACACATTTCAAACACATTTTTTATTAGAGTCTCGTCAAGTCACTGAAGGAGACTTCAGCTTTAGTGCTACTGAGCTTCCACAGAGGAACACAACACAGTTTGTTTAGACTGAAATGGACATTTGGTATTTTTTAAAATAAATACTAGAATTTTACACACTGTCAAAAGCCATCCAAAAAAAAGGGTAGTTACGCACATATACCTCAACCCCGACCAAGAATCCCCAGCTTTGCATAAAGATATCAAAGCTACTGGAACTACATGCATGCTTTATGGGCTGGTAGACTGCCAAAAATCATCTGCTAATACAGCAGACAATAGATGTATTCTGCTGGAGAACTTTCTGATCTTTTCCTCCTATCACTTCTCTTTAGTTACACACGAAACCCAACCAAAGTGATACAAAAAATATGATTTGAATGCTTGCATTGATGTGCCAACAAATGAAGCAATTATTCACGATAAAGTTAACTTTTTCAAACACGCATTTTTAATCACTGGTTTGCAAGCCCTGATTCAGTGTTTCCTGTTGCCATTGCAGCACTTCAGTTGCTGGAATTCTGAGTACAAAGTTGTGCTCCTGCAGTGCCCAAAAGCTTCAAAAATGCTACCAAAGGACCCAAAGTCTTCTGAGTCTTGATAAACAAGTGGCACTCTGCTAAAATTCCATACTTTTGGATAACAGCAGGGTGCTTACTATAAAAATAAACCTTCCTTCCAGAGACAAAAAGATCCTGTGTGCGGTTCCAGCTTTCTGGAATGCTCCGGAACCACGGAGGCTGCATATCCTGAATCCAGCCATAAATTACAAGGGATATTAGGGCGAGGTTGACACCCAACTTCAGGCACGAGCATCACACCCTGACCAACAGCATGGAGCCCCCAAAGCTTTCCCCCTTCCCAGTTCGAAGGCCTCTGCATCACACACCGAGATCAGGGCTTGTTCAGCAAATGCTTTTAACCCCAAATTCCCTGGTTCTCTCTGATTCCCTTATCTGATACTTGAACAAATCACTGACACCACGGAGCTGTCATACCCCATCTCATCATCCCACACTGAAAGAATGTTTAATCTGTAAATCCACGCAGCAGTTCTGCAACCAGAGTGCTGAACACACTCAGTGACCACGGGAGCGAATTAAACATATTAACCCGGCTTCCTAATCCCCAGCGTTAAAATTCAGAAAATTAATTAACTGCAGAAATTAAATTACATTAGAGGAAAATATTTTAAGCCGGCATTTTCACGTTTTCCTGGGTTTGTATCCGCAGGTTTTTGACATCTTTCAGCAGAATACAGACTGCAGAGAGCATAAGCTCCTGAAAAATAGCAAGTGCTAACAAAACCTGGGCTAGAGCAGCAGCACCCAGCCTAGATGCTCTAAAAATAAGTTTCCATCTAAGGGGAGAGAATTCCTTGGATCAGTCTGTTACTTATTACTCAGCATTTGCGAGTTACACACTCCCCAGAATAATGTTAATCTGAGGAAATGAACGCTGTGATCTTCCCCATACAAAAAAGTGTTTCAACACCCAAAAAACAAAGGGGAGAAAAGGCTCAGACCTTGACATTCTGATTTATGGAGGACACTGATAGTGAGACAAACAGAACTTCATCTGTCAAAGCCAAACACTTGCATTTAATATACAAAGACCAAGCAGGAAATCTCATTTAAATAATTAACATGTGGACTATCCACTGCCAAAAAGAGCAGGGCAACAATGGACTTAACTGCTGAATATTTTACAGGAAATTGAATGATTAATCCTCCATATAATGCCAGGTACCCACTCCCACCATATTTTGTTAAAAGCAAACCTTTATTTCAAGAGAAGCAAATCACATTAGGTAAAATGAATAATGAAACCTCCACAACTGATGTTATGTGGATTTCCTCTATTGTTTTGAACCCATGCAGAATTTTAAATTATAAATGCAAATATCTTCTTCTAACTTTCTGGTAAAAAATGCAATCTGCTTGAAAGTGCTTTTCAAAGCTATCTCTAGTGAGACATAAATCATCAGCGGCTTTAAAATATTTTAGTAATTTTAGCAGCCTTTTAAAAGTGGTAAATCAAAGTCTCAGTATATTATATAAAGAAATATTACTGAAAAGACCAATGCTTTCTGTATGTTGTTTGTGAGTTTCTTTTAACATTTCCCCCATTGAAGAGAAGAAAAAATGGTTTGCATTGTGTTAGCTCCAGTTATAATTTCCAGCTGTGTCAAAACTTTAACAGCCTAAAAGCAGGAAATCCAAAGAGGAAATTCCATCGTCAGTTCCTGAATTTTGTAACTCAAATGTTCTTCCAAAAACTGGACCTTAAAGGAATTTTGGTAACATTTTCTGTAGCCTTACCTGATATCTTCCAGTAGATCACATTCTGCCTGATGCTTGGCCTGAAGTTTTGTCATCTGCTCAACCTGAATGTTTTTCAGCACTTGTGTAACTTTCACCTACAAAAAACCAAACAAACCCAAGGACCACTTATATTTTCTGTAGTTTATGTTACATTGCAACAAGAAAACAAACAAACAAAGCCACACACCACTTATATTTCCTGTAGTTTATGTCACATTTCAACGAGAAAAGAAACAAACAAACAAGAAAAGGCTTCAGAAGGTTGGCTTTACATTTTTAGTACTGGTGTGGTTTTCCTTTGAGCCTGGTGGTCCTGCACACCTAAAATTCCAATACTTTGGGAACCTACTTGGTAACTGGCAGACAGCACTAATGGCGTAGGTATTGGGAATGATTTTGATTTGGAGGGGAACCTTGGAATTGTTTTGTTCTTGTTTTTTATAAAACAAGAAGTCTTGGCATTTAAGCCCTCTAGTGATCACAGGGAATCCACGTATCGGCCTAAAAAATTATCACCAATATCTCTGAACACATTATGCATTCACGAGGGCAGAAATGCCAAACTGTTACTGCAGAGGGATGTGAAATTCACAGAGGAAAAGGGCACCCAGCTCCCCTTTCTTCACTAGCCAGGCAAAAAAAAAAAATCCTGGATCTCATCAGCTTCTCTATTTTAACTCAGAAAACCATGCCCCCAGCAACAAGCACCCTTTAATCACAACATCACATAAAGACAAGTTTTTCACATGACACCAAAAAAATAAATCACATGTATGCCCCTGACTTAAAGCAAAAAAAAGTCTATTTTTAATGTGAACTTTCAGCATTTTTGGTTTTATCTGTATATAAAAAAAGCCCAACTCAAAATAAATAAACCCACACGACACAACCTAAGTAATGGAAATAAGCCCAAATGAAGTAATAGAAGCAAAGAACGACACACATGTGAAATAAATAAACCACCAAACACGGAATAAAATTGAAATGATTGAAATTAAATTGGATTTGTTTGACAAAAGCAGAGTCCACCCCTAAAATAAGAGGTTGGGAGGCAGGAATGAGCCAAGGAGAGACTTTCACTGCAGCTGCCTTGCCAGGGCTACTGGGGAGCTCCGGGCATGACAAGGGAATTCTGTTTGTGTTCCTTCTTCTCCTGGTCACTGCTACCCAGTTCTCCACCTGGCAAACCCCTGCAACCTCCTCTCCCCACGGAGAAATCCCAGCACCACGTCGGGAATCTCCCTGGGGCTGCAAACCATTACGGCCCAAACCCCCCCAAAGCGGGCAGCATCACCGGCATGGAACAGGCACAGATCTCAACCCCACAGAACTCCTTCCCCTGCTGCCTGCACAGAGGCAGCCTCTCCATCCTCTCCCGCTCTCCCTTCTCCCCACACCCCGACCATTCCGCACAACCCCCAAAATGACCAACCCAGAAATCAATCACCACGGACCAGCTCAAAACCCCGCTACAGCTCAGGTCTCCCGGATGGCAACCTGCCTACCCAGACAAGCCACGCCGGGCACAGCCGCTTTCCCAAATGTCCATCCCCGCTTGCCCCTGTCCCCACACCTGTCCCCCCGACGGGCAGCACCCCACACTCCCACGGACGCAGGGCCACCGAAGAGCCTCCCCGGTGCATCTGCAGGTCGTTCCCATCGCACACGGGAACGCGTGTGAAAATGCTGTACAATTCCGGCTGTCCCTGCTGCTGTGTGCTCCTGGCACATGCCGGGATAGTCTGCGTCCCTGGATCAACTTCAGACGTGACCTTCCTCCCCAAAACAACCAACCCCTCGCTGTTGGCACCAACACACCACACGAGCCCCCGAAATTCCCGTGGTAGCACCCCCCAAGCAGCGCAACCTCAGCGCCTCCATGCAGCCAAGCCCTCAGCAGTCACTGACCCCCTCCCAGCCCTTCCCTTGGAGAGCCTCCGCTGGGGATGGGGTCCCCGACCGAGCGCTGCTCCCCTGCACCTCCATCCTCACCAGTGCGTCCCCATCCATGCCCTGTCCTGCTTCCAGAGCTCGCTCCCAACCCACCCCACCGCACGGCCATCCCCACGGTACCCAGTCCCCAAGAGCCCCCCGACACTCCCCCATGACCCACCTTGCAGGGCCACCCT
>VZTI01005560.1:11817-29849 GCA_013397865.1 Struthidea cinerea
GAGTGGTCAGGGTGCTCTGGGGTGCTCAGGGCTGCAGGGAGGTGCACAGAGGAGTGCAGTGCCCTCCAAGGCACGAGTCCAGTGCAGGATCCACACACGGGGACTGGGGTGCAGGACACCGTTTGTGCCACTCCAGGGGTGCTCCCCAGCACAAAGCAGCCATCCACTTCCCTCTAGCACTTTCCAGGCTACCCAAAGCTGGGCAGCAAGAGCCGGACTTGAGCTGGAGATGAAGTACATGAGGGACCATCACCCCCCGACAGTGGCTGGAGAAATCACTTGATGCTGGCACCCAGATCCTGGTGCATCCCAAGGGCAGCACACTGGGAGCAGAGCACCCGGACACGAGCCTTTGCAGGGGGGTGGTTTTAAGCAAAGGAAAAGAAAACAAAGCTGAACCCTTGAGCACTGCAGACACAGAGAGCCCAGGAGGCAGAACTGATGCTCCCAGCCCTGTCATCTTTCTCTGGGTGTGAATTAAAACCCCCTGAACAGAGGTGCTTTTTGGGGTTTTAACCCCCCTCCCCAGCACTGAAATTCGTGGCCTTTGCTTATTCTGCTGCAACGAAATCTTTGAAATATTAAAGTGCATTTGGCTGTTCCCTTAAGCAAATTACCGGGGCAGTTCGCAGAGCGTCAGGCAATTCCCATAATTGCATTTTCCCAAGTGCTCCAGCGTTGCTGCCGCTGCTCCATCGCCGGCTCCTTCATTATTGATGAGCTGCTTTGCTCCAGCTCCCAGAAAATGACCCTTCGCCTTTAAAGATGCTTTAACCACCTTTAAAACTGAAATGCAACTTGAATTCTCCTTTCCCCTCCAGCTATTAGTTTATTTAGTGCTGCTAATTAGTCTTAACTCTTTCTCCCCGGGAAGCTTGAAATGATTAGTGAGACTTGGTGCATCAGCAGATGCTGTGAAAATATATTGCATCTCTCTGTTAGGGCTGCAAGGGGCTGGAATCTGTGTGTGCGGCCCTTCATGGAATCATGGAATGCTTTGGGCTGGAAGGGACCTTAAAGCTCATCCAGTTCCACTCCCTGCCACAGGCAGGGACACCTTCCACTATCCCAGGGTGCTCAAAAAAATCATGCCCAGACTTCTGTACGCAGGACAGAGAAGCATTTTCGGTACCAGGCCTGCAGGCAGATGTATCATCCTCCCTTATCATGCAGTTGTTTTTCCACTATTTGCTTGTATTCTTCCATGAATAATTATATTTTATCTATTTGACCACAGATTCCCTGAAGCCTGACTCATCGAGTGCTGCAGGTTCGACACGAATCCTGGAGGATTTTGCATCCGGGCTGATAAATCCTGATGGAGCTGCCTCTTGTAGCTGCCCATGGCTCTTCCACATCTTAATAATACTGCTGATAATTATGATAGGGGAGAAAAAGGATGTGAAATAAAAAAGATTATCAAAAAGTCAATAGTATAAGTGTCTAAGTGTTGTATATTTTATCAAAATACTTGTTCTCACGGCATAATTTGAGCTCTGCATATGCTGAGCCTTTACCCCTTGATTTCTCCTTTCGGATCACAGGACTTGAAGGCAGTTGAGGCTCATGGAATTCCAGAATGGTTTGGTTTGGACAGGATCCTTAGGGATCATCCAGTTCCATCCCCTGCCACGGGCAGGGACACCTTCCACTAGACCAGTTACTATTTTATATTTTATTGACCTTTTATTTTATTTTGTTTAATTTTATTTTGTTTTATTTAATTTAATTCCTTTAATTTCATTTGCTTTGATTTCATTTCATTTCATTTTGCTTTATTTATTTTATTTTATTTCATTTTAAATTAAGGAGGGCACAGAACACAGTCCCAGAGCAATACACACCTCCCAGGGAACCCCAACGGAGATGAGACATAAAGGTTGGAAAACTCAAGAGCCAAATTCCAGCCGATGGTGACAAACCCACAGCTGAAAATTGCAGCATATTCCCTCATCCAGAAAAAAAAAAAAAAAAAAAAAATTTAGCCATTAAAACAAAATTTGGAGAGGAACTTTAAGGAACGGATCTCCCTTGATTCCCATCCTCGGGCGAAGGCACCGTGGTGGATGCCGGCTCCCGAGCGGCCGCTCCGGGCAGCCCTTGGGCCCCTTCATTATTCACATCTGAATTTAATCCCTGCAGGGGTTTAAACCTTCCTAAGTGCAGAAACGCCTTGTGTTGGAGGGCTCTTGGCTGCCGGGATGCGCTTCCGAGCGGAATGCGGCGAGTTGGAACCCGCGCCGGGCCCGTGGTTCGCGCACGAGGCCGCTCCGGCTGCCGGAGCCTTGGCAGAGCAGCTTCGGCAGCAGCAAATCCCGGGCGGTGCTGATAACGCGGATCTGCCTGCTGACCTGGCAGCGGCGCTCCTGGCAGGAGGCTGTGCTCGCCAGGAGGGACCGTGCAGGGAGGGGCTGCCAGCACGGCGGCTCCTGAGGGGCTTCCTCCAGGGAAGCCAGCTTTTTATATGTAATGCATTATATTTAATTGTAGTAGAAGTGAACATTTAGGAATATCATAGAATCCCAGAATGGGATTCTCATTCCACCCCCTGCCATGGGCAGGGACACCTTCCACTATCCCAGGCTGCTCCAAGCCCTGTCCAGCCTGGCCTTGGGCACTGCCAGGGATCCAGGGGCAGCCACAGCTGCTCTGGGCACCCTGTGCCAGGGCCTCCTCACCCTCCCAGCCAAGAATGCCTTCCCAATATCCCATCTATTCCCTCTGGCAGTGGGACGCCATTCCCCTTGTCCTGTCCCTCCAGGCCCTTGCCCAAAGTCCCTCTCCAGCTCTCTTGTATAGGAGTATTTATTTTATATCATGTGTGAATATATATGAATGCATAAGAATGTATTTTATATTTAAATGAATATATAAGTAATAAAGAGCTGAATGGATATAATGATTGAGAGAGACGCGTAGAATCATAAATTCACTTATATTGGAAAATACATCTAAGATCATATACAGATAGGAATAAAATAATTAAAAACATGAAAAGGAAAAAGTGAATGAAAGTATAAAAAAAAAAAAATTTAAAAATTAAAAAAAATAAATAAAGAAAGGACAAAATTATCTGGAATAATTAGCCATAATGTCCATAATGTTCCCGACTGCTCCAAGGAGCAGGTAAAGCCAGAAATTGGGCTTGAGATTATCTGACATCCACGGTTCTCTTCTGAGTGTTTCTTCCAGGCCTTCAGAGCTCATGGTGGCACTGAACCAGGCATTTCCAGCCTTCCTTCCTTCCTTCCATGAAAAGGAAAACGCCAGGCCTGGGCCAGAGCCTTCAGGCTTTCCCCACGTGGGGGTGCCATGTGGACGCGGTTCACACCGCTCCTACAGCCACGGGAAGGGGACAGGTGACAGCTCAGCAGCTGACACTGCTCGCTGCTTTTTGCCAGGGCAGGACAACATAAAGAGATATTAAAATATTTAGAGAAATAGGAAAGAAAATATATGGATTGGGAAGAACAAGATTCACAAGGCATGCAGGAAGCACAAAATTCTACGGATGGGGGAAAAATAAGTTTCACAGGGCATGATGCATTTTCCCCCGCCCGTGGAATTCCTTGCTGCTTGCATGCTTTGGCATTTCCCAGCAGAATTAAAAATCCCTCTTTGGGGCTTGTTGTAACCTGGTGCAGATTGAGGAAACCTTGAGGGAGCTGTTGGGGAGCCCAGGGGATGGAATCAGCCTCCTCCAGGTCACAGTGGGATGGAAGGACTCGTCCTGCAGCCGGGATGGCCGCGGGGGGCTGGAGGTCCAGCCAGGCTGGAAAGGAGACCCGAGCAGCCCTGCCACGTCCTGCTTGGGCCTGTTCCACCGCATTTCGGGGAAGGCTGGTACACCCAAACTGCTTTGTTCCCCTTGCTCCACTGTCCTGGCCTCTCCCCATTCCTCACTTCTAATGTTTACCATACCTGCAGGGGTGAGACTGGGATTAATTTCCATGAGAACACGTTGAAAGTGTAAATATTTCTGAGCAGGGATGTTTGGCAGGTTTATGGGGTTTGTTTTCCTCCAGGAACTGGCAGCTTTCCTGCTCTTTCTCTGATTGCATGTGACGAGACGTGAACATGAGGCATCGGGACATCTGGAGCAGGACTCAGTGTCTGCCCTTTGTCCTATCCCAGTGTGGCTGTGTTCCCAAGGCTATCCAGGTGCTTCTTGGTGCTTTGAAGTGGATGAGGCCTCTCTGCTGATGTAAAGCCCCATCCAACCTGGCCTGGGACACTTCCAGGGATGGGGCAGCCACGGCTTCTCTGGGCAATCTGTGCCAGTGCCTCCCTTCCCTCATCATAAAAAACTTCTACCTCACATCTAAACTAAATCTGCTCATTTTTAGCTTAAAACCATCACACCTTGTACTATCACAACAGGCCTTGCTTAAAAGTTTGCCCCTATCTTTCTTACAAGTCCCCATTTGATTTCCCACCCCTTCCTTGGGAGTACAAGTTTGTCAGACTGACAAATCCTGCTGTAAATTGGCTCTGGCCTAATGGAGACAGATCTGATCCCAAAAGTCTCGGTGTCTCCAGGTCACAGAGACCTGCTGCTGCCAGGAGCACGTCAGGATGGGGCTGTCCCATGTGCAGCCCTGCTATAAATTCCCTGCCTGGTCGTGCGTCACCTTCACGGCCGCTCTCCTCCTTTTCTTGTTAATGTGTAACCCGAAACTCGCTGGGGCACATTGCTGCGATCCCAGCATTATCTGTCCCCGGCCAGGTCCATCCCTGCCTGCTCCCACCAGGGTATTTTTATCTGCAGGCGGATGGTGTCGTGTGAAGGGCAGCGGATGGGGAGGGCTGAGTATCCTGGATCCTTCCATTGGAAGGCTCCTTTAAGGTCTCCTCAGAGTCTTCTCTTCAGCTCGGAGAAGAGAAGGCTCCAGGGAGAGCTCAGAGCCCCCTCCAGTGCCTAAAGGGGCCCCAGGAGAGCTGGAGAGGGACTGGGGACAAGGCCTGGAGGGACAGGACACAGGGAATGGCTTCCCACTGCCAGAGGGCAGGGATAGACAGGCTATTGGGAAGGAATTCTTGGCTGAGAGGGTGGGGAGGCCCTGGCACAGGGTGCCCAGAGAAGCAGTGGCTGCCCTTGGATCCCTGGAAATGTTAAAAAAATGTGTGGATGTGGCACTTGGGGAGGGGGTTTAGATGTGAAAATGGTGGTGCTGGGTTAACAGTTGGACTTGATTTTCTTAAAGCTCTTTCCCAATTTTATATTTCTGAGGTCCCTTCCAACACAAACCATCCTATGATTCTATGATCCCTCCAGGGCAGCTGAGGAAAATTCCATCTTGGAGAGAGAGTGAATAACCGCCTGAAGGATGGTTCTACAAAAATATATCTGAGAGCAGTTTTGGGGACCAGGAGTTTCACAGGGCCCAAGGCTATTGTGTGGCTGGGAGAAGATGTGGGAAGCCCTTCTCCTCCTTATTTACAGCTGCAGAGGGAAAGGGATTGCTGGATTGCTTTCTGCAGCCATGGTGGGTGTTCAGGAAGGACAGGGCACATCCAGAGCAGATGTGTGCGAGTCAGGAGTGCTGTGGCAAGAGCTGGTTGAGCCCCAGAGCGGGAGGACAATGGAGATGCCAGCACCTGGCTGCTCCCCGCCCTTATCAGAGCACCGCTCTCCCTGGGGTTCAGCTGCGTGGGGACGGTATCAGCCCACAGCTGCTGGGCTGGACAGGGATGGCTCCTTTCCAGTGTTCCCCACTGGGCCACATCCCATTGCAGCCCTGGTTATCAACATCAGCCATCCCCACCACCCTGGCACCGAGTTTCTCTGGGTGCTTTCACATGCAGATGCTTCCATTCACCCTGGACAGCCTTAATATCCCTTTATCCTTAATATCCCTCTCTTCCTACAGCCAGGGAAGCAGGGAAGAAGCAGTGTCCTTCCTGGATAAAAGCCCCTTCCAACCCCAAACACTCCCAGCTGTGAAGCCCAGGAGCTCGGCTCTTGTTCAGACAAGGGGAATTGCAAACCTTGGGATCTGGATGCAGCCTCAAATCATGGAATCACAAAATGGATTGTGGAAAAGACCTTAAAGCTCATCCAGTTCCACCCCCTGCCGTGAGAAGGGACACCTTCCACTAAAGCAAATTGCTCCAACTTGGCCTTGGACACTTCCAGGGATGGGGTGGCCCCAGATTCTCTGGGCACCCTGTGCCAGGGCCGCACCACTCGCATGGTGGCAAATAGAATAAAGGTAAAAATCCTGCATGGATTGGTAATACCCTTTTCCCAGCACCTTTTCCAAACAAGAGAAGTCTCTGTCAAGTCTTCCCCTGACACTGAGTGCCAGTAAAGGAAACAGAGATGAAGCTCCTAAGAAATCTCCTTTTGTAAGGAGACTGGATCTGGATGAGGAGGAGGCACCTGGGTGCAGACAGGAGGAGAGGACATCAGGAGATGAATGTGTGGCCTTGGAGCTGCCCAGCCATGGAGATCTTGGAGTTACCCATCCTCTGCCAAGGCTAGGAAGGAAGTGAAACCGGACATGGAGTTGAAAGCGTGGCGTAAGCCAATTTCAGCACGTTTTTCCCCATCCTGTGCATGGCCTGGCATGTTCCTTCCAGAGGGTGGGTGTGGGAGAAACGTGGGTTTAGAGCTGGATCTTCAGACACAAAGGGGAACCAGAACTTCCTGTATGAAGGAGAAGTGGTGGGAGCAACGTGCTGATGTGTCTCCAGCTGATTTAATTCCTATTCCTCTCTGTTTCCCAGAGATAATGCTCTGGGGTGCAGCATCCTGCTCGCTGAAGCAAAGTGGCCGCAAAGCTCCATCCTGAGGGCAAAATTGGTTTATCCCTGCTGTAAATGAGCAAAGACACAGAGATCAACATCACTCCTGCCAGCTTGTCTCTTGTGCTGCTTGTTTCTGCCAGTGAAATGATGTTATTGGGAGGGTGAGGCTTTGAGACATGTGGAGAGGTGAAAACCCCAAAATGTGAAAGAGAATAAGAAAGGGCCCCAGAGATTTTTATTCTCCTGGAGCACAGAGAAGACATTATGGCTGTAATTACCAATCAAAGCATTTTAACAATGATTAATCGCCTAATTTAATATCCCGATGTAAAAATAGAGATCTGTTGAATGGTTTGAGTTTTCTATGAGCTTGAATGGCTCCTTTCAGCCTGAGCACCAGAAAGCAGCAATAAACCCCACACAAATACCGACTCAGCGCTGGGTTCTCATTGATTAAAAAGGGTGAAAAGCCTCATGTTGCCCTCCCAAAGATAAGTTTGTTCAACCTTAGTGGATTAGCAGTGCCTGAGAGCATTAATTAGGGCACTTGGGCACACAGTTCAGTGGTGAACACGGAGGGTCAGGGCTAATGGTTGGCACGATGATCTTAGAGGGCTTTTCCAACCTTAATGATTCTGTGATTCTAAATAAACCTGGGCTCAGCTGAGCTGGCAGCTGGGTTTATACATCACCTGCATAAAACCAGGCCCTTTCCACTAGGAAGATTTTCCAGAGAAAATTGCTTTTCCTGCTTTGAGGGCATTGCTCCTGCCCTGGGAAAGGTTCTTTTTCCCCAGGAACAGCTGATAGGGAACAGTGGCAAACACAAGAGCCGTGCCAGGGAGTGAGTGCTCATCTCTGAGTCACAGGGGAAATGAAACAAGAATTTGTGCCGGCTTTTAACTCTGTGAAATACTTAATCCGTTCACTTTGCCCATCCACAAATGCAGATCTTAAATCTGGAAAGTCCCAGCACTTGGAGGCATAAATATGAGCTTGGTTAAGCTTTGTACTGGCCCTTCAGAGAGAAGATGCCTATTGGGAATGTGTGGCTTAAAAAAGCTTAGGAAAAGGGCTCTGGAGCCGGGCTGGGAGAGCTGGGGGGATTCAACTTGGAGAGGAAAAGGTTCTGGGAACACCTCAGAGCCCCTTGCAGTGCCTAAAAGGGGCTCCAGGAGAGCTGGAGAGGGGCAAAGGCCTGGAGGGATGGGACAAGGGGGAATGGCTTCCCACTGCCAGAGGGCAGTTAAGTGGGATATTGGGAAGGAATTCTTGGCTGCGAGGGTGGGGAGGCCCTGGCACAGGGTGCCCAGGGAAGCTGTGGCTGCCCCTGGATCCCTGGAAGTGCCCAGGGCCACATTGGATGGGACTTGGAGCAACCTGGGCTAGTGGAAGGTGTCCCTGCCCATGGGAGGGGGTGGCACTGGGTGATCTTTGAGGTCCCTTCCCACCCAAACCATTCGATTATTCCATGATCTGGCCAGCACTTGCATGAGTAAAACTGTGCCGCGAGCCCCAGATCTCCCAGGTGTGCCCCTGGATGCATCTAAACCATGCAAAATAAGGATTTTCTGCCCTTGCTGCTGCTGCCTCGGCAGGCACATTTCACTGGCCATGTTTGCTTTTCTACATGCCCAGACTCCCAAAAATGCCACGCAGGGCTGGCCATGCTGCAGAGCACCTCTGACTCACCTGCTGTGCCACGCTTGGCTGCTGGTGGTGGCATGTCCCAGCTCAGGCTGGAACACGATGGATGGGGCACCCTCCAAAGCAGGAACGCCCTGGGCAGCCCTGCACCATTAACGCTCCGGGCTCTGGCTCCGGGATGGCATCTGGGATACACATCAGTGGTTGTAGGACACGGTAACTCCATGGTTGCACAAGCTGAGATGAACTTGGTGGACACAGAGCACCTCCGTGCCCCGGGTGAGACGGATTCAAGGTCGGGAAGGAAGCACTGCCTGGGAGTGCAGGTTGCCCTTGCCAGGATGTGGGAACATTTTTTGCCTTCTGAGCATCCCTTTTCCCATTACAAAAGGCACTTCCCAGGGATAGGCAGTCCCTTGGACCAACGTGCTTCTGATCTCGCTGAGATATGAACAGAGCCCTTTGCCTTGCCCATGCTTCTGTCAGCCCTCTGTGGCGTCCCCTCATCCCACTCCTTCCCAAAGGTCCACTCACTCCTCACTGGCATCCTGGGGTCAACAGGTGACATGGGGACCCCAAATGAGGGTGTCATTGGGTGGCACAGAGACATGGCCTAAGTGCTGTCCTCTAACACCAGCTGGCCATGCAGATGCTGCCATGTCCTGAGATGATGTCCCTAAGATGAAACTCCTCCCAAATCCAAGCAGAAACACCCAATGACTTTTCCTTTCTCTTGCCTGTGGATGAAACACCATGAACTCTTCCGGAAGTGACTGGACAGCTGGGAGGAGAAGGGATGTGAAGGGGTTAACCCAGTGCCTGGCTGTGGGCTGTTGATCCCACACACGCAATGTCCCACTGCAGCTGCACTTGGGAGATCCTCTCCTGCACGCTCCAGGGGCTCCTGAAGGGCCAGGACAGCCTCAAGAGCTCTTTGAACAACCTCCTTCACTCCTGTAACCACCTGCATGATGGAAAGGGAATGCTCAGGGAGCTTGGGAACAGCACCAGGCTGGGGAGCATGGTTGGCTTGAGGGAGGCAGGGCTGCCGGAGGAGCTGGAGAGGTCCCACTGGGGAGGAGGAAAATCTCCATCCTTGGAGGCAGTCAAGCCTGTCCTCGACAAAACCAGATCTCACTGAAGGTCAGGCTTAGAGCAGAGACTGCAGATAACTCCCCCAGCCTCAGTTATTCTGAGGAGGCCAGGGCTTGGTGCAGAGCTCGTGCCCCAGTTCCTGTGGATGCTGGTTCCACACTCCTGCCCTTTAGCCCCTGCCACACTGGGGTTTAGGGTTTCTCATTGAGAGCTGAATTTCAGAGCAGAGGGCACCCAGCAGTTCAGCAACAGACTTCCCACATGCCCTAAAACCACGCTGGGGTGAGATGATCACGTCCCACCTCCTCATGGCCCTCATGGAAGAGCACAGAATAGTTTGCAGGAAGCACAGAGCCAAGGTGGTGTGGAGGGTCACCACTATGCCGGGGATTCCCCAGCCCATGCTGCTGGCCCTGAGGGACACAGGAAGAAGCAGAGCATTGTAGCATTGTATCCCAAAATAGCGGGATATTTCTTTACAAAGGAAAGGTCCATGGAGTGCCAATCTGCAGAGGGTTTCCTCCTGCCACAGGAAGGTGAGTGACTCACTCCTGTGTAAACTGGAGGCAATCCCTCTCCCTGGTGGTTATCTATCTGGAGAGAAATCTCCATCCACTTCCCTTGGAAATACCTGGTCCTGAAATTATCTCTGCCTGGGATTTTCTTATTGGATGATCTGTTTGTTCTAAAAATCACGGAGCCCTGAGGGTTCCATCTGTGGCTCCAAGGCTTTGCCGTGGACACCCCATGACTGACTCATTGAAAGGGACAGCTTGGACAGTCCCCATGCCTGGAATCATCAGGAAACACCTGCAGGCTCTTAGCTAAGGGAAGGGTCTTTCTCGTGGTGTTTCCTAACCAGGAAGAGGTAGATCCCAGTGACGATGAGGCTGTTGTTTCTGCATGAGTCTGTGGTTCAATTTTAATGACAGCTACCAGCCCGAGGTGAGTGTCATTAAATGTCACCAACTAGAGGGTTCAGGGTCCAGACTTACTGGCTTTCATGGCAGGTTGCAGGGTGAAGTTCATGTGGAAGCTGAAACGAAGGGATCTGACTTTCTGCTGGCCTCAGTAAAGCTCCCCACCACTCTCCCAGTTTGTGACAGAGACCCAGGGCTCAGGGCAGTGGAGCCACAGGAGACCAGGTCATGCTGCTGCTCCATCGCTGGTGTGTTGGGATCCTTGGATGAGAGTATGACAGGATAAGTGGGGTTGGAAAGGACCTCAGGAGGTCTTAGTCCAACCTCCTGATCATGGCAGGCGCAGCTCTGGGGTCAGACCAGGTTATGCAGGGCTTTATTCAGCTGGGTCTTGAGAAGCTCCGAGGATGGAGGTTGCACAACCTGCTTGTGGTGGAACAGTTTTCCCTAATCCTCAGCCTGGAATATCAGTGGTGTCCATGTCAGCAGTGTTGCCAGGATAACCAAGACTTCCTCAAAGAGGTCTCCTCATCGCGGGGAGAGAATGAAGGCAGGAGTTCCAGGGAGCACCACCACCACCTCTCCTGGGAAAGCCCTGCTGACATCAGGAGCAGCCCTGGGAGGCATGGGGAAGGAACCCTTGTATTGTCCTAAGCTGCTTCGTGCACATTTGGATGCCGTGGGTTTGGTCCATCCAGCTGGGAAAATGAGGCTGGTATAAAGGTGTGTGTCTGCAGAGGACACACCGCAGGTCCCACTGTCCTTCCCATCTCCCGTGCCACAGATTATCGACTCCTCTTTCCCTGGGGATAATGGCATTTCTGTTCCCCTTCTCCTTGCTCACACATCCTTTGCTTCTTAGGCATGACTTATCCCTTCATTTAGAGATTGTCCCACTGATACCCATTCCTTAGGCACTCAATTACTCTCCTCTTGTATTTAACTTGGAAACCCGCTCCTGTCATTCCAGGACTTGTTTGGACAAAAACCAAGCGCAGGACCCGCTGTAAGAGCTGGTCAAACAAACTCGATGCCTCCAAAGCTTGTTTTGCAAACTTGGACTTCCCAGGACTGCTTGGCTGAGGGCTAGGAGCAGATTTACGAGGAATTAACCATTTGTCCAGGGGGAATTGGCTTCTGTTTAGCTCAGAATTGTCCACAGCTCCATGTCCAGCTCACGGAGGACGTTGAACCTGGCGCTGGTGACAAGCCCACTCCTGGCCAGGGGATCTCCAGCACTGGGAGTGCACACCCAGCATCCCGAGGCCTTTGCTTCACGTCGGTCCCAACAGGGATCCCGAGCCAAGGAGCCGGCTTGGGAGACTCCAGATTAATCTCTGGAGCGTGACCTTTACATGCTGGGAGTGGTGGAAGAGATATTTTAACTGCGGTGGCAAAGGTCCAAAGGAGAAACACCAGCCAGGCCCTAGATAACAATATTGGCCTCCTGACAAGGACTCCGGCTGGGAATGAGCCTCGCGGCTGATCTCCCTTCCTGAGGTGGGACAAATACACGTGGACCCAATTTCCCACCTTCCCTCTTTGCTCCAGCCTGGAAAACAGGGGTTGGTCACAGAACTCTGCACTCCTGAGGGTGGGCTTCATGAGCCCAGTTTGGGTCTAACTGGTCTGTTAAATGAAAAAATACAGGAAAATGCAATTTTAAAAAAATAATGATGATGGAGGGGTTTTAAAACAGAGAAGCTGAATTGCATCCATCCTCTGGAGGGAGGTTTTCCTCCTGCCCAGGGCAGTGCTGGAATCCCCACCCCTGGAAGGATTTAAAGCCATGTGGATGTGGCACTTGGGGACAGGGGTCAGTGGTGGCCTTGGCAGTGCTGGGGAATGGTTGTACCTGATGGTCTTAAAGGTCTTTTCCCGCCTCAATGATTCCATTCTTTTTATTGACGGTCAAAGCAGATCTAATGTTGGTTTGCTTCCAGCGGGGTTTGTATCCATGGGGAAGCTGATAAAGGAGGACTTGAGTGTAGGAGGATGTCACCAACCTTCTCCCAAAGGGCAGGAAGCAGGGTGGGCCACCCAGGAGGCTTGCTGGGACATCGGGAATGTGTAACGGTGCCCTCCCCATCCTCACCCATCCCTCAAATCCCCACATGATCCCTTTGGGCTCTAAAGACACACTTGGTGTGATTCTTTCACCCACTTCAAGTGAATTTAAAATAAAATTTATTTCAAGTTAATTTAGAGGGACATCTCCAAGGGGGCTCCAGGCATGGGCTGGACTCACTGGGGCTGAGCAAACCTCTTGTTTTCTGGGCTGAGCTGGATAAGGATCATCCCCGTGCCTGGCATCCACAGGGAGCAGTGGATTTCTGGGGTCCACAGCCATACCCTGGGGTGCCTCAGCAGGAATCTCCCTGAGGACAGAAGGGTTGTTTTGGAGCTGAAGGGGAAGGAAGTGATTTCAAAAGTCTCGTAGTGAGAACAAGTATTTTTTGTTTCTGAAACAAAGAGATTTCAGGGTGGGACCCTGTGCTGGTCTCCATGGTCTTGCTGCTGGGAGCTGAGAGCAAAAATAATGGCCCACAAAACTACTGGAAAATGGCTTTTCCCCCAGCACCAATGGGAACTTGCTCCTGAGCCTCTCTGTGGCTCTTCTCTGCTGCGCATTTCGTGAGGATCAGGTAAAAAATGGGAGACATGGGATGCTATGGGAGCCCTGCCACTCCATCCCTTGAACCAATCTCCAGCTGGAGCTAAATCCATCATGGTGCCAGGCTGTATTTCCACCCCCAGGCTGAGCTGCTGGTGGATCAGCTAAGAAGTGACCCCATAAAATTTGGGGGTGATTGGACCCCACAATCCAGCTTGCCTGTGCCCATTGAATCCCCCCACGCTGCTGCCAGGGGTCCCGGCATGGTTGGAACCACTCCTGCACAGCTCCTCAGCAGCTCTGAAAATAGAGAAATGAGTAGAAAGGAGCCTTTTTCAGGAGAGCCTCTCCCCCAGCACTATTTTAGGCCGGGATGTGGATGGGTTGCTGCTGCTGCTGGTTTTAGGAAGACGTGGTTTGAGGATGTGTTCACCTGTGTTCTTGAACACCAGGATCAGGGCACAGCCTCCTCCAGCAGCAAGTTCTGTCTTCCAGGACACCTCTTCCAGCAGCTCCTCCTGTTGCAACTCACTTAAAGCCTCTTGAATAAGACCCTGAATGGGTTTGTTTGTTTTTTTAAATCTGACTTATTTACTATTTTCTAGGCAGTCCCAGGGGAAGAGGAAGTGTCATGAAATTTGGCAGAAAACTCAGCATCTCTGCTCCTAAGAAAGCCATCAATGGGGTCAGCAGCAGCAGAGATGACCCCACCAGAGCTGACCCCGTGGTGTTTTGTGGCTTTTTTGTGGCCCCCCCTCCTGCCCTGCATGGGCTGCAGAGCAGAGCCATATCTGGGAACCCACAGCACACGTAGCCCAAGCCTATGGGTTAATTTTAACACATCTGCCCTGGTGTGAGGTGTTTGTTTATTTATGGTCTTCCTAGAAGCAACATTTTTGGCCACAGCAGGATGCTTGTGTTTTAGGCTCCTGCTGCCTGGGAGGTCATGGCAGCACCCCTACCCCTCCTTGCAAGCATCATCCTGAGGGGAGAAGATGCACTTGGAGTCTGAAAAGCCCCCCCAAAAACCTGGGTTATGTAGGAGCTTGGAGAGAAAGTAAGTGGCACCTCCATCACCCTCCTGATGGTGAGGAGGAGGAGGAGGGGAGGGACATCACGTGCACTCAGTGGGGAGGAAACGAAAGCTGGTCTAAAAAACATCCCCAACCGCTGATGGAGAATAGAAAATCCACACCCAGATGGCCACAGCCACAGAGCAAAGCCCTGCCTGCACTCAGGCAACATGCTCAAGGCTCGCTGCTTGCAGCTGCTTGCCCCAGAGAGCATCACGTGCATCAGGTCTCCTCCAACTCCCTCTTCCCCAAGGAGCACCAGCCCCAGACAGCAAAGGTCCCCTGTGCCCTGCCTGCACCCATTTGTCAGTTCCTGTTAAAGGGATTCGTGGGAAAAGGGTGGGAAAGGGTGGAAAGTGTCTCTCTGTGCTCAGCACCCACCCAGCACCACCTCCTGGGTGCTGCAGCCTCAGAGGTGGCAGGAGGAGATTCCCCCAGAGCATGTGCGGATGAGGGATGGACAGAGGGACTGGCTCCTGGTACGGACAAGAGGAAATGGCCTCAAGTTACACCAGGGGAGGTTTAGATTGGATATCCCGAAAGGTTTCTTGACTGAAAGGGTGGTCAGGCATTGGAGCAGGCTGCCCAGGGAAGCGGTGGACTCACAGTCCCTGGAAGTGTTCAAGAAATGTGTGGATGTGGCACTTGGGGACATGGTTTAGTGGCGAACGCGGCGGTGCTGGGCTAACACTTGGACTCCATGATCTTAGAAGGCTTTGCCAACCCGACTAATTCCATGACTCTATGCTTTTCCAGCCCCAGCTCCCACCTCCAACCAACCCACCCTAATTTGGAGCTGGGTTGGCTGCTGGGAAGGTGCTCCCATGTCTCTCTCCAGCCCCACCTGACTTCATCTCCAGCACACCCCGAGGGCACCATGAACAGAGGCTTCCTTCTCCAGCTGCATTGGTTTTTGCTGCCACTTAAAAGTTGCTGGTGGTCCTGAATAAGAACATCCTGGAGGGAGAATTCAGGCAGCCTGGGAAGCTGCAAAATCACATCTGCTCCCATGGGATGTCCCTCCTGCAAGCCCAGTCACACAGGGCAGGTCTCTGTGTCCCAGTCAGGTGACTGAACACCTTTCTAGCCAGGAGACCATGAGAAGTATCAAGGTGGGATCAGGGCATCAGTTTGCACTTGCACAGATTTAGGTGAGTGTTCACCCTCTCCTCTCCCACCAGCCAACACCAGGCAGGGCTGCAGGCTCAGCCCAACACTCCCAAACTCTCCTCCTTGCTGCACCTAAGGCTTTAAAAAACAAACAAACAAAAAACAAAAGGCACAAACCAAGAGATGTTATATATCACAGTTTGTCTCCAGCACTTCAGCTGGCGTCTCCTATGAGCTGCACCCATGGGTGCAGCGCAGGCTCTGCTGTGGCCACCTGACCTTCCCGGTCCACCCATTCCTGTATCACATTCCTGCCCACTAGTCAACATGGAAATGTTTTGAAAGCATCCTAGAAACCTGCCTGGCTGCCAAAACAGTTGAAAAATGAAGCCGCGGAGGGAAACGTGGGGCCGCTTTCCAGGTCGGCTCGCTGGGTATTGCCTCTGTCTTCTGTGCTGCAGCTGCACAAATCACTTGCTTTTCAACAGGATTTAAAACATCTGCCTCTTCCTTGGGCTTGTTTGAGCTGCTGTGGAGCTTGGGAAATGGAGATTTGGGGCAAGGGAGGCTCTTGTTTTGGGTCCCCTGGGTGATAGGTGACCTGCATGAAGGACAGAAATGAGTAAGGTGGGTTAGGGCTGACACCCTCCTTCCATCTCCCTCACGCCCAAACGAGTGGGGAAAAGTAAGAAAAAGCAAAAGAAGGGAAAGGAAAGGTTTTTCCTCGCAGTGGGCAGTGAAGCTGGGAAGCTCCTGCTTGCGAAAGCTGCTGGGACTTCAACCAGCCTTGGAAAAGGTCTGATGGGAAGAGGACTCTCCAGGGGACCACTTCCCTGCTCCAAAGAAGCTTTTAGAAAAACATGTCCTCTGGCCTGCTGAAGCATCCAGCACCGAGCTGCCAAGCAGACCTCTCAGCTGGCCTGGCCGTAATTAATCATCCCTGGAGATGAGGAAGGCGCCTGCCTCTTGTTTTTGAGTTGTTTGGCTTTATCTTGGGGAGGAAGAGCTGCGGGTGTTCAGACCTTGGAGGACCAGGCTGGGGGAGATGGCGCCAGGGAAGGGCTGCAGAGCAGCAGCGATCACCCCACGGGTCACAGCTCATGCAAGGACAGCAACAAATCCCCGGACATCATCCACATGTCCATCCATCACCTCTGGACATCATCTCTCCTTGGGAGGGTGAAGGATTTGGAGGATGAAACCAAGGTGCTGTGGTTGGATGAACCCAACCCTTGCCCATGAAGTGTTTCCAAATCCAGGAGAGATGGGCTGAACTCGGCACCGAGGGGACTGCTGGGCAGCTTCACCCGGCTGAGTCTCACTCACCACCTCTGTCCCGGCATCTCCCTCCCTCTGTGCAAGCAGCAAGCCTGTCCTTCCTCCCTTATCAGCCCCAAATAGCTGTGATGTGATGTATTGCTTTCCCTCCTCAAACAAATTACATCAGAAGAAGGAAACAGGAATATTTTTTTTTGCTCTTTTCTGGCATGGAGGTCTGTGACCGAGATCTCTGCAGCTCTGTGTCCGTGCCAGGAGTTCATATCCTCTTAATGCCTCCTTAGCCAGCTGCCACTTTCTGCTGTTGAGTAACAGATGCCATCCGTGTCCTTCCCCTCCTCCATTGGGGCCTTCATGGTCCCCCCCAGCCCAAGGGGGGGCCCAAGGACCCCCACACAAAATCAGATCCAGCTGGATCTGGAGGATCTGGCTTTCACGCAGGGACACAGATGGGGAATACTCGGGGGAGCGCTGGGGCTCGCTCCGTGCTCCCGGCAGTGGAAAACAACTGGGCCACCTGCGCGTGATCCAGTGGGGCTGCTCCTGTCCACGAAGCCTCCAGCCACCCCAAATCTGAAGGGTTTTTGCCCAGGTGAATGAGCCCCACTGGGGAGGTTGGGCTGAACCTGGTTACTGCTTCCCTTGGGCAGCAGCCACCTGCGGGAGAGGGCAGGCTGTGAAGCTGGTGGCAGCCTTCCACAGCTTCCTGCAGCTTCCCGGGAGGCTGAGTTGTGCCAGGACTCTGTGGGGGCAGCAGTTCAAAGAAGACGCAGCTACGAGAAAACCTCGGGCAAACCTTCTGCCGTGTCCTCCTGGTTCCAGCAACGATGAAAAGTCCCAGCATCCCAGTCCTGGCATCAGTCCCGGTCCTAGCACTCGTGGAAGTGAGTCCGGTCTCAGTCCCAGCTCCAATCCCATCCATGGTCCCACTCACGAGGGAGAGAGGCGGGAGGGGTCCTGACCTAGTCCTAACTCCTGCCCCATCCCCTGTCCCATACGCGGGAGAGGATTTGGGCAGCAATCATCTGTCTCCAGTGTCAGTCCCAATTCTGATGCCATCCATGCACCCATTTCTNATCCCGGTCCCACTCCCGGGGGAGAAAGGGGAGAGCGGTCGGTCTCCGGTCCCGATCCCATCCCCAATCCCATCCATACTCCCACCTCCCAGGGAGGGGGGGGGGCGGGTTCTGCTCTAGCCCTAATCCCGATCCCATCCATAGTGCCATCCCGGAGGGGGAAGGAGAGGGAGCGGCCGGACTGCCGTCCCCGTCACAGCGCGGATCCCACGCACGTTCCCGTCCAGGGAGGACAACTCCTGTCCCGTCCCCGGGCGAAGGGGCGGTCCCAGCCCCGGGCGGGGCAGTTCTGGCGCCGGTCCTGCCCCGTTCCCAACCCCGTTCCCAGCGCCGGGAGGGCGGTGCAGCCCCACGCCCGCCCCGTCCCGGCTCACACGCGGCGGCGGCACCGGGGCGGGGGAAGGACCAGAGCCGGGCATGGCGCGGCCTCCGCCGCCCTCCTGAGCGGGGCGATCGGCGCTGAACCCCC
>VZTI01005560.1:29888-62194 GCA_013397865.1 Struthidea cinerea
CCCCCCTCCTGGGGGGGCCGATCGGCGCTGACCCCCCGGCACCGACCCCCGGCACCGACCGCCGGTACGGAGCCCCCGGCTCGGCATCGCCCGGTGAGCGCGGCCGCAGCGGGCGGGGGGACCACGGGGGGACAATGGGGGGACCAGAGGTGGATGTGGGGGTGCGTGTCTTGCCCACGACAGGGAGGGACAGGGGAAGACGCCCGGAGTCCTGTGGGAGACTCGTGCATAGGTGGCAGCGGGGACACGGGTGGGGGAACACGCACATGGGGGGGACAGGACGCGCCCAGGGGTGGAGGGGACCCGCACGCACATGGACAGGGGACACGCACACGGGTGGGACACACACACCCCCCCGTGCACACACCCACACCCACGGACACGGGCACACGCACGCACATATTCGTGCTGGTGGCACTTGCTGCTGGCCGGGTGACATGGGTGGCACAGGGTCCCGGTGCAGCCAAAGCAGGGAGTGGGGCGCTGCACGGACAGAGCTGGACCCCGACTCTCCCGCTCTCCTCCTCTCCACTCCACAGACTGCCCGTACTGCCACTAAAGCTGCCCCAAAAGCCCTAAAGTGCCCCAAGAGAGGGCAGCGGGACCAGCAGCCAGCAGGGAGTCACTGGCATGGGCTGATGCTGGCACAAATGGTTCAAACTGGGCACTCAGGGAAGCCTCCTGCTCCTTTTGCTCCTCTTTGCCCGAATTATTGGATTTTTAATACATTAATTCACAATAATATCTTTGCTGCTCAGTTTCTCCCTTCCCTGGGGAATTCACTGGCTGTTTATCCGGAATTTCCCGTACACACCTCTGGTTAAAGCCGTGGAGCTGACTCCCTGCTTTGCTCCGCGTGTTTTTCCACCTCTTTGCATGCTGGGCTCCCTATGTAATTTTTTTGGGAGTGTTTTAATTTACACTGCAATGGGTGATACTCTGATTTCAAACAGTTTGACTCCTTTTAGCAGCTGCTAACCCCCAAAACACCCTTCATCCCAGAGATGGGCACTGGCTGGCATCACTGCAGGAACAACTTTAGGGGAAAAACGTCTTAATTCTCTTTCTGTTCCAGTTTTCTTATCAGCTTATTGCAAAAGCCACTTGGCAACCCACTGCCTTCCTATGCACGAGGTGAGGAGCAGCAAACCCGGCTCTGGAGGGCCACCAACATTGGGGGATGGTGGCCCTGGCTCATGGCTGCTGCTGCCAAAATTGGGCCCTTTCATTACCACCAAATTCCTCTTGTTTTCCCGCAAGCAAAGGGGGGCTGATGGGCAAAGGGAGAGACCCCAAAAAGTGCTGAGCCCCGAAGCGTGGCCGCGTCCCGGGGCTTAGTGGGTGATAAAACGCCCAGACGGATTTCTGACTGTCATGGCACCGAGCGACTTTGTCCTGTCTCTGCCCAGTGCGATTTTTATCTCGGGTTGTTGGCACGAAGCCAAAGCCATGAATAGTTCTCTGGCAGCGGAGCGTGCTGCCGGCCACGCCGGGCTCCCTCCTCAGTGCTGAGCAGCCCCCGCTAAAAACTGAGTGGGAACCACCCGTGAAGCAAAGGCCCTGTTGCCTCCATGGGATGCTCCTTGTGGAGCGAAACATTATCCCCCAAAGCCCACCCCGTGTGGGGTTTTCTGGTGGTGCCATGGTGGAGCCTGGTGATTGTGTTATCCTGATGGTCCCCCAGAGTGCCTTTGGTTCTCCCAGGGTGCTTGTGCTGGTGGTGGGTGCACCCCTTGGTGCGGGCAGGAGGCTGGGAGGTGTCCATGGAAATGTCCTTTCTCCCAGATACAGAACTCGTAGGGTTGCCAAATTGACCAGAAACTGGTCCCACACTGTTCCCCCACTCTGACTGTTGCTTCCTCCAGTGAGCACCAAAAGGTCATGGAGGGCAAAACCAAAGTCAAACTCCTTACAGAAACACCACCTTTTTACCCTCAGGAAGCCTAAAGGATGCAAGTGCCCTGTTTCCCCCATGGAATAAGTAGAACTCAAAGTTTGAGGGCTCAAGCAGGATCCACCCCAATCCCACGGGATGCTGCAGGGGAAAAACAGGCAGGGAGCATCCCCTTTGCTGAAGCAGGAAGGGAAGTGTTGATGAGGGGATTAAATACTGGCCAGGGTTGATGTTTGCTTCCAGGAGGATCCATCCCCAGAGGCCTGCCACATGGGGAATTGAGCCAGGTTCAACTGAATGAAGGTGCCCTTCATTACCATTGTCACCGATGGTTTTAATGCTTTTTAAATTCACTTGAAAGCCACAGATTTGGTTAATCCCAATTGATTTCCCATGGTGTGGAGCAAGGCAGGAGGTTTTGGTACCCCTTGGGAAGTGAAGGCTGGAAGGGAGATTGTTGCAGGGAGGAATTCAGGGAGTTACGTGGGGAAAACCAAAAATTCCCAGAAGAGGTCATTTGTCTCAAAGCAAAACATCTTATCTGACCTCCAAACAAAGTCATAAAGTTCTTTTAAACTCATTATGTCTTTTGTCCAGACTCTCTCTCCCCTTTTTAGCTTGGATCAAGTTACTGAAAAACCCTCTAGGAAACCAAAACACCCCCAGAAAAATATTTTTCGTGGAGAAAACAACTTCAACTCTGCTATTTCTCAGCCTGGTGACAGGAGGGGAAACTGAGGCACATGCCTGCTTCAGTGGGGCGGCTCCATTTCTGGAGTGGAGCTGCCCTCCAAAGGTGCTTTTTTGTAGGGACAGAAGCAAGGTTTTGGTTTAAATGAGGTGTTCTGGCTATTTTGGGGATGGAGGAAGGGGTAGATCACACCCATCAGGGGTAAAGGAGGGATGTTGCCTGGCAGGGAGATGGATAAAGCCCCTTAAGCTGCTTGGGCATCCTGGAAATGAACCTTGGAGGTCTCTTGGCTTGGGATCGCTGGAGAGAAGCGCCAGGGGTGGTGGAGCTGGGACAGCTGGGGATGTCCGCAGCCCACGCTGGTGGCCAGGGCCAGCCCGGAGGAGAAGGGCTCTGAAGGTCACCGTGGCAGAGAGGATCCAAAGGGAAAGGGCAGATGAAAACCAGGCAGTTTGGGCAGGCTCAGATTTCAGCCGGATCCTGTCCCATGGCTCCGAGCAGCCAGGCTCGGGAGCATCCGAACGTGCGCCGCCTGTTTGCTTTTGCTCACAGAGGGTTTGAACCACAGTCCCGGAGCAGTGAAAAACGATTCCAGGTCGTTTGCTTCCCAGAGTCTCCAGTAGTTCCTGATCCCGAGCGAGGATTTTGATGAGTCTACTAAATGCCTCTGAATTAGGGCAGGGGAAACACCCACGTTCTCCCTGTGTCCTTTGGAAGGGAGTCAGGGAGAAGATGCGGTGAATGGATCGTGGTTTCAGCCCCCAGCATAAAACAGTGGGAGCTGTGGCAGAACCAAGGGCCGCCTCTGTGAGGTCCTGCTGGTAAATTAATCCATATTAATTATTTGGGAAGGCCAATTAAACCTCATCAGCCCCCTGTGAAAATGTATTCATCGCAGCCGTGATTTGGTTATGCTTTGTTGTCTTCAGTGACTTTGCTGCTGCTGGCAAATTCCCGAGCACGAAACATGTCTGGGATGGCACCGGCAATGCTGAAAAATGGAGCAGAAATCAGGACTCAAGGCCTTTACTTGGCAATTCAGTGCCCATCCCGTGGTCTCCCTACGGAGTGCTGGCCATCCCTCAGCTGCCCGTGACCTTCTCTCATGACAGCCCCCTCCCTTCCCATATTGGCTGATCTAAATATCCCTGGCAGATACAGTTACAGGAGCATTTTGGGATGCTGACTTCACGTGCACATGCCTGTGGGTACTTTATTTGGGGGCACTGATCTGCCCAGCCTGCTCTCATGACCAGGCTCCTCTCCCATGCTGCCTTCATCAACTGGCACTGATGGTACCTGTTTTCTGGGAAAAAACTCCCGTGTCCCATGGGATAAACAGGTCCAAGGCAGAGAGAGAGATGGTCCAGCCATTGCAACCTGCACGTGGCTCAGCATGGAGGAAACTGCGTGTGGGTGGCTGGAGGACACCCAAAAAGCCGTGCCTGGTCACCTGCATCCAAAGGCAGAGAAAAAACTTCCCGCTATGAGCTCGGAAAAAGGCCAGGAGACGAAGTGACGAGGCAGGTGCAGGTGGTTCTCACCAGAGCATCGTGGTTTGTTTGCTCTTGGTGATCACAGAAGCGTTTATCCCGCTTGGCACCCTCGGGGATCGCTGCTGCTTTCGCCCTCCCCTCGTCCCTGCCGGGGGCTCAGGGAGCCACAGTCGGAGCTGGCGTTCGTGCCGCCCGTGGGCACGGCAAAGGGCAGTGCCAGCTGCCAGCCCTTGTGCCTTGGCTGGCCCTGGCCTCTCCAGCTCGCTCCCTGCGGGTGCAGCGGGGCTGGAGCGAGGGGGTGGACTGCAGCCACAGGGCCAGCACACACAGCAGGTTTTGTCCTAGGGACGCTGGGAAAAACTGGGGTGAAAAAGGAGAAAGAAAGGCTTTTGCATTCCCAGAAGGAAAGGAGGGAGAGCACGACAGCAAGGACAAGGCTCCATTCAAATCAGGCAGCAAACACTGTTTGCTCCTTGTCCTGAAGGTGGAGATGAGGAACTTGGCACATCTCTGGGCAGTCCGCGGAGATTCCCCACCTTGGCTTAGGGGTGGGTTTCAAACCCTCTTTTGGGTTTTCTTGCTGGGGCCTCAGGAGCTTGTGGGGAGATGGGCTGGAGTTTGGGGTGATCTCCCCCCATCAGTGCTGGGTTGTCTGCAGGGGAGAGAGGGAATGCAGATGGAGAAATCCCATGCCAGGCTGAAGCCTCTGGAACTCTGTAACGCTTCCCTGTGCCTTTTAGGGCATCTTGTGTGGCTTCCCTTGGTCACGGTGGCCTGTCCAACCCGTTTCATCAGCTGCCAGGTCTGCGGGCAGCCTCTCTCTGGTTGGCCACAGATCTGCAAAGCTCAGAGGGAAGGAAGAAACTGCGGAGAACAGCAGCTGGAAAATGTTTTCCCGTCTGCCAGAGTTGTGTTAACCCTCTCCATCCACAGCCACGCTGCTGAGGACTCAGGGGAAGCAGGATGGGAGCAAAGCTGAACTGAGTGCAGGAAAAGCAAAACCCTGAGGCCAGGACAGAGCAAGATCGGTGCTGGCTCCTGATTTTCATCACAGAGTGGTTCCCAAAGTGATACTGGGGTTTCTGCAGATGTTGCAGGTTAGTCGGGGTGCAAGTGTGTGTGTGGTTTCCACCCCTGTCCTTGTGTGAGCCGCAGCCAGCACTGTTCCTGCTCTGCTCCAAGGGGAAAGCAGCAGGACGGGGGAAACATCATCAGGGATTGTGTCAGTGCACATCTGGACAGGTTGTGTGATCCAGCCCCGGGAGCAAGGACTGGAATGATCCCCTTGTGATGGGCTGGAAGCATCACTTCATCCCTTCTCCCTCAGCAGTGAGCTGTCATGGTGCTTTTCAGTACCAAAGTGCTTCGCTTTGGTGAGAGATCATCCAGGCTGGCAGCTTCGAGGAGACTGTCACGGCCTCCTTCCCTGCAGGATCTGAGTTGGAGGTAGGGGCAGCATAGCTCTGGATCTGGTGCTTGTTTTGCAAGAAAGGGCACGGCCACGCTGTCCCTCAGCATGGTGGCACCAGGTTAGAGCTGAGCCCTTTACCTGAGAAGGCTGGGATTGCTCTTTTCCACCTAAAATCCTGGTGAGGTTTGGGTCAGGGTACGTCCCACACGCTCATTCCAAGGGCGCCTTTCCTCAGACCTTTGGTCATGCAGGAGCTCCCGGTCCCGAGCTCCTGTGCTGGATTCGTCTCCCTGGATCCCCCCATTTCCGCAGGCTTCCCGTAAGGCTGGGAACAGCAGGGACATCAAACTGGCTCCTCTTACGGGAAGGGAGGAAGTGCATTTTAATTTGATTCCTGACCCACGGACTCGCTCCGAGATCGTGTGTCAGCGGGGCCCAGGGCACAAAAGGGCCCTTGTCCCTCCTCACGGACAGGCCAGGCTCTGTGTGCCTGCAGAGACCCTTTCAAGGACATTTTTCTCCTCTCAGCTCATCAGTGCCATGCAGAAACCAGCTTTGCACAGGCAGGGATCAAGGCCAGGGAGCAGGACTGCGACCTGGCCACCATCAGCTCACACTAAACCCGTTAAAGACCCCTCATCCTCGTCAGCAGCCAACCCAGGCAGAGCCCCTGCGGTGGAGAACACGCTGCTTTTGGCAAGGTTTGGTTACAGGGCCTCCGGCTGTGGTGAGGTTTGCTCTACCAGAAGGAGCTGAAGGCCTCTGAAATGGGGGCCAGTGATGAGGATTGCTTGCTGAAATTCCGCTTTCTCATCCTTTCTGCCTGGGATTTAGCAGGACCCATTTTTAATGGTGCTCAGCTGAGTCACTTCTCGTGGCTGGTTAAACACGGCATCTTTGCTGTTCTGTGATGCAGGAGACCAAGTTTCTGTGTGGACCTCCTGGGAAGGGAGGTTTGGGACACTGAGCTGGGCTGCAGGAGACCTGAGGTGGACTCCCCCATGTGGCCGGGGGTTCGTGGGTGACTTTAGAGCACCTCAGTTCTTCCTCTGTGCTCCAGCTGCAAAATGAGGTTAAATAAGACTCACCTCATCCGCGTGACCGTAATTCCTCCGTGCCAGGGACCACGCAGTTGTGTCACCAACACCACGAGGCCATGGTGTCTGTGGTCAGTGATGTGCTGCCCTCTTGAGCCATGGTCTCCATGTCCTTACAGCCTTTTTGCTTTCCCCCCAGGGTGATGGAGAACCTCACGACTCCTCCAGCCTGGACCAGAGTCATCAACAGCTCCTCGGGCCCAGGTGGCACAGATGACAACCCCTACAAGTGCGTATTTGATGAGGACTTCAAATACGTCCTGCTGCCCGTCTCCTATGGCATCGTGTGCGTGGTGGGGCTCTTTCTCAACCTGCTGGCCCTCTACGCCTTCATCTTCAGGATCAAGACCTGGAACGCCTCCACCACCTACATGTTCAACCTGGCCATATCCGACACGCTCTACGTGGTCTCCCTGCCCCTCCTGGTGTACTATTACGCCATGGGGGACAACTGGCCCTTCAGCGTGGGGCTGTGTAAGATCGTCCGCTTCTTGTTCTACACCAACCTCTACTGCAGCATCCTCTTCCTGCTCTGCATCAGCGTCCATCGATTCCTGGGCATCTGCTTCCCGCTGAAGTCGCTGCAGTGGGGCCACGTGCGCCACGCCCGCAGGGTGTCGGTGGCGGTCTGGGTGGTGACCGTGGTGTGCCAGTCCCCCGTGCTCTTCTTCGTCACCACCAGCGTCAAGGGTGACACCATCACCTGCCACGACACGTCCAGCAAGGACCTCTTCGGCCAGTTTGTCATTTACAGCTCGGTGATGCTGGTGCTGCTCTTCTGCATCCCCTTCCTCATCATCATCGTCTGCTACTGCCTGATGGCCCGGCGGCTGCTGCAGCCCACCCGGGGCATTTCCCGCCTGTCCCGCTCCAAAAAGAAGTCGGTGAAGATGATCATCATCGTCTTGGTGGTCTTCATTGTTTGTTTTCTTCCCTTCCACATCACTCGTACCTTGTACTACTCCTTCCGGAGCTGGGACCTGAGCTGTGAGACCCTCAACGCCATCAATTTAGCCTACAAGGTGACTCGTCCCCTCGCCAGCACCAACAGCTGCTTGGATCCCATTTTGTATTTCTTAGCAGGGCAACGATTTATGAAGTTTGCGGGCAACAAAATGCTGGGGAAGCCTCAGAACGAGGTGGCGCTGGGCATCGTGCCCAACAGCCACCTGGGAACCAGCAGCGACACGGACACGCTCTCCAAGGGTCTGAAATCCTAGCCCTGCTCCGCAGCAGAAGGGTTTATCCCTGCTCTGAAGGGAGGTCAGGATGCTCTGGGGCCCGAGGCTCTGGGGGTTTGGGGTGCCTGGGCTTGCACCCACTCCAGCATGGTCTGTGGCAAACGTGCTTCTCTGCTTGTTCTGCTGTATTTTTTTCGGGAAGATGCAGCTGTGGTTGCACGCACAAACCCTGATGTCTGGCTCTGCATCCCAGCCTGCCCCTCTGATCAATGCTGAGGTGACCAAATCTGCGAAAAAAATCATGCCCTGAGTGCCTTGAATCGTCTTCCAAAGCGAAAATGTTGTGGGCGAGAGGTGTCCCTAGAGAATTCCATCTGCAGGTTGCCTGGCACAGGGGGAGCTGGAGTTTCTCTGTGCCCTGTCAAGGCAAGAGAGGCTTTGGGTGGATGAGGAGAGTCAGCTGCAGTTCTGCTGAACAGCTTGATGAAAATGTCAAGGACATGTATCACCCACAGCGGGAAAGGGTCTCCCACAGCTCTGCATCCCTGAAGAAATGCTCTCCCAGCTTCAAGCTGGCAGAGCAGGGATGGGATTCCCAGCTCCTGTCCAAGGGCTGGCTTCCCGTTAACCAGGGTGCTGATGGACATTCCATCCCACTGGAGTACACTGGTAGCAGCCCACTGGAGTTTACTGGTACCATCAAGCAAGTCCCCTGTAGGTTTCTCCAGTGGGGCCAACATCTTCCAAAAAACCCATTAGTGCTTCCCAACAGCAACAGTCACCCTTTAAAAGCTTTTAGGGACCTGCAGCTTCCAGCTGCTGGCTTTAGTAATCATCTCCAGCTCATTAAAATTTAAGGTGAGCTCTTCATGTCTTGTTTTTAAGCCCCTTCCTGGTGACTCATGTTTCCAGCCCAGCAGCAAAGACCAGTGTTCATCCCTTGGCTGAGCACTGCCACGTCCCCACTGCTGTCCCTCAGAGGTGACAACATTTGCCAGCACTAAGCCCTGGGTTGAGGAGCCGCAAGTGGTGCTGAGCTTAACCCCATTCTGCCTGGATTTGTCAAAAAATATCCACAAAACATTTCACCAGAAGGTGCTCTTGGCGTTTCTCTCTGTAGTTGTTGGGTTGGAGAGCCCAGAGCCCGGGTCCATGGTTTCCCTGCCAGGAGGATGCTGATTCCTCCCCCCAAAAATGAAATTTGCTTGGGCTGCAGCACTGGACGAGTCATATTCTGTAAAAGCTCTATTTCAGGACCAGGCAAACACGTTTGATGTCGGCTTAGACCAAGACCTCAGACCACTCCTTAGCTTCTCCCATCCTTCCTTCTTGTGAAGTGGTTTGGTGGAGACAAAGCCACGCCACGATGTCTTTGGTTCAGTCACGGGTGACCTGGACCATTCAGGGTTAACTGGGAGGTTCCTGTGGTCCCACCCCCAGTGGAGAGCTCTTGTCCCAACCAACAATGTCACAGCCACAGGGGGCAAAGAAGGGCACCATCGGCAAAGACAAATAGGACATCTGTGGGGTGGTCCATCCCACCCTCGAGTATGTTTAGGATAGGATTGGGTTAAGACCGGACTTGCACTGTGGCAGCACCTTTATTCCTTTGTTCTTGTGAAGAGAGCTTGGCTTTGTGGTGAGGGTCATGGCGCAGTCACTGGGGCGAGACAAATAACTGGGAGAAACGAATTCAGCCGGGGCACTGAACTGGTACAAGCGTCACTCCAGGCCAGGCCTTCCCCGGTCTCCCGCACTTGGCCAAAAAGCAGCGTGGACACGTTGCGTGCTCTGAATAATTCAACAAAAACATGCCCAAAGTTTCCTCCCGAGGTCCTGCTTGGAAATCCCACCTCCTCTGAGCTGGCTTCGAGCCGCCAGCCTGGGCAGCACTGCCAGTGCCATCAGGGATGCCCCTCTGTGATCCTGATCCCCAGCTGATCCCACCGGCCAGATGCAGAGAGGTTGGAGAGCTACCAGCTGGAAATCTAGCTCTAGACTTTTTTTTTTGTTGCTTTTATTTGTTAAAGCACTAACTTATACTAGAGAGGGGAAAAAAAGGTGAGTTTTATGACAGTGACTGTACATTTTTATTTTTGTAACATGCAAACACCTCAGATTTATGATAGTAAATGAGTTTATTTCTACTACGAGCACTTCTCTGCTGTCTCCTCTGCTGTGTACAGAGATGGGTATTGGGGGTAGAAACTGGGTTGTTGAATGTTATGGAGGTATTTTAATCTCCAGGTACAGCTGTCCGCTCCTCTGTGATTCTTGATCTCCACCTAATTCAGTGAATTCAATCTCCACTCTTGATTCAAGATTTCCATGGGGCTGATGCCACCAGTTCTGGCAAAGCCCAGGTGCAGAGACAGCTCTGTGGTCGTGGCAGGGCTTCACAGGGGCCAAAACCCCTTGGAGCATGACTAATTCAGTAGCCAACCTTTTTGGTTGTGTCTCCATGGTCTTGGTAGCTTCTCCTAGGCTGCTCCTGTTGAAGACTAGAAGAAATTGTTAGATGAAGTAATGAATTAACAAATCTCAAAAGAATTAGTCTCCCATCCCACAGACCTTTTTTTTTGCTTTTCTGGTTCTCCCAGCCACTCATGAAGCCCCCAAACCAAGATGTTGGAAACCTCGTGCTCTCAGAGGCTCCTCACCTTCCCCTGCAGACGCCAGGAGAAGGTTTCCTGAGCCTAACCACAGTCCCCATGAAAAAATACATTTGGTTTCAATTTATTTTTCATTTGGTTTGCAATTTATCTTGGTCCCCAGCCTGGCTTTCACTGGGCCTTTCTCTGCCAATGAAACAAGGCTCAGGACACGCTCAGCTCCGTGGATGTGTTTATTGCAAACTGTGGCCAAGTCACCTTGCAGTCTGCTCGGGAATAATCTGGGCAGCTGGGAGAGGAACTTCCAGGGGATACGGATGATCTCTGCAAATATAACTTGATGGAAACCCACTGCTCTGTGCATCCCTGGAAGTGTTCAAGGCCCGGTTGGACAGGGCTGGTGCAAGCTGTCCTTGCCCATGGCAGCGGGGTCAGAATGAGGTGATCTTTAAGCTCCTTTCCAACCCAAACCTTCTGTGATTCCGTGACTCTCTGGTTCTGTGAATTCCTTCACTTTCATCCTGAAGCTGATTTCCAATCAGTTTACACTGGATGTCCCAGCAATGCCTTCAAGGTGCAGCCACAGTCACTCATCACCCCGCTGGGCGACAGAAGCCCTTCGTGGTCCCCTGCACCAGGGCAGAAAGCTTTGCTTTGCTTACTCTTTTCGAGAACTTTGTAGCCCTTAGAGCTGCCAAAACACGAGGTCTCAAAAGCATAAAGCCAGAGAAGTAGCTGTGAGGCCCAGAATTGCTAAATTAGGTATCCCAGGATGCACCCTCTGAAAAGCCCCTCTTGATTTCCAGTCCGTTTTGGGGTCTCTCTGGGGTCAATGCCCAGGCACCAAGGGCTCACACGTGGATAGGTTTAGTTTCTGGGATTTACAGCATCATTCCCAAATCTTTACTGCAATGACTCTGCCCAGCTCATACCAGTGCTGAGTCAGCCAAACCGAAGAAAGAGAATTAAGGAAGAAAAACAACCACTGATGGGGAGCACAGAGGTTGTGCAGAGAAACAAGCGGAAAAAAACCACCCAGCCACGCCAAGTGGTTACAAACCACTTTTTCTAAATACCCCTCAGCACAGGGAGCAGGAAGCGAAAGTTAAGAGCCCTGATGGTTTCCTGCCAAGGAAACAAAAGCGCCACACGGGCTGGAGGGATGCACACTTCTGGATGCTGGACCTTCCCAGCATCCAAGTGGAGAGCTTTTCCTTCCTGATCATGCCTTTCTAGGAAGCAGACCCTTAATGGGACAGTGGCAGGCAACGGGCCATGTTGTTGCTGTAAACACTTGGGGCATCCACTTCTTTTTCCAAGTCCTGTCTCCATTTTTCTTCTGGTTTTCTGCCCTGGGGCTTGATTTTCCCAAGGAGCAGTTCTGTCTGCCCCTCCAAGTCATTTCTCATCTGGCTGGCCGGTTTGATAACAGGGATAAAGTCCCCGCACTGTTGAGCTCCTACGAGTTTCATGGAAAATTGTGACATGAAGGAAAATGAGCCAAAAGAATTGTCACCCAACAGCTCAAAATTTGGTTTAGACACCAGAGAAACCTCCCCCACCTCCCCCATGCCAGAGCCTGAAGTGGTTTGGGAAAGTGTCCCTCACACCATCAGCAACGCGTGAGGGAAGGTGACAGGCCCAAAGCCACCCAGCAGACCAAAGCGGCGTTCAAACACGAGGGAGAGAGTCCCAAAATTAATGCAAATTAATATTATTAACAATTAACAAATTAATATTAACATTAACATTAAATTAATTAACACTAACAAATTAATATTCCTGCAGAAATTCCCCAATATGGATGGGCCAAGGCAGCAGCTTCTTAGGGAGAAACCAAACCAGTGGGTGTTTGAAATAACACACCGATCACCTGGCTTGGTGAGGAGTTTATTTGGAGACTTTCACAGCTTCAATACCAATATTTGCAGGCTCTGACAAAGAAATGCTCAGGAAAACCTGAAAGTTTAAAATACCTTTTTTTAAAAAAAATGATTTCTCCTCAAATACCTGCAGTTTTAAGCCCTGGCTAAGCACCCACATTTTGGGGTGTGTTTTGGGGAGCAGCTGGATTGTGTGTGGTGCACACATGCGTATGGTGTATATAAGTACACAGATGTCCACCATCCCACCTTTCCATGCTCCAGGATTGGAGAAGGGTTTGGACCCTCATGCCTATTGCCTGATCTCCCAAGGGCAGAGGAAAGCTTCAGAACAGCCAAAAAACCCCCAAAACCTAATGTGTACAAGAACAGCAACTCCTCCTGCAGATCCTGCCAGCTGAAAGCTTCCTGGCTGTGGCTCCTCACGAGATGAGCTGCAAGGTCTCAGCTCGGCGCTGGAGGCTCCCGCTTTTGCAGCACCCCCAAACCCCCATCCTGACTGGGTGGGTTTTGCACCCCTTTTGATGGGAGGTTCTCCCACCAGATCCTTCTCCTCTGCTTTTGCCACTCACTGTGGAAAGGCACTGTGCCACAACCCCATGCTCAGCCTCCCTTAAATCCTGGGGGAGCCTCCAGATGCCCTCAAATCACCGAGCTCCCACCTTTAAACTTGGAAAGAAAGGGGTGAGGGGTTTCCAGCTGAGATCTTGGCCAGTGGGGGACCTTGGGAGATGGTGGAAGGTACATGGAAGATCCTGGGCCCATCCTGGGCTGATTTTTAATTGAGAAACAATTTAGCTGAATAGGCTGAACCTGCTGCAGCAGAGTCCTCTGCTGGTGCCAGGGGGATGTGCCAGCAGCGGGATCCCTGTCCCCAGGCTGGGATTGTGGCACTCACAGCCACTCGAGGCAGGGTCCTGATTTTCGTCCGTGGGACTTTCCGGGGAATGGGGAAGTTTTCTGTCCACTTTGCAGTTTCCCTTGTGTGGTTTCTCCTCCTGTGGTCTGTGGTTTTAGTGACAGGGAAGGAGCCTGGTCACCATCAGCTCATCACCCCCTCTCCCACCTGCTGCTCCAGCTCCATCCCTTCCCCTCTGGAAAGTCTAGATGCTCATTTAACATCCTGCCATCCTTTTTCTCAGCTGGGGCTAGTGGGTTGGAAGCTGGCTGGACACCATTAGGAGAGGATGGATGTGTATGGATGGAGGTGGAGGCCACTTGGCACCCACCTTGGGAAGGACCTTTGCACGTGCCCTTCACAGTGGGGCTTCCCCACCATCACTGCCTTTGGAAAGGGGTTCATTTCGGAGGGATGTCCCTGATCATTCATGTGGGCCCTGAAACTCCCTGCAAACCTCCTCTGCTGAGGAGCAGCAGGATGGGATGTCTTTCCCAAGCTTCTCCAGGTAAGCAGCTCCTCCACCCCCAGCCGGACGCGGTCCTTGCCCTGCTCCTGCTCCGTGACTTGGGTGCATTTTGCAGCCTGGCAGCGGGACAAGGCGCCACGTGGGTGCTAGCACAGCCTGTTTGCAAATAGGGTGCGGGCTCAACACCCCTCATGGCCTGTGGAACGAGTCCATCTGGTCCCAAATGAGCCCGTTGGGATGGGGTTGCAAAGCAGGTTGGGAACTCGCGTGCGGTGCCCAGCTCTTCAGTGTCGTCCTGTCACTGCAGCCTGCAGGGCCAAGTAGAAAGGCTGCAAGAAGGGGGAGGTGCTCAGGGGATCCACACTCATCTGGTCCTCCTTGGGAAAAGGACCCGAGATGGCCCAGCTGGGAGTAGCCAAACGACCCAAATTGTCCCTAAATAGCTTCTGCAGCCCCGTGCTCAGCAAGATGCCGATACTCCGATGTCTCACCCTCCAGCATCCTCCGAGGATGAGCTCACAGGGCTGAGACCTAAAAATAACCCACTGGGGGCAGCGGGTGGGTGGGCATCACTGTCACTGCGCCGTCACCAGCGCCAGCATTCCCAAGCCCATGTTCCCAAGCCCATCTGCACTCCCATGCCGGCCCCGAACCCCTCTGGCACACGGCGGCTGTGCCACGGCATCCGAGGAACCACGGGGCTTGCCAAGGAAGTCTCAAAAGCCCCGGAGCAGCTTCCCAGCTCGTGCCTCCCCATCTGCTCTGCCTCAGGCAAATGGGCTCCCAGCAGGGTGGTCTGGGCTCGGGGACCCCTCTGCGGTCAGCTCTTGGGGTGATGCACCAGGTGTGGGGAGCAACAGCAGTGCTGGGGGAGGGGAATCTTTGGGATCGTGGGCCTGGATTGAGCAGCGTGAGGATGATGCCTCAAGCCAGGGCTGTGGGCAGCAGTCGGTGCCCGTGTCCCGTGAGGCCAGTTCCATGTGGTGATTAATACCCCACTGTCCTGACCCTCATCCAGACTTTCTGAGGTCATTTCCTTGAAATCCATCATCCCTTCCCAGGCAATGTTTCCCAGATGTTGCCACTCATCTCTGCATTTCAGCATCTGGCTGGTGATGTGAGGCGGCACAAAGCCTGGAGCAAGAGCAGCACGTTCCAACAACCCCCTGAAGCGTCAAAATCCCCCTCATCTCCAAAACATTTCCATTTTTTGTCCCAATTATGGGAACTCTTCAAGCACCCCCTGAAGGCAGCTGGATTGAAATGTGCTGCGGATTTGGATTTGTAGCAGCTGCTCTTCCTCCTGGTTGCCCGTAGATGGGGGAAGAGCACTGCACCCCTCTGGGTTCCTCCTTCAGCCGCCCACTTGGTGAGGGCACGTGGTGTTTTGGGGTCTCCTCCCCCCTGCCTTAGCCCATCAGATGCTTGGTTGGGGTGATTAAAGCCTGTCCTGGGAGAGATGTTGGCCATGACCTGCACAAGACCCCGATATGAACCCACAGGACACAGACGGTCCCCCATGGGACCCTCTTGAGACACTCGAGATGCCCAGCTGGCCGCATCCAGGTGGGCATCCCAAAAAAAAGAGAGCTGCTTTGGAGCAGTCCGGTTGCAAACCATGCCAGCGGTGGTGCAATGATTAATCTGGACATTCCCAGCCCAGGGCTATGGATCCAGCTGGTGACGTCCAAGGAGGATGAATCATTCCAGGTGAGCACCACAGGAAGATTTACCACCAAGGTGTTGTTCTGCTGCTCTGAGACTGATGTTGGTTGAGGGTGGAGATATTCTGGGGGGGAACAGAGAAGATAGGGATGGAAGTGCCCAAGGCCAGCTTGGATGGGAATTAGAGCAACGTGGGATAATGGAAGGTGTCCCTGCCCACAGCAGGGGGTGGCACTGGCTGATCTTTTAAGGTTCCTTCCCACCAAAATCATTCTGTGATTTCTATAAATAACTCCCAGAAACAACATAATTTTGGGAGGTAGAATTATTCCCCTCCCTACTTTTCTGATACAAAGCACTTGACTTTTCATTTCAAAAAGACACTTTTTCAACACAAAAAAAAAAAAAAAAAAAAAAAAAAAAAAAACCAAAAAAAAAAAAAAACAAAAAAAAAAAAAAAAAAAAAAAAAAAAAAAAAAAAAAAAAAAAAAAACAAAAAAAAAAAAAAACAACTCTTTTTTTTTCCANAACAAAAAAACCAACACTCATTTATTTTGCCAAAACAGGCAAGGGTTAAAAGAAATCGACAGAAACTACGCACTTTGACCTCCCTTTGACCGGAATTATGTTTTCCTCCCAAATTTTGGTTCAACCACCCAGTCACAAAATGCCTCCTGCCCCAGCCTTGCCCAGGGCCGACTTTGTGGGTTTTGTCCGGTTCCAAGTTAATGGGATTATTGTGAAACTGGTGGACGCACACTTGACGTCGACCCTGTGTGGGAGGAGGAATCAGTTGGAAAACTGTAAGAAACCCGATTTAGTAGGAAAAAAAGCAAGAGAAAGACTCAGTGCCCTCACTACCCTGCAGATAAAGCGCTCACAAAAGCAGGGAGGGATAAAAAAATCCTTTTCCAGCAAGAGCAAATGTTTACCCTGCGTGATACCAACTGACCCCAGGTAATCTCAGGTTTAATGACATGGTTTAGTACCACTGAAAAGGGCCTCTTTTGTATTTCTCGGGCTGTCATTCAGAGATGTCCCCACCGGGGAATTTCCTACAGATATCTGGAGATATCCTGGTAACAGCAGCCATACTTTTCAAATGCCTTGTGAAACCTGTTATGTATATAAATACGTATTTATGTATTTTGAGATGCGTTGTGCATTTTTTTCACCCATATTTGCATAAGCCCCAGTGCCCCATTGCTGGCAGGGGCCACCGGGAAAGGGACAGGGGGAAGGAATTAGCAATGTGATACCTGCTCTGAATCACACCCTGCTTTTGTGGCTGCAGGATCTTGTGAAAAGGAGGTGGGGTGAGTTAGATAATCTCCAGAAAATTTCCCTGCTTTGGAAACTTTCCCGCTTTTATAACCTCCGCACGTCACACTACCTCCTCCAGGTGGGTGCTGGAGGGTGAGTCTTGGTGGCTGGAACCCCCCTGCTCTGTCCAGGTAATCTTGGATCTCGGTCCTGGGTCTCGGACAGGTCTTTTACAACCATGAGGAGCTGAATCACTGTTTGAGATCTTCATTCCCCCTTGGGGCCTGTCACAGCTCCAGCCCATCTCCCTGTGGAACAGCAGGGCAGGCACAGCTCGCAGGAGATGCTGCCACCTCCTCAGCACCATGCAGTTCAGCACAATTAATTTTATCCACCACCACCACCACCACCACCAAGCTCTGCAGCTCTGCGCTGTGGGCTCTGCTTCCTGGTAACTCCTTTGGCAGCTTTCAGTGAGGTGCTCCTCAAAATCTTCCACACGCTCAAATGGATTTTCACATTCAGCCTGCCATGTCCATCGCCCGTTCCATGCCTCCCCCTCTGGACACCACATGGCCCTTCAGCAGGCGATTTTCTTTCCTCTGATGACATTTTTCAGCCTGCTGTTTGGACCTGGCTGCCCTCGGCCTTTTTGAATCAGTGCTTTGCATTTGCATCCTCGGCCCACTTCCATTCCCTCCGCAAACATTTCATCCTGTTCAGCTGTTTAATTCTCAGGAGCTTCCTCATTTCTCTGTCATTTCCCTCCTTGCAGTCAAACACTGCAGTACCAGGAATTTTTTCCCACTGAAAATACTTCGCAGCAGCTGAACCTTCTCTGCTAAATCCAAGCAACTTTCTAACCACCTCCAGGCAGAGGTTTAGCTGGGCCAAATCAAACCCGTGAAGATAATGCCCAAGGATGGTCAACGCTATGGGCTGGCCATGAATTTGTCCTCTCCAAGGACAGAGCACTAATTCATGGCTAAATTAGGAGGGTTTCCAGAACCTGAGTGCTTTAAAGGCTTTACAGAGGTTGAACTGCTGTGGACTTTTACAAAGAAAAGTCCAGAACATCTTGCAGCAGAAGCATCTCCTGAATGGTCTCAATAAAGGAGAGGGAAGTATATTCACTCAAATATTTCTGTAGAAAATGACTTTTTCTGGTGTTTCATGGTCTAGGCCAGGGTCCAGGGTCTCACCCCCATCAGCATCTTCCCAGGGCAAGGCTGGTGGAGGTGGTGAGAGCCTGGCTGAACCGGGCATGCTGGGGAGCCCTCCCTGACACACACGATGTTCTGCGACAGCAAGGGCTAGTGGGAACCAAAGGGTGCTTCAGTCAGGAATGCTTTGCTGGGGACATTTCTACCCTGGGGCTTGTGGGTTTTGCCAGTGTTGTCACCTCTAGGTGCCCCTTGACCACTGTCCTCCAGAGACAGCCTCTCTGGACCTCTGCTCCCACCAGCAGACTCGGGGCAGGCAGTGACTCTTCAGACATGTAGCCTCAGTCTGATGAGTCTAAGAGGAATATTTGTTCTGGCCGTGGGCCAGGACGCTTTAACTTCCCAGCCCGAGCCCCGGAGAGTCACTGGTCAGTGTTGTGGCACAACAAATGCCTGGTCCTGGCTCTGCCCGTCACAGCTTGGCCACCCAGAGCTCGGTGGCAGCACCCTGAGCTCGTGCATGGATCCTGCAGAAGAAGAGGAAAAGCTGAGGAGGAGCATCCTCAACTTTTAACAGTGCAAGACCTACAAATTTACTTGGCTGGATGGCGTGTCTGCATCCCTAAGATAGATACAGCCTTTTTTTTTTGCCCAGGAAAGCTCAAAATCTGTGAATTCACACAAGGGTGTAGAACTGCTGTTTTGTGCAGCTGCACCAAAGTCCCTCTTTGTGGTGCCAAAATGTTACGGGGACAGCCCCTAACGTGCAGCCAGATCCTTTTTCCAGGTGTGTAACTCCTCGCTTGGCTGAGCACACGTGAAGAGATAAAAATCCCCTGGGGACAGCTTGGGAGTCCTCAGAGATGAAGCCCTTTCGTAACCGCTGTGCTTTCCATCTTCATGGAGAACAGGGGATGGGAACATCTCCTCTGCCCCCTAAATGCCGTTCCCCGACGCCAGCTCGCCTCGTTGCTGCTGTTCTGTGTGGCCTGAGAGTTTGAACATAATCCAGGAAACAAAAATGGAAATTCCCCAGAGCCCAGAGGGAAGGGGGATGGAGAGGGAACAGTTCCTGCTCTTGTGGCAGCAGTGAGGCGGCTCCTTGCCCCTGGTTACGGACCAGGCTGTGCCGTGGGAAGCCACAGGGAACACTGGGACACAAAGTCCAGGGCAGGCTGACCTGGGGGGGGTCACATCTTACCAGGCTTTGCTCCTCACCACGGAGGCAGAGGCGGGAAGGGCCTGAAGTGATGAGCCTGTGGTCAGAGAGAGGCAGATGAAACGCTGGGTCCTTGATCCAGAATCCCTGGAAGCGTTCGAGGCCAGGCTGGACAGGGCTTGGAGGTCTAGAGGGAGGTGTCCCCCTGCCCATGGTGGGGGGTTAGAACGAGATGGTCTTTAAAGCCCCTTCCCACCCAGCCCATTCCATGAGTCTCTGAAACGCACTCCAGTGTGCTGATGAACGCCTGCTGTCTCAGCAAAGCCACCACCAGCCCACCCAAAATCAGATACAACCAACTCTGAGAACACAAGAATAATACGTGTTCTGTTACTGCGTTCTCTCTATTCGTCTTCTCATCACAGGGTTTTTCCAGGATTTTCGAGGCATCCCTTGTCCCCACAGAGGCCAGAAAGCTGAAACCTCAGGAATTGTCACTTCCCAGTCTCCAAACTGGGACAAGCCCATCAAAGCCAGCAGCTCCTCTGCAGCCAGCGGATGGATGCCCATTGTTACAGATGTCACTGAAGCATCAGCTCTTCTTTCCAAGCTCCTTGGGATTCCTGATCCATATTTCATCACCGTTCTTGCACTTCTCTGGCATTGTGTCACAAGTGCAAACATCTTGAAGTGCCCCCAGCAGTGCCACGGGCTGTGGTGAGAAACGTGGCTGGCGTCAGCCATTAATGCCTGGTTTAAAGAATCCATTAAAACCAGCAGGGAAGAAGAGTTGCTGTCCTAGGAAACATCACAAAGAGGAGCTGAGTTCAGTGTCCAGGCTCTGGCTCAAATGCTGGTGCTGCTCGTTTGCCCCTGTTGTTGTTTCCCCTCCAGCCTCTCTTGCCCCCTGCATTTTCCCCTCCCTTTCATCCTAGTCTAGGGCCAGGAGAGCTCTGGAGAAGGAGCCCTCATGGGGGAGAACGAAAGGACAAATATTTGGCTTTTTGTGCTGTTTGTGTGCAGTATTTCTGGGGCATTGGTATTTCCCTGGTGCTCCCACTGTGGCTGCCCGTGGGAGGTCACTGTAATTCAGAGGTAGGCAGCAAACAGCTCTGTATAATCCCAAGCCTTGTCCCCAAAAATTCAGAAATCGCTGGTTTGTGGCATTAAGGGCTTGCATTGTCCTTTGAAAATGAGCTTTAGCATTGGGTGAAGGAATAAACGGAGAAAGATCCTTCCCTGAGCCTAAAGGAAAGGGAATCAGGCAAATCCTCGGGAATGCTCAGTGCACACCAACCTGGGTGCAAAGAGCAACGTGGAAATCAAAGAAGATGGATTGGGAGGGAGGGGAGGAGGGCAGAAAAGCTTACAGCACATTATAGAATCAGAAGACCATTAAGGCTGGAAAAGACCTTGAAGATCATCAAGTCCAACCATTAATGTTAGACAAGCAGGACATGGAGCAGCTGCCCTCCATCCAAGGCCGAGGGAAGGGAAACACCCAGTGCCAGAGGGATTTCCCAAGAGAAACAACCCTGAGCGTGGTATTTCGTCCAGTCAGGATGCCACGGAGAGCTGGAGAAGGAGCCAGAGCCGGGATCAAGGTGCTGGGGGATGCTCAGTTGTGGTTATTTATAGCTGGGATTGGAACCCCGGGGATGCAAAGGACAGCGGAGCCAAGGAACCCAGCTGGAACACGCACGATTTGGGACCGAGGCCCAGAGGGGCAGGGTTTGTCCGTGCCCCCGGGGCTGGCAGAGCGTGTCCCTCTCCTATCTCTGCTGCAGTCCAGGGTTGCCTGGCCCTGGATGCAGCTTCATGGAGCTGAAACAATTCCCTGCTCTGCAGAGCTTTGCTGATGGCTGTTCTTATCTCAGCCCAGCTCCCTGCATCTGTACCAGCCCTTATCTCCCTGCAAACACTCTCCCTGTGCTTATAAACTGGAGGAAATTTTAAACTGGGAGCACTTTTAAACTGGGAGCAAGTTCCTCCCCTGCCAGCTGGGTGTGCAGGCTGGGTGAGCATGGAGGGGCGATTTGGGGCAGCAAATATGTGCTTGTGCCCATTTTTCCCCTATTTTTTTCACCATTTCTCTCTACATTTTCCATTCCCAAACCAGGAAGCTGGATGCACTGGGAGGGATGTTAGGAGTACGCTGGGAGGCCTTGCTGGAAGAGAGGGACTCCCAGCCCCCCTGCACAGCGTAGTGAGGGACACAGTGACCCTGTCCCCTTATCCACAGTGGGTGAAATGCTCAAGATGCCCCCGAGAGCACAGCCAAGCAGCCCTGGAGGGCAAGCATAGGCTGGAGCCAGAGTGGGATTGTTTAGGCTAAGGGAGGAGCTGATTAGAGCTGCTGAAGGCCCTCAGGAAACTGATTTTGCTGCAGGGCAAGGGTGAGGAGCTGGAGCAGAGGGACATCACACCTCCTCTGAGCAGCTCCCAGGAAAACACTGAGCTCCAGCCCTTTGATTCTCCCTCTGGAGCAACTTGCTCTGCCCCGCTCCCTTCTTCACTCCACATCCATGGGCGGAGAGCTGTGAGATGATTTGTGGCACAGAGAGAAGAAAACAGGACAGAAAATTAGATACAAGAAGTTTTTTTTTTTTTTAAATGAGGGGGGTAAAACACTGGCAGAGGATTCCCAGAGAGGTGCTGGATAGCCCATCCCTGGAAGCACTCAAGGTCAGGTTGGATGGGGCTTTGATCAGCCTGATCTAGGTTTGGACTTTGGTTCCTTCCAACCCAAACTGTTCTGTGATTTTATGAAAGTAGGTGGCTCTTCATGCCACAAATCCTTCTCCAGCCTTGCAGTTTCTCACCAGCCCAATATCTCACTTGCTTTTTCCCCAAACCAGGTGCGACATGGGAGTGTGTGAGGAGTCCAGAGCATCAGAGAGCAGGATGCTTCCAAAAAACAGCCAATGCCACCTCCAGGGATTCAGGGGGAATTGTCCTCTGGAGGCAGCTGCTTCTCCCCATGATCTATAGAAGCAGCCTTGAGATTCAAACGTGGACCTTTCAAAACACATCTGGACACATCAAGCCAAAATTAGGATGATCACCTGGCGAGGCTACTCAGGCTGTCAGGAGGACTGCAGGTGCTTCCCCATGCTTTTCATCTCCAGGGGAGCTTGTGCTGCCTTTCCAAACCAGTTGGAAAGGGCTCCATCTTCACGGAGAGCAGGTCAAGCAGCCACCGTGCCCAGATGTTTCTCCTGGACCAGCCCTCTCCCTCTCCTCCCTCGTGCCAGTGCTGTGAACATCTGGCCTTTGGCACCTGCCTCACAGGGCACAAGTTCATCCACTGCAGCCAGAGCTTTTCTCTCTGAACTAATGACAAAAACGTGGCGCTCATCCTTCCGGGGAACATCTGGAGGATGTCTGGGATTTAATGGGGAGGGGGGAGGAGGAGGAGGAGGACGATGAGCTCACTGTGTCCTTGCAGGGCCACTGCGTGGGTCAAAGGCAGGGGACTGCACTCCTGATGTGCGCTGTGGTGTGTGGGAGAAAGCTTCACACAAAGCCTTGGAAAGGGCTGGGATCAGCAGCCCCTGCACCCTGCAAAAGTGTGGGCAAAGAGGGGGTCAGACACATCCTCATCACGGCCAGCTGCGGCTTCAAGGACTTCCCTGGTCGCCTCCCAGGCACGGGAGGGACTCCCCCTTCCCACACAAGCAGGCAGGGTTTATTTCCTAGGGGAGTCCCCTCCTCCCTTCCCTTCCAGAGGGCCCGAGGCTGGCAGGGGCCTCTGGAGACCGTCTAGTCCCGTGCTCAAGCAGGGGGACTGGAAGTGGGTTGCCCAGGGCCGTGTCAAGATGGGTTTTGAGCATCTCCACAACCTCAGCTGACCACCCTCACAGCAGCGACATCATTTTCTTCTGTCTAAACGGGATTTCTCATGTTTCAATGGGCGTCCATCACCTGGACACCACTCCGAAGACTCTGGCTCCATCTTCCTTATTCTCACCTTTTCCACTGCCTTTGGATTTTTGCGAACAGGCACAGGAGACAGCCCCCCTCCTTAGTCCATCAGAGCGAAGGATCCACCCGAGCCAGGATCCTGGGGAGGTCTCAGCCTCCCTGCCCTCCAGCCGTGACCCCAAGCGGGCTCTGGGCAGGCTGTGAGGGCTGAAAGCCGCTGGGCTCCCCGTTGTCCTTGTAAGGGAATTCGGATGGAAGCAAACGTGTAAGAAGCTGGCCAAAAGGAAATACTCAGCGTGACATGTCAAAGCAGATTTTAATAAATGTTTACAAACCTCCCAGCAGTCAGGAGGGGGAATAAAGAGGGAAATAACCATAGGAGAGGACAGGTTTACTATTTAAAACTTCTGTGATCCATTCCTGCCCAAAAGAACAATCAACTCTTACTCATTTTCCTCAAAAATAGAGACCTCTGGGAGTCTGCAGGACAGGGCTGCATCACCCCGTGCAGGAGCAGATGGACCCTGTGGTGTGTGGAAGAGGGACCTTCCCAAATCCTGGATGAGGTCTGTGTCACGCTGGGACCCGGGTGGCCCTCAGGGACAAGGTTTATCTTCTTGGTGGCTTCTTTCCACGGGTTGTTCTGCTGACTCTGCACTGGGTGAGGAGAAGAGGTCCTGAGCACCAGAGCTGGGATGGGGAGAAGTTTTTCACCCGCCCCGGCTGAATTTAGCGAGGGGACCCATCCAGGGTCTCCGCCAGGTCCGTGTGGCTTTGAAGAGTGAACAATTCCCAAGGCTCTGCTGAGGCCTCTGCTCTTGTGCTTGCCTTGGCACGGGGCCATGGCGTGAGTCACCAGCGACTTGCTTTTTGTTTAATGTCCCCATTCTGGCTCTGCCGACTCGCTCAGAGGGAAGTTAATTCATAAACTCAATCAATATTAACTGCCCGAGGAGGAGGAGGAGGAGGAGGAGGAAGAGAAGGAGAAAGCAGGCCATTGCCATCACCAGCACACCAGGGACCCGTTTGGTGCTGCCTGCTGGTGTGGCTGTGTCTTCCTCACCGGTCCTAGGACGAGGATGTGCCAGTCCTAGGACGATGTGACAATTGCAGCACCTACGGGACAGTCCCAGAAGCAATGTGGACATGGTTGTTCTCTCCAGGCCCTGCACGCCCACAGAGAATTCCTGGGAACCTAAGGGAGGAGCACAACCCCCTGGACACATCTCCTTGGACGATGCCCCGAGAAGTCAGCACACAGGTCCCCACCCCCTGGGAGTGGCGTGGTGACATCTCTGACACCTGGGAGCTCTCCCATGTTAATGCCTGGCAAGGGACGAGCACGGAGAGGAGGGAGGAGCGGGGCTGCTGAGCCACGGAGAGAGGGAGAGGGAGAAGAGCCAGAGGAGGAACACATCCAGGAGCTGGCAGGGTGGGAGCCAAGCCCTGGAGCTGCCCTGCTTGTTTGCAGACCGAAAGCCTTGTGCACACACAAACGCTACACAGGGAAGTGCTGCCCGTGGAGGTTCCCAGTCTGGGAATGGCCAAGCCAGACCATTGCTGTGTTGGCTCTTGGGCCACGTGGTACCTCTAAAATCCCGCAGGTCGGGGCATTTGGGCACTCACCCAGGAGGAGATGGGATGCAGCTCAGCCCTCACGCTGGAACTGAGCAGGGAGGCTCGTCCAGGTGTGCCAGGCTGAGAGGAGGCCACGAGGTGTGTCATGCTCAGGGTCCTGCTTAGCCAAGGGTGGTTTGCACCTGCTCTCGTCCTGGGGGAGAAAACCAGCATTTCCTCTCATGGCTGGGTCAAAGAACAGATGTCCAAGTGCCTGGAACACAGAGATTTAATGATTTGCTTAATTACAGCCGCCTGGTCTCAGCCCGTCTTGGCCTCTGGATGACAAGGTCCTGTTAGCTGGGAATAAGCCATACTCAGAGCCATGTGTCACAGGGCCAGAGCCCACCACAGCCATTCCAGAGAACATCCCATGGCTCCTTCTCCAGCCACCCTGCTGGGATGAGCCCGTTTGGACCAAGGATGCCCAAGCCCAGCAGTTGCTCCTGAGGGCAGCACAGCACCTTCCCCTCGCCCTCCCACGGGGATTCGGAGCACGGCACAGTCACGTCCCTGCACAGGAGGTTCCCTTGAACCTTCCTGGAAAGCCAACCAAGTTCTTGTCTGCCATTCCCGTTATTTTTCTGGTTTTATTTTAATCTCCTGTCTGTTATTGTTTGGTTTTCCTTTGAACAAGTTTCTCTGAGTATCCAGGAATAGAAGACACATCAGATAATACTGGGAAGGAAGTGAGAATGCCTAGGATTACTGGATATATTAAATCAAACCCATTTCATAATTTTCTCTGTTTATGCCAGATTTGTCTGGGTATTTATCCCTTAACTTAGAGGAGTCACCACCCTGCAGAGATCAGGATTCCTGGTTTGACGTGCATGGAGGGAGAGTGACCCAGGCACTGGCAGATCCCGGCCCGAGTAAAGGGATTTAAAGATAATAACTTGGAATAGAAAAGAACAGACTAGAACCTCGTTTGCAGGAAAATGATTTAAAAAACAAATTAAAGAGGCTGAAGCACTGCAAAAGGTGCTGCGAGTGAGGTCACCCGCTGCTCCTGAGCCTGCCAGCACACGCAAGCTCCAGGGCAATGAGCTGATCTTGTTTCCCATCAGATTCCCCTCCTCCCTCCCTGCCGAGGTGCAGAAATCAGCCACTGCCTTGGTTTTGCAACACATCCCCGACGGGATGGACCTGCTTGAACATTTTTGGCTGGGGCAGGTCTCCGGTGTCCCAGATGGCACAGGACAGGCAGGTTGAGGGGAGGAGGGCCCTGCCTGCTGTTCCAGGAGGTTTCAGCTGTGGCAGACGTGGGATACAACCTTCCAAACCTCTGTTTGAGTGTTTTATAGCTGTTACCCGGAAGTTGAAAGCTGGGTGTTCATTCTTTTGTGCAACGGGGGAAACTGAGGCACAGACTGGGGTCATCACAGGAGCTCCCTGGTCCACCCTGTCCCTCCCAGCAGTGACAGGCACAGACCTCCTTGCTCAGGATGGTCTTACAACCTCCCAAAGATACACCTGAGCTCCAGATCAGCATCTCCTGAGCATCCATGAGCATCTCCTGGCCACGCTCCTGTGCTGGACAGGCACTCAAATCCCACCCACCCTCCCTGCAGCACCCAAACCCCCAGGCACGTGCAAACCACCACATCAGAAGAGAAAGTTCAGCAGCCGTGCCTGGCTGTGCCCAAACGCAGACAACTGATGGCCAGGACCCCCCAGGATTGTGTTCTGCTTGTTATGGTTTCCCCCCGGTGTTTGGGTGAAGTGTCTGGGCCCTGGCTCTGCTCCGAGCTTTGTTTAGAAGGTGCTGCCAAGGTGATGCTGCTCCCAGCACTGTGGCACGTCCCTGCAAAACTGAGTCCATCCTGGGAAGCTGCTCCTGTCCCCCTCCTTACCCTGGGCACCGAGCCGGCCCCGCACCCCTGGGTCCTGCTCCTAATGCCGCCCATAGCACCAAGCAAACCCTACAGCAAGCCCCGAGTGGGTTTGCTGGCGCTTTGTGCCCTTCTCTGCTTGCACAGAAGCAGATCCAGGGGAGTTTCTGGTAGATTGGATGGGGGAAGAAATGGGAATAATTCCCATTTGGGAATGGAGGACATGGAATTGTCCCTCTGTGGGGCTGCTTCTGGTAAACCCTCCCACAAGTGGTGGTTCAGTCATCTCCCAGCAAGCAGAGCAGAAAAACCTTTTATCCCTGAATCAAGGGGGATTATTATCTGGGATATCTCCAAAATCTTCCTATAAATGTTACCATCACGTTTGGTTTAGCCGAGTACAAACCTCAAGCACTGGTAGAGGTTTTTTTTAGCCCACCTGTGAACGACGGAAGAGAAAACTGTGACTCAATTTCGCCTTGTTTTTGTAATTCTGCTCTTCTACAGAAAAAGGAAAAAAGAAACAAAGCATTTTCCTTCTCACAAGAGAGAGACCAATTCTTGGAATTAAAAAAATAAATCACTTGGGACATGCCTTCCCCTTTCATCTTCTTCAAGGGCACAGCGTGATCTTCGGAGAAGCAGAATCGAAAGGGAGAAGTAAAGACATACGAGCAGCTCCCACAGAAAACATCATCAGTGACGGCAGACATGAAACAGAGTTTTTTCCCCCAAAATAAATGTCCGGTTTGGTTTCCTCTGCAGTGGAAGGAACAGGGAAGTGTGTTTTAAATATTTGCTGTGGTGGCTGGATGTGATGGACGAACCTGCAGGAAAAGGAGAACCAGCCCTAGACTTGAGCAGATCCCTGCATGCTCCAGGGAAGCAAATGGTCCATGCTCTGAGTTTGGATTCCTGGAAGGCTTTCGTCCCTCTGGGAGATGCCTCGGGCCTTGAAGTTATTTTGGGTCCTCAGGAATCCCCAAGGCCTCATCTCTACAGCCCTTGGCAAGGGGATGGGCAAACTGAGACAGCAGCACTGCGTTTAATGGTATTAACAAGCAAACGACTTAAACTGACGCGAGAAATGACTTAAGGAAAATACTTAAAATTCCCATTATGGCATTGCACAGACTGAAAATTGCACGTCCATCCAGCCGGGTGATTCGATCCATGCTTTGGAAGCCACATGGAAAATTCCTCATTGCATCCAGAACTGAGCACGGGTTTCCCGGGGAGGCCACAGGAAGTTGCACCAAGCAGTTTTTAATGTAAAGCGTTAAATTTGTGTTGCACAAAATTCCTGGTGGCATTCAACCACCTCATCCTTGTGCTGCCTCAACCCATCCATAAGAGCCAAGTGTTGGATGCGCACACGGTGGTAAATTGGGACAGCTGTGTTTGGCCCTGGTTTATGGTGATGGACCATGATCATGGAGCTCCTCAGGGTGGCTCATCCCTGAGATGCTGGGTTGCAACTTTAAAATAACTACTTTCATCCGTGTGGTCCCTTTGGGGTGGCGGTACCCCAAATGCAGGCATCTCCACCAACATTCCCACACTTGATCCCTTGTTGCAATTGGGATCAATCATCTCCCAGAGAAGGCTCTCCAGCTGCAGAACTGCCTCGGGTCCAGCAGCCAAAGCAAACAAGCTGATGAGGAAACAGCAGTGAGCTGAGGGAAGTTGTTTGAAATCTTTCCTGGATGGGAAATCCCGAAGGCACCTCCAGGTCCCGTGTGCTCTGAGCTCCTTATTCCTCCTGGTGGATGCGGTCTGGAAAGTGGAGCTGGCGATCCAAAGGGATGTGGGGTGCTCCACCATCACCCCCAGGCAGCACGGACAGATCCTGCAGGTCCCCAGAAGGATCTGAGCCTGCTTTTGGACATCCTTTTGTCTCCCTGGATGGAAAGAGCCACAGAGAGGGTAAAACCCAAAAGGGTTTTCAGGATGGAGGGCAAGGAGCCAAAGGAAGGATTGTGGCCAGCCTGGAGGTGTATTTGATTTCCACTCAACCGTGCAAAGTTCAGGGATGTCCCTATCCCAGACCCCAGCTCTGTCCTCGAAGAGAGAAAGCTGACTACAAATTGTGAAGGTCCAAATTGTGAAGGACCCCTCATGGCAGTGGAGGGTGACCAGTTTCTCCACCTCAGAAGTCCAGCAGAGAGATGACTTGTCTGACTTCCCCCCAGCTGGCTGCACTGCTCCGACTGTGGTGGACTTTGGTCGCAGCGAGAAGATGGAGGGCTCCATCACAGTAGAGCTCAGGAGATGAGACTTTCTCCACCAAACACCTTCTCTGCCAAAAATCCAGGGACTCAAAGGCGCTGGGATAGCAGACATCCATGGGGGAGCCCAGGGTGACGACATCCTCTGAGCTGGTTTAAAAAGAGAAAGTTGCCATCAAATGTGACATCCTCATGAGCAAGCTCAACCAGATCCACCACCCTGGCAGGCTGGAGTTGTCAGGACATGAGAGATTAACTCCATTTCCGTTATAAATAGCTTTTAGATGTAATGAAATTCTTCATGCAAGACGTCTCCGGTCTGATGAGACGTGGCGGAGCCCGAGGCAGAAGGGACCCAGCCTGATCCCTGCATGTCTGTGCTGGGGAACAACCTGAGAGCCCTGAGGAACCTCCCCATGGGGACATCCAGTGTCTGGTGGTGGGGACATCCCAGCCCCGAGGCTCTCACAAAGCTTCAGCATCTGAAAAATGCTGCTTTTCACCTCCAAGAGGTTTTGCACTGGTTGGAGGAGCAGGGTCCCAGTTCCAAACTGCCTCCCTGGCCTTGACCACAGGTGCTCCTTTCTACATCCAGCCACTACTGTGGGATCTGCTGGCAGCTGGAAGCCTGGATCCCGGTGGGAAGGTGCAATCTCCCCCGGGAGCAGCAGTGGCAAAGGTCACCTCCACTCAGGAGCTAATGCAGTTACTGGCAACCTCCAGCCGGAGGAACAGAAACCAGGGTCTCGGAAACTCAAATCCAGCCACCGTGCCAGGCCTTTTTGCCAAGAATTAATTCACTCGGTCAGACTCCAAGAGGAACCAGGCTAGTCCCTATCCCCACTTATTTTTCCCAATGATTCTTTTGCATGAATAAAAAGAAGTTTAAAAACAACACCTTGCTTGAAATCTCTCTTTTTAGCCCTGGCTACTGCCTCCAAATTTGCCTCTCCTATCCCTGCTCAGCCCCCAAAATGTCATTTTTGGGGGATTCCCGTTTATTCCAGGTGCTCTAGGGCTGGGCTCATGGCTCAGTGGAAGCGTTTGGAGCTGGCAGGTGGCCAGGAGCCACTGTTATATCTTCTGTTTTTTAACACTCCCACCACTATTTACAGTGTCCCCACAGCAGGACAGCCGGCTGCTCACCTTGGGGACCTTCAAGGACACCCGCCATGCCGGGAGGGAGGAGGACACCAGCCTTCCCCAAAGACAGAGGCAGCACTGGAGGTGGGATAGGTGCCCTCACTGTCAGTTCCTTGGGGGAGTGAGTTGTGTCCATCCTCAGCTGCATTCCCTGGATGCTTGCGGGAAGTCCTGGGCTCCCCATCCCCGGATGTTGGGCTTGTTTGCACAAGGCATGTTTTCTGGGGAACATTTCCCCCCAGTTTTCTTCTCCCCGTGGAGGCTGAGGGAGCGGGGAATTTCACAAGGGCACTGAGCCATCGCCAAGCCAACCCCACAAGCCCGGGCAGCCCCAGGATGTGAGGGATGGCTCCAGCCTGGCTGTGGTTGCAAATATTTGTGTCAGATCCTGCCAGAGCCCATCTCTCCCATGGCCACTCTGCCCAGCTTGGCCGTGGGCTCGTGCCAGGATCGATGAAAGCCGTGTTGTCCACTGCAGCAGGATCCAGGCGCCTCATTCCACTTCACCATCCATTCCGTGCAACCCAAACCCTCTCGCGGCCTGTTTGGGTGCCTGCCCAATGAGGTGACACCGGGGAGCGCCCCATATGGAGTTCCATCACCCGGGCAATGCCCCCAGCACCTCCTTCCCTTCCGCTTCCACTGGGACCCATCACAAGCCGCAAGAAGGAAAGCAGGGAATCATTCTGGGGCGCAAAATGGGCTCCCAGGGAAAGGAAGGGCCAAGCCCATCATCCCGCGGAATCCCAGCGTCCCAGTGCTGTTTATGCATCTGCCGTTTCGTACCCAGCCCGTCCCCCCGGGGTTCTTTGCCTTATTGCTCTTTAATAGCCCTGCTCAGGAAGCGCGGAGCCTTGACCGCCTGGTTAATGAATACGGGAGGCACCGACCCCTTTGGCTGGGACCCGGTGCCGCAGGGAGACCCTGTCCCCGACACCCCGGGCCAGGACAATCCAGCTGCTCCCTAGCGCATGGGCATCCCCACCCTGTAAATCCCACTTTTGGGGTTGCTGGAAGCCCCCCGACACCCTCTTCGATACAGACGCTCGCCCAAGACCCTAAGCCAGATGTTTGCCCCCATGCAGCTGCCGGCCCCCCCGCCCAGCTGTTTCTCCCCCCTGCCTCGCCCCAATCCAGCTGTGACCCCTCCCCAGCCCCCTCCGGGCCCTCCCGCAGGTGCCGGAGCCGGAGCGGGGCGGAGAGGGGCGGCCCCGGGGCGGAGCGGCGGCGGCAGCGGGGAGGCTCCGAGCGCTCCGTGCCGCGGGCTCCCGGCGCATCCCGCTGCCGGTAAGTGCCGCGAACGGTGGGAACGGGATCAGCCGAACCGGGCCGGGGTGGGACCAACAGGGTCAGAGTGAACCGGGCAGGATGGGACCCTAAAGGGTCAGACCCAGCCGGGCAGGATGGGATCCTGGTGGGTCGGAGCGAACTGGGCAGGATGGGGCTGGACCGGGCAGGATGGGGCTGGAAAGGGCAGGATGGAACCCTGCAGGGTCAGAGTGAACCCGCTGCCTCCCGGCGCATCCCGCTCTGGTAAGTGCTGCGCACCGGGAGTACGGGACAAGCCGAACCGGGAAAGGATGGAATTCAAGTGCCTCAGATTGAACCGGGCAGGATGGGACTGGAAGGACGGGATGGGACTGGACCCGACAGGATGGGACTGGACCGGGTAGGAAGGGACCCAGCAGGGTCATATCCAACCAGGCAGGATGGGACCTCAGAGGGTGGGAGTGAACCCGCTGTTTCCCGGCACATCCCGGTGCCGGTGAGTGCCGCGAATGGGGAGGGAGAGACGGGACACGCCGAATCGGGAAAGGATGGGATCCGAGTGGGTCAGAGTGAGCCGGGCAGGATCAGACCCGAACAGCTCAGGCTGGATTGGGCAGGATGGGTACGGACCGGGCAGGATTGAGCCCAAACATGTCAGATAAAGCTGGGTCAGGATGAGACGTGGGATTCAGACCAGCCTGGGTGGGACCTGGCAGGATGAGGTCGAACTGGGCAGGATCAGACCCGAGGGGGTAAGGTTGAACCAGCCAGGATGGGATCCAACAGGGTCAAACCAAACTGGGCAGGATGGGGGCAGACTGGGCAGGACTGGACCCACACAGATCAGATTGAACTGGGCAGGATGAGGCAGAGCTGGAGAGAACGGGGTCAGATCCAGAGAACATTTGTGCTTTGGCTGGGATTTGGGTGATCCCAGAGCCACCCCAAATGGAAGCTGCCAGACTTTGCTCTTAGGGAGGTTTTGCAGCTCTTACCATGGAACAGGGCTCAAAATCCCACTGCGATCTCGCTGGCAGGGCTGGTCCAGGGTGGGTTCTTCCCTGTCCCTTTGCTCCCGAGGTCTGGGGTGCAGCCAGGACGCACCCGCATCCCTCAGGCATTCATAGGGATCAGCCCCATGCCAGAGGTTGGATGGCACATAAATGTGCTTAAATCTGCTCGAGGGACCTGGTTTTCCTTGGCACCTCTGCTGTGGGTGCCAGTAGCCTGGTCTCTACCTTATATATATATATATATATATGTATGTATTTGTGCATATCTACATCCAGAGGTATGAATATATTTGTGTACATGAGCACGTCTGCATAGACGTGTGTGTATAGAAGTATAAATATATTTCTGTACCTATGGATGGAGTTATGGATCAACACGAGTGTGACTCCGTGAG
>VZTI01005560.1:71418-84711 GCA_013397865.1 Struthidea cinerea
CCGGAGCCGACGGGCCCGGTTCATGCCGGGGCTCAGCCGCCGTCCCCGGCTCCACCGCCGCCCCCGCCGCCGCCGCCGTCGCCGCCGGGCCCGGGGTTGAACGCGGAGCCGCCGCGCTGGCCCAGCGTCCCGGCGATGCGGAAACTCTTCGGGGAAAGCTGCCGGCAGCCGACGGGGGCGACCGGGAATGGGATGGGGAACGGGCGCGGGAGTGGGAGCGGGAGCGCCCGCGGAGCTCCCCCGCCGCCTCCGCCCCGCAGCCGCGTCCCGCACCCGGCGCTCCGCTCTCCCCGCGGAGCTCCGCCGGAGCCCGGCCCGCATTCCTGGCATAACTCGACTCGACCGCAACCACCCTCCTCCTCCCCATCACCCCGCTCCAACGGGGACGATGAAGCCGCGGCGGCCCGTTCTCCCCGCGCCTCATCGGGCAGCGAAGGCGAAGGGCAGAGCGCTGCCCTCCGGCCCCGCACCGCACGGAAGAAGAAGAACGAGGGCACGGCGGATGGCGATGCCGAGGCCGAAGGCTGCACTAGGGTGGTCCCCCGCCACCCGCTGCCCATGGTGGCCCGCGTCTCCAAGGTGAACATCCTGCCCTTCGGCAGCCCCGGCGGGTCACGCAGCAGCAGTCGTTATTCCAGCACGGAGACGCTGAAGGAAGAGGAGCAGTTCGGCATCTGTTGGCCCAGCCAAGGACGGACTCTCCAGGCAGGTTATGGTATCTATCGATCGCCCAGTTTCGGGGCCAGCGATGGCCTGGCGTGGGGACAGCCGGGGGTTCGCGTCCGCCCCAAGCTGCCCCAGAGCGTGGCCAAGGCCAAACCAGACTATGGGAGTGAGAGCCTGCACCAGCCAGGACTGGAAGGGGAGCAGGCCAAGCACCGCAAGTCCTTGTCCAACCCCGACATTGCCACTGAGACCCTGACGCTCCTCAGCTTCCTCAAATCAGACCTCTCGGAGCTGAAGGTGAAGAAGAAAGGGGTGAGGATCGGCCTTGATGTGGGCTCCGATGGATGCTCCAGCATTGCCAGCCCCTCCCCAGGCAGCTGCGGTGCCACTCACCCCCAAAACCGCTGGGCGCCGGGCGAGCGGCCAACGCTCAAGGACCTAACGGCCACTTTACGTCGCGCCAAGTCCTTCACCTGCTCCGAAAAAGCTGGGACGCGGCGGCTTTTCCTACAGAGCACCATGAAGCAGAGCTCCTCTGAGCTCCTCCTGGCCTCTACTGACAGCCAGGACCGGGTGGCTCCGGATGGGGGACAGCAGGGGGACGAGGATCCTCTCCCCATGGTCATCCAGGACCAGTACATCCAGGAGGCAAGGCAGGTGTTTGAGAAGATCAGCAGGATGGGCTCCCAGCAGGACTACGGCTTTGCTGCCGAACAGAAGGACAGCGGAGGTGTGGAGGGCGCTGAGGTGGTGGCACCGACAGGGACGACAGACGCAACCCTTCGGGGACAGGTGGAGAGCACACGGTGTTTGAAGGACGTGGAGTCGGAGGAGAACCTCGCTTGCAGTAAATCCGTGGAGGAGTTGTCAGGTCACGAGTCGAGCGTGACGGACGAGGGCATCGTCACGGAGCCAGAGCCCATGGGGATCCCCTTCCAAGGCCTGCACGAAGCTGTGGACGCCTGGATGCTACCCAGTGCTGGACGGGCAGCCAGTGACTCCGAAGTGCCACTGCCCGCTCACCCGATGGCGGCGGTTGAAGACCTTCCAGCTGGCAAACCCGAGACTCCGAGCACCCCTGGCAGCCTGCGGCGCCGACGTAAATTCCCGTCAGCGGGCGCCAATGGGATGGAGGGCGGCAGCGAGGGTGGCACCGAGCCCTACCGCTCCCTCAGCGACCCCATGCCTCACCGGAGATGCTCGGTGGCGGAGGAGGCGAAGAATTTCTCCGTCGACAGCAACCTGCTGGGCTCGCTGAGCGCCAAGGCGGGCATCCCCCAGCCTGCCGCCATCGCGGGCAGCGCGGGCAGCGCGGGCAGCGACCTGTCCCTGGGCAGCGATGGGCCCCGGGACTACAGCAGCCTCATCCGCACCATCGTCAGCCAGCCCGGCGCCATGGCCAAGCTGGGCGACGACAAGGCCAATGGCAAGACCATCAAGAAGAAGTCGCTGAGTGATCCCAGCCGCCGCGGCGAGCTGGCGGCCGGAGCCTTCGAGGGTCCCGGCGAGGCCATCAGCGAGCTGGAGCCCAGCATCCCCCCATCCAGCAGCGAGCCCATCCTCTCGGCACAGCCGGCAGCGCCGGGCACCGGCCGCGGCTACGGCTTTGACCCCAAGCTGGCTGACGTGCTGTCCCCTCGCATCGCCCGCCGCAGCTCCAAGAAGCGCTCCAACCGCGCGGCTCACCAGGAGAACCAACCACCCCCGGCGCCTGCCGTCCTCACCAAGAGCCGCCCGGCCACCAAGCACGTCCGTCACACCAGCGAGCCCGCCACCTTCGTCCCCATCACCGTCCCCGAGGCACTCGTCCCCTCCGGCCACCAAGGCCACCTCCCTGCGCCTGCTGCCGGCCGCTCACCTGGAAAATCCTTCCCGACCCTCCAGCCTCCTTCGCTGGAGGATGTCACCAAGCGGTACATGCTGGCCCTCAACTCAGGTGACACGTCCCCCAGTCCTGGGGATGGACCCCGCTCGCCACCCGCTGCCCCACCGCCCCGGCTGCCCCGGTGCTCGCGGCTGCCCGACGAACATGGCCCCAGGACCAAGCCGCAGGTGGTAAGTGCCCATCCATCCTAAAAACACCTTTGTTTCACAGGGTATGTGACCCATCCAAAGCACTGCTGGCCTTGGGGGGTCTGTCGTGTGTCCCTCGTGGTGGACAAATTCCCATCTGTGGAGGCACTGCTGGATGGCCAAGAGCCCTCCCAGCCCTTTCCGGTCGTCCCCAAGGGATGAGCTCTTGTTTGTTGGAGCAACCTCCCTGATAAAAAAGAGATTTTTGGATGGGGAAAAAAGCAGTTTGCAGGTTAAATAGCACCAAATTTTGGTGGAAGAGGGTTTTATAAATATATATGTATTTCACTTTATGTTTATATATAACATCTCTCAGTGATGCTGTATGAGGTCCTGATAAATTGACCGTCCCTGAGATGCTGAACCAAAAATTGCCTTTTCCTTGGCTGGGAAGGCTTAAATAATCCTTCTGCTTGGGATTCCTCATGTTATACCCCTTATTGACCAAATCTGCATTTTCCCCCCCAAAAAACCTGCCATCCCTCCACTTGGGATCATGAGCATTGCTGTGCTGGTGGGCGGGAAAAAGGGGGGAAAATATTTTTGTGCAGTCACTGAATATTTGACGGATAGGTGCAAGTTTGATCCTGTGTGGGGAAGAATTGGTGCAGTCTGGGGGATGCGAAGGTGCTCTGCTCACCCTGAAGCTCACTTGCGTGCTTTGGGATCTTTCCTGGGATGGGTTTTTGGCACTGCCGGCCCCTTGGCCGTTGTTTGAACACGAACTTGGGTTCCCATCACTCCGGGTGTTTGTGCCGGGAAGGGCTTGGAAGCATCACCTCCTGCTGCGGCACAGCAGTGCCAGCACCCACGGGGCTTTTAATAGCTCTGGGAGAAGCCCAGAAATACCCGTTCCCGCGGGGGATCTGCCGAGAGCTCGCAGAAATGATGCTGGCAAGGCTCTCTCCCCCTGCCTGGATGCCAGTTTAAGAGGATGGGCTGGACCATTCCCTTCCAGCAGCCGCCAGCAGCCAAGCGTGAAGTCCCCAAGCTGAGCCCGGCCGTGTAACCCTTGCTGGCCAGGGCAGAGCCACAAGGCTGGTTTTCTTTGGGTCCTCCAAAAATCCAGATCCCTGCAGCATCTTCGCCCCAGGATATTCTCTTGGGGTCTGGCATCCTCCTCACAGGATATTCTCGTGGGACCCAGCATCCCTGCAGCATCATCGCCCCCAGGATGTTCTGGGCTCTGGCATCCCCACAGCATCATTACCCCAGGTTATTCTCTTGGAATCCTTCATCTCTGCAGCATCATTCCCCTCAAGATACTCTCCAGGGGTTTCTGCTCCCCATCCAGCTCCTTCTCCCATTGTTGTCCCCACTGCCAGACAACAGCCGCTGGTGGCCAAGAACAGGGAGCTCTTGGCCACTGTGTGAAACATCTTTGGGGATGTTTTGGGTGAATTTGGGGTGAATTTGGCAGCATTTTTTGCCTGATGGACCAGTTTAGGTTTCGTTTTTTGTCTCCTCTGATCTTGGGCTGAGAAGTGCTATGGAACCATCGAGTGTTATAATTAAAATGGGTTAATGAGGAACCTCCTGGAGCTTTGGCTGGTGCCACCTTGGGGGTGTTGGCAGGTCCCCAAGATGAGGCTGTGTGCCCAGTGGCATTTCTAAATAATTAATATGTTTAGTTTATGCAATATATGGTTTATTTTAATATTTTATGGAGAGATATTTCTTATTCAGGCAGGTCCCTGTGGTGTCCTGAGGCCGTTACCTGATGGCCCCAGTATCGGGGATGCTCTGCTGACCCCACACCCTGATACACCCCCATCCTTGGTCTGATCCCAGCTTTGGGATGATTTTGGTTGGGTTTTTACCAACTGGGAGCCTTGTTTGGCCGAGCATCTCCTCAGGTGGATGGGCCCCCCTGTGGAAGCAGACCCTGAGGATGCTGCTCCTCACCTTGCCTGAACCCTCCGGCCCTGGGGAAGAGGGTGCGAATTTTCCCTTTTAAGGGCAACACCACAGCTGCATCTTCAAATCTCTCTCCTGCCTTGGGATTTCTTTGTGCTCCAGCCATATCCTAACTGAAACCAGGATTTTTATTTCTCCTTTTGATTTATTAGATAGTGGAGCTGGGATGTTTTATTTCAGATGGCACTAGCTTTGCCTGGGGGAGCGGAGGGGGACCGAGCCCTGCAAGGGAGTTGCTTTAATTCAAAGTGAGAGCACCGAGGACCGGATGTAACTTGGCACTGGGATGGCTGCCTGGGAACAGGGATTTATTTGCTCCCTGACCAGCAGAGAAGAAATAAGCTTTATTTTTTACTTTAACATTTTTTTCCCCTCCCTGACTCAGTGGAAAGGGCCAGCGTTGCGAGGTTGTGAGTCTGTGTGAGGGAATGGTCGTCTCCACTTGGGAATTTTGGGGGGCGGGAGCGTCCATCCCGTATCATGTGGTGGTCTGTCCATCCTGGTGTCCATCTCCAGCAGACTGTACTGGGGTATTCTCTTGGGGTTGAGTGTCCCTGCAGCATCCTTCCCCCAGGATATCTTCCCAGCTGCCATGGTTTGGTGGTAGCTTTGGCAGAGGTGCATCTGGCACATCCCGCCCGGAGAGATAACGTGCTGTTCTCCCTCGGGGGCAGCACTGTTTGTCCTGGGTGCTTTCCAGCAATTCTCCATGGGGCTGGAGCCATCCCAGCCATCCTGGCTGCAGGAGAACTCCTTCACCCTGTGCCTGACGATGGGCACCAGGCTTTTAATTCCTCAGGGGTCGTTAGCAGCACGTCCCACTCTGGCGGATCCTGTGGGAGAAAAAAGACCCCAAAAACTCAAGATAAAGACTTTTTCCTGCTTCCAGCATCCCAAAAGCTGCTGGAATGGGCAGCACACACAAGCACATGTGTGTACACCCATGTGCAGCCCCACACAACCTAGCACCAAGCCAGGATGCATTTAGGATGCATTTGGGATGGATTTGGGGTCCATTTGCTGCTCAGTGAAAGAATCAGCAGGATGCCAGACTGGCAGCCACTTGGATCTTTCTTCCCCGCCGTGGCCGAATCCGTCTGGGGATGGAAAATTAGGTACGTTCGCTGTCGTGCCGTGTTTATTGACTTAGCAGCAGTTGGATTAAACAGGAAAATATTGATTTAAATATAGCACCTCTGGGGAGCGCGGGAGTCGTGGGAACACGGCCCCCGGCGCCCCGGCCGCTGCCTTCCCCACCTGCTGCTCGCCCAGCGGGGCGGCCGCACCCCGGAACAGCCATCAGGGATGGAGGGGGATCCCGGAGGGAAACGTCGGGGTCACGTTCCCAGGGACGCTCGCGTAAACCGCCCCCTTTCCTCCCCGGCATCCCCCCTCCCAGCTCATCCTCCCGGAGCTCCTCCTCGCTGTGGGGACAGCTCGAAGGCCGGATCCGTGCACCGGCCATGTATTCCTAAAGTTTGTCATCTTTGGGCTTAGTTTCCCTCCGTTCCCTTTCTGTAAATCTCCCCAGAAACCAGGTTTGGGGCCGTGGCTGGGAGTTGTCTCATTTTTTGGTGCTGCTGGAAGTTGGTAGTTAAAGGAGCTGCAGGGGAGAGATGGGAATGGGCAGATCTTGGCTTTCCTCTCCCTGCTCCGATGGTTTGCCCGCGCTTTGCGTCCCTGGATCCGCCGTGCTCAGCGAAATGCTGGCGTGGGGGGAAACTGAGGCACACAGGCAGCCCTTCAGAGAGGTGGGATGCGGGATGTGGGCTGGACTGTGGAGAAGTTGGCTGGAAGCAGGGGGTGCTGCCTGTCAGTGGCATGGGTTGACCCTGGGAGCAATGACACAGGGCCAGGCAACGTGTCCAGGGGGGTGACCCAGCCCAAATCCCCTCAACTCTGCCCATTTTTGTCTCTTTCTTTCCCCACTGCCAAAATCCCTTATCTTTGCCCATTTTTTTACTCTTTCCTTCCCCTGTGCCAAAATCCCTTATCTTTGCCCATTTTTTTACTCTTTCCTTCCCTGGTGCCAAAATTCACTTAACTCTGCCCATTTTTGCCTCTTTCCTTTCCCTGGTGCCAAAGCCCCCCTAAACTCTGCCCAGTTTTTACTCTTCCCCAGTGCCAAAATCCCCTCAACTCTGCCCATTTTCGCCCCTTTCCCTTCCTCGCTACCAGGGCTCTGAACAGGGCTGCTTTGTCCCTTGTTCCCCCCACTTTAATTAAAACCCTCTGATTAATTAGGCAGCCAGCTCCACCAGAGGGGATGATCCATGCGGGATGTGCGTCCTTTGAGGCCTGTGATGGTGGCGTGGGGCGGGATCCAGCCTCGGAGAGACAGCGCTGGGCTGAGCTGGTGCTGGGGGCTGGCCTTGGCCCGTGGCTGCCTGATCCAAAGGTCAGGCTCTTGGCAGGATCCGGGATCTGCAGCCAGGGTGGGAGGCTGGAATGGGCTCGGCAGGAGCTCAGCTTCCAGCCTGCGGAGAGACCCGCAGTCCTGCATCTGGGATGCACGGGGAGCTCCCTGGGGCTGGGGTGGACACAGGGAGAGGCTGGTTCTGGAGCTTGTGCATCCAGGGAATTCCCTGGAGCTGGTGTGGATGGGCATCCCTGCACAGGGAGTCCTGGAGTGCAGGGATACACATACAGGGTATGGAGAGGGCCCTGGAGCTGGGATGTATTCCCAGGGATGCACAGAGAGGTCCCTGGTGCTGGGATGTATTCCCAGGGAGGCACAGGGAGGTCCCTGGTGCTGGGATATATTCCCAGGGATGCACGGGGAGGTCCCTGGTGCTGGGATGTATTCCCAGGGATGCACAGAGAGGTCCCTGGTGCTGGGATATATTCCCAGGGATGCACAGAGAGGTCCCTGGTGCTGGGATATATTCCCAGGGATGCACGGGGAGGTCCCTGGTGCTGGGATGTATTCCCAGGGATGCACAGGGAGGTCCCTGGTGCTGGGATGTATTCCCAGGGATGCACAGGGAGGTCCCTGGTGCTGGGATGTATTCCCAGGGATGCACAGGGAGGTCCCTGGTGCTGGGATGTATTCCCAGGGATGCACAGGGAGGTCCCTGGTGCTGGGATGTATTCCCAGGGATGCACAGGGAGGTCCCTGGTGCTGGGATGTATTCCCAGGGATGCACAGGGAGGTCCCTGGTGCTGGGATGTATTCCCAGGGATGCACAGGGAGGTCCCTGGTGCTGGGATGTATTCCCAGGGATGCACAGGGAGGTCCCTGGTGCTGGGATGTATTCCCAGGGATGCACAGGGAGGTCCCTGGTGCTGGGATGTATTCCCAGGGATGAACGGGGAGGACCCTGGAGCTGAGATGTATTCCCAGGGATGCACAGGGAGGTCCCTGGAGCTGGGATATATTCCCAGAGATGCACAGAGAGGTCCCTGGAGCTGGGATATATTCCCAGGGATGCACAGGGAGGTCCCTGGTACTGGGATATATTCCCAGGGATGCACGGGGAGGTCCCTGGTGCTGGGATGTATTCCCAGGGATGAACGGGGAGGACCCTGGAGCTGAGATGTATTCCCAGAGATGCACAGGGAGGTCCCTGGAGCTGGGATATATTCCCAGGGATGCACAGCAAGGTCCCTGGTGCTGGTGCAAGGGTGCCTAAAGGTGCAGGAATGCATGAAGAGGTCACTGGTGCCAGTTTGCACGGGCACGGATGAGCAGGGATCAGTAGTGCCACCTGTATCCCGGCGTGGGGAGATCCCAGGAGCAGGGGTGCAGGGATAGATGCAGGTGCTGCTCCCAGTGCCCACAGCTGGATGCAGAGGGAAGGAGCAGGGCTGTACATCCCGTGGGTACATTGCTGTGCATTCCTGGGCAGCCTGCCTGCACCCTGGCTGCATCTGTGCACAGATGCCTGGGCTTTTCCATGGAAAATCACATGCCTCCAAAGCCTCTGGGAGGAGGTGGCCTGGATCTTCCATCTGCTCTTGCCAGGGAAGCAGCAGGTCGGTCTCTCGGAGGTGTAACCTCCAGGTAACCTCCTGCCAAACCCTGCTGGGATGGAAGCTCAGAGCTTCCCAGGGCTTGTTCCTGCAGCCTTAATCCATCATTGCAAGGGCTGTGGGATCCTCGGAAGTGTTCAGGGCCAGACTGGATGCGCCTTGGAGCAACCTGTTCTAGTGGGAGGTCCCTGCCCGTGGTAGGGGGCTGGAACAAGATGAATTTAAGGTGCCCTCTGGTCCAAACCATTCTGTGATTCTGTGATTCTCTCATTTAGAGCCTTTCCCAGGGATATTTCTGCAGTGGGAGATTCCCCCTGGATATTGTTCCCTGTGTGATGGGAGTGTCCAGCTGGGGCCTCCCCTTGCTGTGAGTTCATTGCTGAGCTCCCTCACCCGGTCACAGCAGGTCCCGTGGGGCATCCCACAGCTTCAGAGCTGCAGCAGGGGCTTCTCCTAAATCCGGGGTGGAGAAGGAGGTGCCCTCACACAAAGGGAAGGTGCAGCAAGGCAGCACTGGGGTTTGGCCAGTACAGTTTCTTCTTCTCTCAGGGCATGCCCTGGAAAATAGGGAAAGAGACTCCCGTCCTCCCATCCATCCATCCATCCATCCATCCATCCATCCATCCATCCATCCATCCATCCATCCATCCATCCATCCATCCATCCCTCCATCCATCCATCCATCCATCCATCCATCCATCCATCCATCCATCCATCCATCCATCCATCCATCCCCTCCCATCTCCATCAACCTCCATCCATGTCCGTGCTCCCATCCAGCCATCCCCCTCCACCCATTCCCACCACCCACCCAAGACAACAGTCCCCACGCGCTATCCAGGCATGATTTTCCAAGAGAACGTGGTCCATCTGCCAGGATGGCTCCTCCTGAAGGCATCAAGCCCGGCTTGCACAGACAGAGCCCACTAAAATGGAACCGTTGCCATTTCCACCGTGGTGCTCCCAGGCCAGGATGTGCCCAGTGAAGGAAAATCAGCCACTTCCAACCCCCTCTCCCTCAATGTGGCTCTTTTTAAAGCTCTGATGGTCGGTCCCGGTGGGGCTGTTTCTCCGGACTCCCTTGGTTTCCATGGAGAGGATGAGTGAGGAATTTCAAAGGGAATGGCTCCAGTAAATGAACTCTTCTCTAAAAATAGTGTGTTTGCTTTTGGTTCTTTGGGAACTGCGGCCCGGCCAATGGGAGGGAGAACGAAAATCAGCATCTGGGTAAAAATATTCCAGTAACTCACTCTTTGTGCAAATTCCCTTTGGAGCCACTCAGCTTCCGGGGGACAGGAGGCTGGTCCCAGTCTGCCCAGTTCCTGCCCTCGTGACCGCCATTCCTGGGTGCAGCTGGGGGCTGTCCCCAAGCCTGGTGCTCCCCTGCACCTCGTGTAGGGTATTTTGAGTTGAATCCCTTTAATCCGAGCGGTGGAAGGACTGATGGAAGCAAATGTTGGGCTTGTGTGACCCCCATGTCCTGCGTTGTCCCTTTTTGGGAACCAGGAGATGGCCACCACCACCTTCCACCCCACCAGTGACATCCAGGACATCCGTGAACCCCACCAGGACATCCCTGCATGGATGTGCTGGGAAAAGGACACCTGTGGTAGCATCTCCCACCAGGTTTCCTCTGGAGCAGTCACCGTCCCAGTGAGGGGACAGCCACCACCATGTCCCCCCTGGAGAAGCCACCATCCTGCTGTGGGGCCACCACCATCCCTGCATGGTCCCCGGGGCTGGAGAAGGTTTCCTTGGTGGTGCCGTGGAGTTGCTATTTGTGACTGCCTGTTCCCGAGCCCTCCGATACTCTCCAAAAAAAACAAAAAGGGAGTTGTTTGCATGGGAAGATTGGCATCTCCGAGCCTGGGATATGGTTTCCTGCTTTTTTTAGCTGGAGTAGCAGCAGACTCGTCGGCCTGCCCTGATTTGGCATCCTTCTTCTTGCTTTTTTTTTTTTTTGGAAGAGTTTCATCCTGACCCCTCGGCAGAAACACCGTCGCTAGCGGTAGGGGATCGGGTCTGGTCCTTTTGATTTCTTTTGGGTTGCCCAAAACCCCGGTGAGATGGGATGTAGATGGCTCAGAGCCTCGGTGAGCGGAGAGGGAACTCGTCCCTTGATCGTCCGAACCTGGCGCAGGTCAGTGGATGCTGAACCCCCTCCCCCCCGCCCCAGGGTGCCGCCGTGACACTGACAGGGCAGGGAAGCTGTCACCTCTGGCCTTGGCTGTGATGTGACGTGGGCTGTGGGCGTTCCTGGCGAGGTCTGTGGTCCATCCCCCCCCTCCCCAGATCCCTGCTGTCCCACTTGCGGCCGGCTGAGGGGACCCACGGAGCATCAGGCACTGGGAGTCTGTGGGGCACAGCTGGGTGAAGGCTGGTGGTTGTACCTCAGCTGCTGCCAGGACATGGATCCAGGCAGGAGGGACAGGAGAAGTCCTGGCAGGGGCATGGAACGGCATGTTCAGCGCTCCTACCTCCTCCATCAGCTCCTGGGTGTCCATCAGCTCCTGGGTGCTCATGGATCTGTGGGTGCCTGCAGACTGCTAGTACCTGTTTGATCCTAGGAATCCATCTCTCGGCTCCTGGCTGTCTGTCAGCTGCTGGATGACATTTCTGGGTGCCCATGGACTCCTGGAACTGGTTGGCACCTGGGGGCCTGTCAGCTCGTGGGGTCTTGTGATTACTTGTGGATTTGTGGGTGTCCATGGACTCCTGACACCTGTTGGATCCTAGGAATCCATCAGCTCCTGCATCCCCATCCCCTCTGGGTACCCATGGACTCCTGGGTACCTGTTGGGTGCTGGCCATCCATCGGTTCCTGGGTGCCCATGGACTTTGGATGCCCACAGGTTTGTGAGTGTCTGCTGGCTCCTGGGTGTCCTTCAGCTCCTTGATGCTTGTGGATTCATGGGTGCCCGGGGTCTCTTTTGGATCCTGGGCATCCGTCAGCTCCTGGGTACCCAGGGAGTCCCTGATGGCTTCTGGGTGCCCACGGACCCCAGGTAGCTCCTGAGCAATCATCAGCTTCTGAGCATCCGTCATCTCTGGGGTGCCCTTTGACTCCCGGATACCTCTTGGCTCTGGGTGCACTTGGAATTGTGGCTCCACGTGGAGCCCTGGATCCCCATCAGCTGCTGGGTACCAAACACCTCCCGGTGCCCATCACTCCCTGCATGCCAGGCTGGCTCCCTCCTGCCTATCCCAAGACTTCTGGCCCCATTCCACCGGGCAGCCGGGGCACCTCTGCCCGCCACCTGTGCCAGGCTGGCATCCAGCAGTGATGCCAAGGGGTGCCAGCATCAGGCACCCTTCTCCCTGGCTTCCCTGTCCCCCAAAATCCTATTAACCATTGCTTTTGGGGTGCAGTGGGATGCGGGGTGAGGCTTGTGCCAGCAGCAGAGGATGCTGGTGGGGGATCCAGGGATTCCAGTGAGTTGAGGGGGTGGAATTTACTCCTGTCCCGGTGGGTGCAGGGCCAAGCCCACTGCGAGGCAGCAGGGAAGGAGCAGAGGGAGGGAAGAGGAGCTGGGCTGACCTCAGCATCTGGAAAGCTGCGCGCTTGGGCCGTGGCCTGCGTGCCGAAAACCGGAGGCAAAAAAACCCTTCCATATTTGGTGAAAGTTGCTCCAGGACTCGGCAAAGGCTGGCAGCAAACGGGGGGCCACAAGCCCCCAGCTCTGCCCTGGACCACCGGTTTTGCAAGGGCTCTGCAAACGTGCCAGGGGATGGATGGAAATCAGGGAGGGTTAAATTGGGGTGAGCATCTCCAGTCGGGTGGCAAGGGGGGCATGGAGTGAGGGGGATCCGTGGGATGCTGCCAGCAGTGCAGGGCGGATGCAGGAGATGCACCAGCACAATCCTGAGCCTCGAATTTTGGCAGAGGGGGAACTCGTCACCCTCAGCAGTGCTGGTGGTGCAAACCCCGATTTCCAGTGAAAGTCCCACAGGAAAAGCCTCACTGTGCATTTAGAGGAGGAATTTTTGTTGCTCTGGAAAATGAGTCTCCTACCTTCTCCCCACTCCGCATCCCACTGGCAGCACTCCCGGCGCTGCTGCTCCCCTGGACAGCATGGGGATGCCCAGCATCCTTCTGCCCTGCCCTGGAAGAATTGCCCCAACTCCTTTATTTTTTATTCCCCTTTTTTTCTCACACTTTAAAAGCAGAATTGCAGCCAGGCCGTGTCCTCCCGGGATGAATCACCGCAGCCGAGAAGTCCAAGAAGGGAAAACAACTGAATTCCTGTGCACTGGGGCTGAAGCTGCCCTCCTCCTCCTCCTCCTCCTCCTCCGCTGGTGGCACCTCGTGAGCAGAGAGGGAAGCCAGGGCGCTCCCATCAGGCTGNCCCCATCCCGGAGGCAGCGGTGCTGCCGGGTTTCTCCATGGGAGCATCCCTGACCAAATCAATGCTCCTCTGTGAGCTGGGAGCCTGGGAAAAACCACGGCCGAGGGAAAAGCAAACATCTCCAGCCCCGGGCCTGCGAATAAACACGGGAATATTATTAGTAACTGAAGCGGGGCTGAATCAGAGCTGCTGATTTATGCTCTTATTTCCTTTCAAGAAGTTACTCTTTGGAGAGCAGCTCGGACTTTCCTTACCCATGGGAGAGCAGAGAGAGGCTGGGGAGGGAGGGAATGCAGCCCCGGATGTGATTCCGTACGGC
>VZTI01005560.1:88766-101363 GCA_013397865.1 Struthidea cinerea
AAAATCACACCCCCCAAGAAAGCATCAGCTCCCCCCGCCCCAGCCCCAGCATCCTCCCTGGGCAAAGCCCTTCCAGCAGCATCCCCCGGCAGGATCCGGCCCTGCCCGCATCCGCGCGTGTCTGCGTGGGCACGGCTCTGCCTCCCGCGCTCCCACCGCTGCCTGCCGCCCGTGCCTGGGCAGCTCCGGGGCCGGGGACCCTCGCGTCGCCACGGACGCAGGCGCAGCCTCGCACCCCGCAGCCGCTCTGCGGGAGGGCTTTTTATACATCCCCCTAGTTCCACATCCACACCGAACCCCGGCGATATAAATAGCGCCTCGCTTTTATTCCCCTCCCCGCCGCATCCCGGCGCAGCGTTCCGGCTCGGGCGGACACCTGGGGTTAGAGATAGAGAGATAGAGAGGGAATTTCGGTGCGATTCCTTGGGCCGCGTGGGACGGACCGACCCCCGGGACCCGCATGCTGCAGATGGTGAGGACTCTGGCGCAGTTCACCATCGCGCTGGAGGACATGCGAGACATCGGGGACGGCATCGACGCGGCCTTCGCCACCTCCGGGCTCAGCGGGGCGGCCGAGGAGCTGCCGGAGAAGGGCTGCGGCAGCCGCGGTGGCACCGAGGTGATGGCAGGAGGGGTCCCGGGGATGGAGCGGGGGGGGACCCGGTGGGATGCGGGGGCGAGGTGGGGGTGCATGGATGCGTCATGTTTGGACACGTGTGCAGAACCCGGCACCTGTGGGGTCTGGACCGCGATTGCCGTGGCAACGGTGCCTCCATCCTCATCCTCAGCTCGACACCCCCGGGATTCTCTGGATTGCGGGGAGGGGGGATGCTCCCGCACGGAGAGGGTGATGGGGGGGCTGGAGCCATCGCTGCCACCGCCCCCCCAGTGCTGATTTACACCGCGGAGGCGTCGGCTGGTGGGAAATACCTCAATTCCCATGGCGGCAGGGGCTGATCCCGAGGGTGCCGAACATCTCGGGGGAGGCAGGATGAGACCGGGGTGAGGCGGGAGCGTCCCCAGGGAGAGCAGATGGAGAGGGAAGCATCTTCAGCCCCCCAGCGGGGATGCTTTGCTGGGATAGGGAATGCAGTGGGGCACATCTTGCCTTTGCCCACAGATCGCTTTGCCCTGCTGCGATGGTGCCTTACCCCCAGCTCCTGCTCGTCCCAGTGGGAATTTTCCCTTGCCGGGATAATACTGGTGCTGTAACGGTGGAAAAAATCCCCTTGCCAACAGCTGGGCCTCATCCCACGTCTCCCCACTGCTGCAAACCCCCAGCTGCTGGTGCAGCATGTGGTGCTGAGCCTGTTCAGCTCCTGGGTCTGCTTCTGCCCTGAGCTGGGACGGCTCCAGGAAAACACAGGAGCAGCAGGGAACTACAGGCTGGGTGAGGGCTGGGGAAACTGAGGCAGGGTGAGGGGTCAGGTACCCCTAAGCTCCATCCTCCAGCGAGTGCCCTTCATCCTGTAATTACAACAAAGTGATCCGGCAGTGAGAGTGTTTCTAAACCTTCTAACCAAGCGGGGAGGTCTCAGCTGGTGTCCCCGAGGACTCCAGCATCACCATGGTTTCCTGGTTCCCTGGAGAGACTTGGACCCGTCACCAGTATTTGGCTCTAGACAACAATTTCCTCCGTGCTTGGGTCCATCATCAGCCTGCTGGGGAGCAGGGAAACTGAGGCACAGCTCTGTCCTTGAGCACTGAGCAGGATGTGGCCAGGATCGCTCCCCGTTGCTCCCTGGGGACCACCAGGGATGTGGTGGCCTCTCTCCATGGTGAGGATGGTTGGGCTCAAACTTCTTCCTGTGGCTGCAGAGCAGCTTCACAGCTCACGTGTCCCCACTGGGGAGGACACAGCCCCATGTGTCCGGGGGACAGGGGTTCATCCCACAAGGTTGAGGACATTTGGGGTGTCTCACATCCAGGGTCTTGGAGATTCTACACATGCAAAACTTTTGGGGTATCTGTGCCCCCCAGGCACTTGGAGCATCTCTGCACCAGAAGCTTTTGGGATTTCTCTGCACCCAGCGTCTCTCAGAGCACCTCACATGCAAAACATTTGGGGTGTCTCTGCACCCGAAATCTCTGGAGTGTATCCAAACACAAAACTTCTGGGGTATCACTGCACTTCTGGAGCATTTCTGCATCCAAAACTTTTGGGGCCCAGGGCTGTTGGGGCATCTCTCACCGAAATCTCTTGGGGTGTCTCATGCTCAGAGCCCTTGAGGCATCTTGCACCCAGAACTTCTGGGGTGTCTCTGCACTCAGAGCCTTTGGAACATCTCACACCCAAAACTTTTGGGGTGTCTCCCGCCCCGGGCTCTGGAGCACTGGGCCCCCAGGCTGAGCTGCAGGGGGATGCACTCAAGGGGGGTCCCTGAGCCCCATGGCCACGAAGACCCCGACCCATCCGCTTCCCAAGCCGGCGGGCCATCCCACACCGCCACCTCCCCGCGCCCCCCGCCACCCCATTAATCCGCCTGCCGCGGGGCCGCAGCCCAGCTCCAGGGTGCCCGGGGTGCTGGGCGGGAGGCGAATTCCTGCGGGTCCGCTCGGAGCGGAGCCGCTGGAGAGGCAGAGGGCTCCGGGACCGACCCATGTAGGGCTGTGAGCTCCAGGGCGGGCTCCTGACGCGGCCGCGGAGGAAACCAGGCGTCTGTGCGCTCGGTGTCATGTACTTCCTAATCCTCCCGGATTCCTCCATCGGGGTGGAGAGGGAGCGCAGGGGAGCTGGACGCCAGCCGGGCTCCTCCGGTGTTCAGCCTCCCCAGCCAGCCCCGGTGCCGGCCCCGACCGCCGGCACGCAGCTCCCCGGCCCCGGGTCACCCCAAAACAGCGGTCTGTCTTTCCCCCCGGGCAGGACATGAGGAAACACGTCATCATGACGCTGCTGGACACCGAGCAGTCCTACGTGGAGTCCCTGCGCACCTTGATGCAGGTAAGGTGGCACGGCCGGGGGGTGACACCCCAAACCACAGCTTGGGGTCACCGTGGTCACCCCAGGTCGGGCCCCCGGCTGCGGGTGCTGTACCAGGACAGGGGTGGGTTGGGGTGGCAAGGGGGATGTTGGGGACAGCGGGAGCAGAAGTGGGAGCACTGTGACAGCAGCGCCAAGGACGGGGTGTGGGAGTTCCCTCCATCCCCAAAGCGAGCCTGTGACATGCCCACTGAGCTGTCACCTGGCAGGTATCGTGTCCCCAGGTCTCTTCCCGTGCTTGCCTCCCAAAAGCTCTTCCTCATGTGGCACCCCATCTCCTGATGGCCCTGCCGTGCTGGGGGACCCCTGAGATCCCCTGTTCCCACGTGCTCCTGCTCGGATCAGCACCTGCAGACCTGGGCCAAAGGTTTTTCTCAGCCTTTTTTTTGCTGAGCTGGTTCCAACCCCCCTGGAGCAGCCTGGCCTGGCCGGAGGGTCCACCTCACGTTTCAGATGTTAATGAAGGCGTTTCAGCAGGTTAATGGTGGTCAACGCCCTGGAGACGTCACCTGGCGGAGGTGTGGGTTGTCCAACCGCATCCCTGCTGGGGGAAACACCAAAAACTCCGAGCTCTGCAAAAGCAGTGCCTGTGGGACATCTTGTTCTGCAAGGGCATGGGGCACACCATCCCAACACTCTCGTGGGCTCTTCCCATAAATCCCCCACAAGGATGCCCCCATGGCGGACACAGATGTGCTGCAGGAGGGAAGCACCCTCTGAGCCTGCTGCCGGTGCAGACCTTGGCTTAGAGGGGCAAGAGGATCTCAGCTCTGGGGCTGATTTTGAGGGGAGCTGTACAGGGTTTGGGGTTGGGGGCTGTCCCTGCTGGTTTTGGCATGGAGAGAGTCTGTCCCATGGTCTGTGCATCCTCTGAGGTGGCACGTGAGGCTGGTTGGAGAGGACAGCTCTGCTGGGACTGTCCAGTTTCCCTCTGGACACGGGTGGGAGCCACAGGGTGTTAATGCCTGAGCTCTTGTGCATGGGACCCGTCCTGACACAGTGCAGCTGGGGGGACCCGGATTTCTGGCAGGGATCACAGGGCTCCAGGTGTCCCCAGCTCCCTGTCTCAGCTGGAACGAGGTGCTCAGATCCTTGGCATGGCTTGGTGGCACGTGGCATGGTGGCTACCAGGGACAAGGACCACCTTGGAGCATCATCTTCCAGCCAAGCCAGACGGTGCATGGAGAAGCCCTGCCTGCTGTCCCTGTGTGCTGCAGCAAAGGCTGTCTCCGTGCTCCTCATCCCCATGTGGAAGCACAGGATGCATGGCACAGTCCATCCCAAGTCCTGCTGGAGGTGCTGGACACATTAGGGCAGGTGAAGGGGGTTAGGAGCCTCAGGACGGATTTGGTCCTTCTAACTTGGGTCTCCATGAGATATCTGGCATCAGCTTGAGGAACCTGATTCCTGGGGAATGACTCCTCCTTCACCAGCTCGGTTGGAGATGTCCAAAGCCACTTGAGATGGATCCTGTCCTCACTGCTCAGCTGCGTGGTCCTCCCAACATCCTGAAAGCCACCAGCACCCTGTACTGGTCAGCCTGAGGGGGTGGCAAGGCTTGAGAAGACCTTCCACATGCTGCTGCATCCCCTGCAAGTCCATCTGTCCCGTTTCAGGGGCACTGCTCCACTCTTCAGCTCTGGAGGGGAGGGCAGGGCTTTCATAGCAGAGCCACCCACCCAGCCTTGCTGAGGACCTGCTGGCCCTGCGTCCTGCTCGTTGGCCATTGTGTGGTGGTCCAGGGCATGATCCAGTGGATGCATCCTGCTGATCCAGCCCCTCCTGGTTCCGAACACCCTAAATCCCACCAGGAGCACACTGGCATTTGGATCCTGGCGTCGTGTTGCCATGATTTCCAAGCTAGGTCAGGCAGATGGAGGTGACAAAGGCTCATGACAGCAAAGGTGGCTCTTAAGGCCATGGGACAGAGGGTCCTGTGCTATGCAGGTTCCTTGTGCAGACCTCTCCCCCTCCCCAGACAGCCATGGGTGGGATGGGACCCAGGGAGGCTGGGTTGCAGAACCAGTCTGGTCCTGCTGGTGTGCCCCACAACCCAACGTTCCCAGGAGGAACCCCCTGCTGCAGGATGCCATCCATCCTCATATTTGCATGGGCTGCGAGATCTGTGCTGGGTGGGGTGGGAGAGGAAGCCTCCGTGGACCCCGGCGCCTGTGCTTGCCCGCAGGGTTACATGAAGCCGCTGAAGCAGCCGGAGAACTCCCTGCTGTGCGACCCTTCGCTGGTGGACGAGATCTTCGATCAGATCCCCGAGCTGCTGGAGCACCACGAGCAGTTCCTGGAGCAGATCCATGACTGCGTGCAGAACTGGCACGAGAAGCAGAAAGTGGGCGACCTCCTGGTGCAGTCGGTAGGTCCTGGCGGGGTGGCTCCCCCCGGGAATGCGGGTGTGCCCGCTCCTGGGCACGGCCCCAGAGCAGAGGTTTCGGAGCGGGAGGCAGGGGAGTGATGAAAGGATGGGCCAAGCAGGCCTGGGATGGAGAGCAGGAGATGATCTCCAGGCCTGCTGTCTGCTTAGCATAAGGGTGGGAGCTGCTGCTCCCGGCTGGCTCTGCAGCTCCGCGTTTCTGCCTCGGGAGCACAAAACGTCAGGGCTGAAAAATCGAGGTGGGCGGACAGCGGGTGAGCCCTCCCTGCGCCAGCCCAGAGCCAGAGTTAACCCTTGGGGCAGCTTCTTCCAGGCTCTCCCGGTGTGGCCATGCTGGATCTAGCCCTGTTTTTCCCTCCCAGTTCTCCAAGGATGTGCTGGTGAACATCTACTCTGCCTACATCGATAACTTCCTCAACGCCAAGGATGCAGTCAGGATCGCCAAGGAAGCCCGGCCGGCTTTCATGAAGTTCCTGGAGGTGGGTCCTGGTTCCTCTCTCCACAGATCCTGGCCAAGATCTAGAGCCAGGCAGGATGGGCGTTAATGGGAGTAAATTTATTGCCAGACTGGGAATTTTCCCCCCACCTTCTTGGTTTTGTTGCAAAGAGGGTCACTTGGGATGACCCAGAATCACTCCAGATGTTGTGGAAGTGACCCCAAACCAAAATGGGTGATCCTGGGTTGGTGGGAGGCTGTGTCCCTGCTGTGTCCCACCTAAGGGGCCCATCCCTGTCCCCCTCCGGTGTTTTGCAGCAAAGCATGCGGGAGAACAAGGAGAAGCAGGCCCTGTCCGACCTGATGATCAAGCCGGTGCAGAGGATCCCGCGATACGAGCTGCTGGTGAAGGTGGGTGACACGGGGGCGGCCGTGTCACACCGGGAGCGGGGGAGGCCACAGCTCCCCCTCACCTCCACGGAGCTTTCAGGCCTCTCAGGTCTCTCCTGACCCCTTTTCCCACCCCTTGTCACCAAGTTGGTGTCCCCAGGTGTGCACGTGGCTCTGCCCTCCTGGAGATGGTCTCTCTGAGGACTGTCACCCCCTGCCCCCCGCTGCAGTCCCCTTACCCTCAGCCTTTCTGCTGGACATTGCGGTGTCATTTTGGGACCAGTCCCATGGCCACCCCCTCCTTGGGGCTGGTCTCCATCCCCAGCAGCCAGAGCAGCGTGGGAGGGGCTCGGGCAATGGCACTGCCCACGTCCAGGCTTTGCCAGAGGTGACACCCCGGCTCTGTCCCGCGGCAGGACCTGCTGAAGCACACGCCAGAGGACCACCCCGACCACCCTTTCCTCATCGACGCCCAGCGCAACATCAAGCAAGTGGCTGAGAGGATCAACAAGGGCATGAAGAGCGCGGAGGAGGTGGAGAGGAACGCTCGGATCGTGCAGGAGATCGAGTCCCACATCGAAGGGATGGAGGATGTATGTGTGGGGGGCCTTAGATGGGGTCAGTCTTTCCTTCTCCACAAAATGTCCTCATTTCTGCTCTTTCTGGGTCACCCTAGGCTGGGTCACTTATTTTCTCCTCTGGGTCCTGCTTTCCCCATGCCTTGGTGGGCTCCTGGGAGGTTTGGGAAGGGACTGGGGTCCCAGTTCTGAGCTGGGGGATGCAGGGGTGGGGATGAAGCCCACGAGGCTCCCTGCCATGGCTTCCCACCCACGGGTCTCCTTGTCCCCACAGCTCCAGGCTCCGCTCCGCAGGTTCCTGCGCCAGGAGATGGTCGTGGAAGTGGTAAGAGCAGGGTCTGTGGGGCTGTGGGACCACACACTGGGTGGGGCAGTGGGAGGCTCTGGTTACGGGTCGTGGGGTGCCTGTGTGCCCATGGGAGGCTACGGATGGACGGATGGACGGATGGATGGATGGAACAGACAGATGGAAGGGCAAGGCAGCACATGGGGAAACTGAGGCAGGGCCCTCTCCCAGCACTGGCACAGAGGGAGGGATGGTCATTAACCCCCTGGTGTCTCCCACTGCCCCACAGAAGGCGGTGGGCGGGAAGAAGGACCGCTCCTTCTTCCTCTTCACGGACCTGCTGGTGTGCACCACGCTGAAACGCAAGTCGGGCTCGCTCCGCCGCAGCTCCATGAGCCTGTGAGTACCACCAGGCTTGGGGACAGCCCCTGGGTGTCCCTGCCAGCTGGCCTGGCTTTAGGGGGCCGTGGGTGTGGGTGCAGCTCGGCCATTCCCCCCAACCTCCCAGGTACACAGCGGCCAGCGTGATCGACACTGCCAGCAAGTACAAACTGCTCTGGAAGCTGCCCCTGGAGGACGTGGACATCGTCAAAGGTCTGTCACTGCCTGCTGGAGTGTCCCATCCCACCCAAAACCTGTCAATGCCCCCAGCCAGTGATGCCAGGGAGGGAGGGGTTAATGCTGTGCACATGTCCCCACACAGGTGCCTCGCAAGCCACCAACAGGGAGAGCATCCAGAAAAGCATTAGCCGCCTGGATGAAGACCTCAACACACTGGGGCAAGTCAGCAAGCTGTCAGAGACCCTCAGCTTCCCCCACCAGGTATGGAGGTGGCAGCGCTGGAGCTCTCCCCTGGTTGGACATGTTCCCAGTCGGATCACACAGGATGTCCTCCCACAGCATGAGGGGAGGACCTGTGGAAGGGCTGGTGGCCATGAGCATCCAGCCCTAAAGCCACAAAAGGGGTTGGGGCATCCTCTGAAGGATGCTGGGGGATGGACAGGGGGATTTCAGGCATGTGGCTTGTGGTGGCCCATCCCTGAGAGCTGAAGCATTGTCCCCAACCCCAGGGCCTGGATGACGTGATCAAGGACCTGATGGCCGCCATCCACCGGGAGCTGTCGGAGAAGCAGTCCCTGTCCTTCAGCATGGCCTTCCCCCCCAACAAGGTGGAGCTCAGCACCACCAAAGCTGACGGCACCGAGTCTTTCATCTTCGAGTTCCCCAACCCTGACGCCCGACTCGGCTTCGAGCAAGCCTTCGAGGACGCCAAGAAAAAGCTGGGTAACAGCAGGGAGCGGGGAGGGGGACGTGGTGGTGGGCTTGGCATCTCCCCCACCCTGCTTTGGTTGACCCCTTTCCTCCATCACTTCTTCATCCTCCCATCTGATTTTCCCAGCTTCCAGCAAAAACTGCCTGGACCCGGAGTTCCTCAAAGCCATCCCCATCATGAAGACGCGGAGTGGGATGCAGGTACTCAGAGGCTGGGCTCAAGCATCCCACAGGTCCCCTCCATCCCAGCTGCTGACAGCTCCTGCATCGGTCCTGAATGACCCAATCTTTCGCTCCCTCGCAGTTCTCCTGTGCTTCTCCCAGCCACGGCAGCCCGGAGAGCTCGCACGAGGTTTGGGTTTGCAACAGCGACGGCTACGTGGGGCAGGTTTGTCTGCTGAGCATCCGCAAGGAGCCCACGGTGGAGGCCTGCATCGCCGTCTGCTCCGCCAGGATCCTCTGCATCGCCTCCGTGCCCGGCCTCAAGCGCGCCTATAGGTAGGGCGTCTCCCGGCCCCGCGGAGCCGGCGGGCGCGGGGCGATGCTGGAGCTGCTTCTCTCCCCTCCCCGGTCGCGGCAGGGAGCGCGCGGAGCCGCTGGGCAGCCCCTCGGCGGAGCTGGGCCCGGCGCAGCCGGAGGACGCGGGGCCGCAGCCGTGCCTGCACATCTCCATCTCGGGCTCGTCGCTGGAGCTCTCGGAGCCGGTGGACGGCGGCAACAGGGAGCTGGTGCCCTTTGACAGCGATGACACGGATGACGAGTCCTCGCCCAGTCCCTCTGGGACGCTGCAGAGCCAAGCCAGCCACTCCACCATCTCCTCCAGCTTCGGCAGTGAGTCCTCCCCAGCCCCTGCTTAGGGAAAAGCACACTTTTTAGCCCCAAAATTACGGGCAGCTCCGTTGTATTGGCCTCTCTGCATTGCGTTCCTCGGGGAATCTGCAGGTGGAGGCTTTTGAGCCTGGGAAAAGAGATGTTGAGAGGCATCAGCCCAACACTGGTACTGGGATGAGGGGGCTTTGGGTAAATCCTTGTGGGTTTCGGGCCTCAGCATCCCTACGCTCTCCCTTGGGCTTGACATCACCGCTGGTCTCTTCCCCATGACTTTGGAGGGTTTTGGATGGTCGTGGTCTGACCCCTTCCTTCCTCCTTCTCCTCCTCCTCCACAGATGAAGAGATCCCCAGCTGCAAGGAGGCAGCGGTGGAGACGACAAGCTCGGAGGAAGAGCAGGAGCCCGGCTTCATGCCCATCACTGGCACCTACGGGCAGAACCGGCACGGCGAGAGCCCCACGGACGGGCGGGCCCTGCGCCGCTCCAGCCGCGGCTCCTTCACCCGCGGCAGCCTCGAGGACCTGCTCAGCCTTGACCCCGAAGCCCATCAGAGCTCCATGTGGCTGGGCACCGAGGATGGCTGGTACCTTATGTCCCCGGGGTGGGAATTCCTGCCTGGGGAGGGTGCCAATCCTGGGTGAGCCTCAAGCTTTGCTCTCCTCCTGCAGCATCCACGTGTACCAGTCCTCGGACAACATCCGGAACAGGAAGAACAGCATGAAGATGCAACACGCTGCCGCCGTCATGTGCATCCTGTACGTGGGGAAGGGGGAATTTCAGCTCCGGGGGGGCCAGAGCAAGGGGGTTTGGGGTGGTTGAGTGGGCTCTGCAGCTGGATGTCAGAGGTGGTTTGTCCCCACAGGTACCTGGATAACCAGGTTTTTGTGTCGTTGGCCAACGGGGAGCTCGTCGTGTACCAGCGGGAAGCAGGTGAGGTTGGATTTGGGACATCAAAAATGCAGCCCCAAAGCGGTGGCTGTTGGGGGGTGGCTTGGGCAGCCCCTGGGGAGGGATGCTCAGGGTGGCTTCCCTGCTTCCACGGAAAGGGACATCCCTGGAGGGATGCTGGAGACACCAAAATCAGAGGCAGGTGGAGGTGGGCATCCTTCTCCTGGTCCCTGCCTGCCGCTGGAACCCCCTGGTGACATTGGTTTGTGTCCCCTCCGAGGGCTGACCTGGAGAGCGTTTTCTTCTGCCACCGCACCCCACTGTCTGTGTCGAGTTGGGCTTTCTTTGGGAATGCTTTAACTACCCACCCCACTCTCCCCACCCTCACAGGCCGCTTCTGGGACCCCCAAAACTCCAAGTCCCTGTCCCTGGGCTCACCGGGGAGCCCCGTTACCAAGATGGTGGCGGTGGCAGGGAAGCTGTGGTGCGGCTGCCAAAACCGAGTCATCATCCTCAACACCGCCACGCTGGCACAGGAGGTACCGTGGGCGCCGGCGGGAGGGCGCGGTGGGAGCTGTGACAAGTGGCAGCGGCATCACCACGGCTCCGCTGTGGCTCTGTCCCCCGCAGCACACGCTCCAGGTGGGGCAGGACGGCGGGCGCAGCGTCACCTGCATGGTGAGCGCGGGCAGCGGCGTGTGGGTCGCGCTGCAGGGCAGTGCCCAGGTCCGGCTGTACCACGCCACCACCTACGAGCAGCTGGCAGAGGCAGACATCACCCCCCCGGTGCACAAGATGCTGGCCGGTAAGTGCCACCCGTGCCACCTCTCCGGTGGGTGCCAGCGCCGGCCCCAGGGCGTGCCAGCGCCCCTGGAAAATGCCCCGCGGCAGCCAGCGCTGGCAAATTTGGGATCCTGTGTTTGGGGAAGGAAATACAAGTCCTTGTGCTCGTGTTTGGCAGCTGTGTAATCCCACGTGGAAATAGGGCAGCCCCTGGGCAAATGGATAATCCCGTGCTGGAACAGGGCGGTAATCCCATAATCATAGAATCATGGAATTCCAGAAAGGTTTCAGTCGGAAGGGACCTTAAAGATCATCTAATTCCAACCCCCTGCCACGGACAGGGACACCTTCCACTATCCCAGGGTGCTCCAAGCGCCGTCCAGCCTGGCCTTGGACACTTCCAAGGATCCAGGGGCAGCCACAGCTGCTCTGGGCACCCTGTGCCAGGGCCTCCCCACCCTCCCAGGGAACAATTCCTCCCCAGTATCCCATCTAACCCTGCCCTCCGGCAGGGAAGCCACTCCCCCTTGTCCTGTCAGCCCAATCTGGCACCACCAGCCAGGGGGGTTGTGGGGTCGGTCCCTTCCCCGTGCCCCATGTGCCACAGCTACCCCTGGGAATGGATCCCTGTGGGTTGGGGGTTCCCAGCCCCGTGCCGGGCAGGATAGGGCGCTGATGGTGGGATGCTCGGCAGGCTCGGATGCCATTATCCGGCAGCACAAGGCCGCCTGCCTGCGGATCACGGCTCTCCTGGTGTGCAAGGACTTGCTGTGGATCGGGACCAGCGCCGGCGTGGTGCTGACCCTGTCGGTCTCAGCCAAGGCAGCCCCCACGTTGGTGGGGCTGTCCCAGGGCCACACCGGCCACGTCCGCTTCCTCACGGCCATCGAGCTGCCCGACGGCTTTGATGTCCTCTTCCCGCTGCCCAGGGACACAGGTAGGTGGGATGAGCGGCATGTCCCAATCGTGACACGTTTCAGGGGCAGTGGATAGCGTTTATGGGGCTGGGAATGCTGTTGCGGATGACCAGGAGTAGCCTTGAAATGTTGTCGGAGTCCCTGTTCCATCCTCGGCTTGTTAAAATCCAGGGAGGAAAATTTGGCGGGGGTGGGGGGGGGAACTGGGTGCTAAACTGCTCTCCACCAGTATGAGCAACCCCAGATTTCCCAGGGAGACCCAAATTCCCATGGGGAATGCCCTGTGCGGGGTGTCACCCAGCCCAGCTCCGAGCTTGGGGTGGGATGGGGAGAAGAAGGAGATGGGATGGGGGCTAGCAATTTTGCAGGGAGGAGCTAATATGGGTTGCAGGGGCCAGTTTGGGGTGGGAGGCGCTATTGGGATGAGAGGAGTGTTTTGGGGCCAGGATGTGGTGCCTGGGAAGCGGTGGAGGGGCGATGCTGGGCTGCGGCTGGTGGGGTGCTGGTGGGGACCCGCGGAGTTGCGGGGGCACAGGTGACAGCATTCGGGGTTCTGCGCTTGGCAGGGGCCGAGAAGCCGAGCGAGGCCGAGAAACGAGACCCATCCCGCCCGCGTGCCCCCGCCCTGGCCCTGTCCAAGCCCAAGATGTTGGTGATCAGCGGCGGGGACGGCTACGAGGATTTCCGGCTGACCAGCAGCAGCGAGACCGTGGGCCGGGACGACAGCACCAACCACCTCCTCCTCTGGAGAGCGTGACCAGCCGCGGCCCCCCCGGGCCGCCCCGGCCAGGACGGGGGGTGCCGGCCCCCCCTGTGTGCAGAGGGGGGGTCCCGGCCCCCTCCCCACCGCC
>VZTI01005560.1:103897-156003 GCA_013397865.1 Struthidea cinerea
GGTGGGTCTGTTGTGGGTTTTTTTTTTTTTTTTTTTTTTTTTTTTTTTTTTTTTTTTTTGCGCCGGCCAGAGCTGGAAAATCACAGGGCTCGGAGCCAAAGGGCTGCATCAGCCGGGATGCTGCGGTGCGGGGCTGCACCCCCAGACGGGGCCGGGACGTGCCGGGGCTGTACGCGGTCCCAGCGCTGCCCCCGGGAGCATTTGACTTTAATGCTGGAATTTCGTGGCGGCTCAGTTGTTCCCACAGCTCCGATGGGGCCCCGGGGGTGCGATAATGCCGGGTTTCGCTCCATCTGCCGGACAATTCCCTCCTTGTCCCAGGCTGTCTCCAGCAGCCGCTCCCCAAAGTTTTTCCGAACAGTTGCTCCTTTTTCCCTCTGTTTGTCTGCAGGAGCCGTCGGCTGAAACCCTGTTCCCCCACAGGGAGGGGAAACCCTCGCTGGAATCCCAGCGGGCAGTTTTAGGTTACAGGCTATATTAAGGGGAATAAAGGGCTCGTGTGACCCGGAAGGATGTGGGGAGGTTTCCAAAACCAAGTCGCCTTTTTTGGTGTGTTGGCATTGATGCACCAGTCAGGTGGGGTACGGGGGTGGTGGAGCTTGCAGTGTCCCCAAAAGCAGCCAGGTCTGGCACTGGTGGGGTTATTTTTTTGTTTCCTCTGGTTCTTGGAGGGGCAAATTCTGTCGTTTTTAGGAGTCTGCCAGGGCAGCTGGGCATCCCAGCACCACCAGCTGGGATTTGTGCCTGCATCCCCCATCCCCACCTGGGATCGCCCCAAGCTGCCCCCAGCCCTGGGATGGCTGTGACTGGGCAAAGCCCCAGCGCCAATCAGGAGCTCCGGTCCCTGCGCCTCCTGCATCCCTATGGCAGCCTCTTGGGCATCTGAGAGATGCCCTTAATCCTTGGGTTAAGCTTGGCCTCAGATCAGCTTTACCACAGCTCCTGGTGGTGTTTAGATCCAGTTGTCAAGATCTGGGATGCTCGTGGTCTCTCAGCCACGGTGGGACCTTCCTGTCCCCTCCTGAGGCCATTTCTTCCCCAGCAGAGCAGGTCCCCAAACAACTCGATGTGTCCCTAAAGTGCTTGAATTCCACAGGCCCAGAGGATTAAAATGCTCCGTGTTAGGCTTAAACTCGAGTTTTATTAGTGCTGGATTAGAGGGTGGAGAGCTCGCACGAGTATCACCATCCCTTTGAGCTGGAGGGGCGCATCCCAAATCCCAGGGGGATTCAGGAGCTGGGCTGGCCGGCTCCACGCTGGCATCCTGAAGGGGTGCTCCTATACTGGGAGCTACTGGAGGGAACTGGAGCAGGGAGGGCGCTCATTCGGGTTGCGCCACCGTGTCCCAACCCACGTCCTGTGAACACCCGGCTCAGCCCCGCTCGCCCCCAGGACCCCCCTCACGTGTAATTGGCCGCATCTCGGGGCGGTGCCGGCCACTAATTAAGAGAAACTCGTCAGGCACAGGCTGTAACGAAGCTCTGCCGGGCTCTCACAGGACCGTGACGACCGGGGGGGAATTTCCATGCGGGCGGCAGGATTTCCATGTGGAGGCTGGATCCGGGTTTGGGTTGTTATTTATTTTTTCCTTCCTTCCCATGTGCTGTCAGCATAGATCTTAATTTTAACAGCCAATTGCTGAGCCCAAAGAGGGGGGATGAGACTTTGGGAAACACCTTTTGTTTTGTTCCAGTTTTTATTTAAATATATTTTTATTTCTTTAGTGACTTCATTTCCTCATGACAGATGCAAAAGGATTTCCTCCGGAGCAGGAAAAACCTTCCTTTGACTTTTTTTCAGCATCACCTGCTCCTTACCCTGCTCCTTGCATGAATGGTTTGACTCCACGGCTGAGGTTGGTCCCTCTCCAGTTTGGGATGGAGCTGGGATCCCCAAGGGAAGGGGTGATGCCGGGCATTCCATGAAATCTCTAAAAAAACTTTCCGGGGCATGGTTCAGGACTGCTGCTGTAGGGATATTTAGGCAGATGCCTCGGTGCATCCCACTGGGAAGAAACAGGGCCCCCACATTACTTTTCCAGTGGGATTTTCCCTGGATGATGACCCCGGTGCTCCCCCTTGGGCAGGTCTCCCCTGGTGACGAAGAGGAGCGGGATGCGCTGGTGGCTTGTCACCGTCCTGGGGGTGAGTAAGGCCTCGTCTGCCCCATCCCACCCCTCAGCTTCTCTGATGCTCCAACACCACCCCACAGCCGTGTAGGACATGGGGATGGGTTTGCATCCATCGCGGTGCATCCAGTGGGTTCATATCCCGCACGCCACTGGAGAAGGGCGTCCACTGGCTGTGGGGCAAGCGAGAGGGTGGCACCCACGGCATCACCCGTGACAGGATGGCATCTGCCACAGTGCCACCGGAGCCGCACCACTGCCGGCACAGGCAGCGGGGGAGCCGCAGCAGCCGGCACTGAGCGCTCTGATCCTCCCCCAGGTGCTGAGCAGACCTGCCCAGGGGGCCGGGAGCTGCAGTCCCCCGGAGCAAGGGCCAACGGGATGCCCGCCCGGAGAGGAGCCCACCGGGGTAAGCCGTGCCCACCCGCGGCACCTCCGCCCGGAGGGAAGCTGCGGGGCCCGCCCGTCGCTCACCCCCTTTCCCTCACCGCAGGATCCAGCGGGGACGTGCCGAGCCTGTCCCCCCGGCACCTTCTCGCTGGGGGACGCGTCCTGCGCCGCTCACACCCAGTGCCGCGCCGGGAACAGGATCCTGCTGGCGGCGGGGACGGCGGCGAGCGACAGCCGGTGCGGAGCCTGCCTGCCGGGGTGAGCCCAGCCGGGGGGACGGCGAGCCCAGCCCCGCCCGCGCCCGGGGCCGTGTCCTGACCCTCCCCTCCCCTCCCGCCCCGCAGGTTTCACAGCCCTGGAGGGGAGAGGGAGCCCCGGGGCCGGTGCCTGCCCTGCGCCGCTGCTCCCCGCAGCACCCCGGGGTGCCCAGGTGGGTGCTCGAGCCGGAGGTGTCACCCCGGGGCTGGGCGGGATGGAGGAGCTTGTGCCGGCCCTCGCCCCGGGGACGCCGCACGGGATCTGTCCCCCTTGGGATGGGGCACGATGTCCTGCTGGGATGCGGCAGCTGAGGACGCCTCTGCTCATGACACAAGTGGCTTCTGCTTCCCTGGTGCAGGGCTCCTGGGGAAATGGGATTTAATCCCAACAAAGCCCCTCTCTGAGGCTGATCCCGTGCCTCCCTGCAGGCCACCGGAGAGCCCGCAGCCCCGAAATGCCGGGCCGGGCACCGGGAACCAACGGGACACGGGTGACCCTGCTGGGTGAGGAAGAGGAGGAGGCGGCAGCAGCGCAGGCGGCCGTGCTGACCATCGTCCCGGTCTTCTGTGCCATGGGATTGCTGGGAATCCTGGTCTGCAACCTGCTGAAGAAGAAGGGTTATCACTGCACTGCCAGCAAGGAGCCCCAGCCCGGCGGCACCGGTGAGCCCCGGTTGTGCCGTGACACCTTTGGTGATCCCACATCCATCTCCTCTCGCTCAGCCCATTCCTGTGGCTCCCGGTCCTCGCTGTCCCAGGGCATCCCGCTTGTCCCTGGGGTGCCTTATCCCCCATCACAGAGTTTTCCCTAACTTCTGCCTCCAGGTCCCAGCTCCATCTACCAGCTGGAGGATGCCAACGAGGACACCATCGGGGTGCTGGTGCGGCTGATCACGGAGAAGAAAGGTCAGGGGGTCCCTGGGAAGGGGGAAGAGGGGGTGACCTGGGCCAGAGCCCTGTGACCCCCAGCTCCTTGGTGTCCTCCCACACGCAGAAAATGCAGCGGCGCTGGAGGAGCTGCTGAAGGAGCATCAGAGGCAGCAGCTGATGCCGCCGAGCTGTGCCCCCCTCAATAAGTAAGAGTCCCCCTAAGGCTGCACTGAGGACCTCTCGTGGTGGGACCACCCCCACACTGATGGCATCTCCCCCCTTCCCAGGCTGCACCTCCTGCCTCAGTTTCCCCCTGCCTGCCACCACCAGCAGCACCTGCACACGGTGCAGGGACCGGCCCCGTGCGCCCGCTGCAGCCAGAAGTGGCCCGAGGTGCTGCCGTCGCTCAGTGCCACCAAGGTCCCCAAACCCGGAGCTCATCCCAGCGAGGTGACCATCCTCTCCATCGGCAGGTAAGCAGGAACACCCCCTGGTGTGTGTCCCCTCTGCAGGGTGGGGGGGACAGGCTGACGTGATGCTCCCCAACAGGTTCCGGGTGTCCCGGATCCCTGAGATGAGGAGCGAGGCAGGGGGAGAGCCCCTCCGTGGTCCCCTCCCTGCCGGCAGCGGGATGTGACCCCGTGGCTGAACAGCACCGATGGCCCCACGAGGTGAGGGGGCCTGGAGGGAGGGTGGTGGGGAGCCCTGGGGAAAGGCTTTCCTGGAGAAAGGGGTTCTGGAGGATGGAGCATTAACGCTGTAGGGACACAGCGTGGGGACAGCCAGGCGGGAGGGAGGGGGTGTCCCACGCCGCAGGGTGCTGGCAGGGCCTGGCACGGGGTGGCACGGCCGGGGGCTGCTCCGTGACTCATGGGCAGCTGCACGGGCTGTGCCCTCGCTCACGTCCCCCCTGTCCCCTCCTCCAGCAGCGCTGCTGCTGTGACCATCCAGCTCTGGGCCCCTCCCGACAAGGACACGGAGGGGCTGGAGCGTGTCCAGGGCAGGGAACGGAGCTGGGAAGGGGCTGGAGCCCCAGGAGCGGCTGAGGGAGCTGGGAAAGGGGCTCAGCCTGGAGAAAAGGAGGCTCAGGGGGGACCTTGTGGCTCTGCACAACTCCCTGACAGGAGGGGGCAGCCGGGGGGGGTCGGGCTCTGCTCCCAGGGAACAGGGACAGGAGGAGAGGGAACGGCCTCAGGCTGGGCCAGGGGAGGATGAGGTTGGGTAGTGTCAGCCATGGATGAATGACACCAAGTGGCTCCTGCCACCTTGGGTGGTGCAAAGGGCCCAATCCAGGCTCACCTGTGGTCCACCCCTTGTCCTCCACAGGAGGCACCTGGCCTGGGGGCTGCCTCGGGGTCAGTGACACCCACAAAGACCCCATGGAGGGGATGGAGGGCACTGTGTGAAAGCCAGTCCCGCTCAGAGCTGTGAAGTGCTCGAGGTGGCAGCTCAGCTTCTGCTCCGGCCACCAAGGTGTCCAACAGCAGCACAGCAAATCCAACATCTCGCTTGGCTGGTGAGAAGGATTCTCTGTCCCTGAGGCCTGGTGGTGGCCACAGCATGGTGGCCTGATGGATAATAACTCCAGGAGCCGCGATGCCGGCGGTGGTGGCCACAGGAATCATCTTCTTTGGGAACCATGGTGCCACAGCACAGCTCCATTGGAAGCACAGAAGACACTGGATGCCATTTCATGGTCACCCTCTGCATCTGTTGAACTCTCCAGGACCATCATGAACTCCCGATTTCCCTCCATCACCAGCTGCCAGCGCTCAGCATCGCAGGGTAATGAATCACTGGAGCATGGAACAACTCCCCCCTTCCCAACAACCCAGCTGGGGCACGGATTGCTCTGGGCAAAGCTGGTCAGCTGCATCCATCCATCCATCCATCCATCCATCCTCTCTCCAAAGTCTCAGTTCAGGAGGACACGGTGGTGATGCTCACCATGAAGACCACAAACATCACGTTCCATAGGAATTGCTTCTTTGGGATCACGCTGGCTTAGCCATGTTGGGATCACTGGGATAAACCACCCAAGCTTGGGTTGGAGACCATCAACCTCAACCATCAACCCAAAAAAAGGGTTTATGGCCGGTCTCATTCACGTCTCCACAATGTCATCGTGCCAAAAAACCAACCACCAAACCCTCTCGGGCTCTTTTATTTATTTATTTAATTTTTTTTTTGGAAACATTTTAATAGTTATCGAATGTTCTACATCTTACAGTAAATATCGTACAGTTACAAACTCTTGGCTGAAATCTGTCAGGGAGATCACGACCTGATCTTCAGAACCAAAACCAGAACAGAAAACAAACGGGAAAATAACCCCAAATTCACACTTCGGATGGACAAACTGAGGCTGTGGGGCTCTCCAGGGCACCAGTCCAAGGCCATGTTCCCTACACACTCGTGAGATTTAGACTTGGAAGACGTGGTTACTCTTGGGTTTAATTTTTTCAATTTTTAATTTCTTTTTCCTTTTGGGGAATTTTTTTTGGTATTTATTTTTATTTAAGAGGTCCAATAACACTTAAAAACAAGCTGGTCTGGCGGTCGAAATTAATTCCACAGAAAGAGGGGTGGGAGCCTGGCGTGGGTTGAGGCCGTGTTGTGGGAATGGAAGGGTTTGGATGTGATCCTGCACTTCCCCATGCTTCCCTACAAATCCCTCCCCTGATCCTGAGCTCCTCTGCCCTCAGGAAATACCATCTCCCAGCTCCATCCCTTGCAGGAGGACGCAGGGAGGCTGCAGGTGGCCATGTTGCATCAAGATTATTCCCTACAAGCAGCACAACGGAGCATTTCCAAACGGGAATCGCTCCTGTCAAACCACTTATTTTGCTATTCCCGCTCTGCAAACATTCCCACAAGTCCTTTTACCTGATTTCCAGAGCATCTCCAAGTGCCACGGTGCAACGTGCCACAAAAACGCCTTTTCCAAGGTTTCCTCCCTCCCAAGCTCTGTAACAGGCTCTATTTTCCTTTTTGCTCTAGGGGAATGCTAACACACAACAGAGAAAATATTTGGAGGCTGATCATGGCTCAGGAGCGAAGGGACAATGGGCAGAGGGTCACCACAGTTTGGGGACGAGAGTTGGAGGGCCTGAAAATATTGGCAATTTAAAAAAAAACCCGAACCAAAACTACCTGGATTTATGGGTATCCAGCAGCTCTTACTGCTATTGTTGGCTGGTTGGATTTTACCACAAATAAAGCCTCAAATGTTGTTTTGCACCCCCCTAAAAAACCAGGATCCCATTTCATGCCCTCCAGCTGGGAACCACACCATCCCACGTTCCCTGCGGGGATGCAGGAGGAGAGGAAGGGGACAGCAAAGGGTGGGGTGTTTCTTGGGGAAGGACCAGATTCAGTGGGATGCCGGTGGCTGGAGGAAAACCCGATGCTCTGAACATCCCTCGTTGAAACAAACCCCTTAAATAACACTTCCTGGGAACTACATGCCAAAACTGCAACGATGCTGAACTGGGTGATTTATTGTTCATAAAATACAGGAGCAAATCCTTGCCCAGAGGGTTCAGCCACTTGGAGGCGTGATGGCTTCAGGCTGCAAGGGGCTCCTGGGGTTTGGGGGTCACCACCATCACTAAAATCCTATTTGCCCCCAAATCTCTCATTGCAGCTCATATTTAAAGCAAAGGTGAGGGCAGGGATGGGTTAAAGGTTCAGAGTTATTTTCCTTCCTCTTTAGCTGGAATTTTAATCTCAGACACTTCAGTGGCTGCTAAGGATGGTTTAACCCCTCCTGCTCTTCCCCACTAATGCCCGGTGTGATTCTTCACCTTTTCCTCAACCAACATCAGCAAAGCTTTGCTGGAATGAAATATCTGAGAAGCTGGTGGCCCCCATCAGTGTCTCCCACTGTGACCTTCCCACGACCCTCACTTAAGCCATGACAGGACCAAGGGAAGGACGTGGGATTAAGGAAAGGGCAGGGAGCATCTCCCCACCACCGCAGCCCCATGAAGCCACCTTGGGACGAAGCTACCTAAGCCTGGCACCAGCTGGTGGCCCCAAGAGCCATGTGGTGGCCCTGGTTCCACACAGTGGCCCGAGGCTGGTTACCAATGTCTTCCCTGAAGCCTCTGGCCCAACAGGTGGCAGATATTTCACCTCTCCTCACCTTGGTCAATGAGTATTTCTACCTGGGAATAATGGGGTGAGAAGCACTGAATCTGCTACTGATCCAAGCGAAGGAATTAAAACCCAACTGCCCCATGCCAGGTCTCATCAGTGGGAACACCGCGTGATCCACTCCACTCAACTCCTGGAGCTTTCTCCCCAACCTTTAATGGTTTTTTTTCCTTCCAGGAGAAAGCCCAACATCTCCTTTCCACACACGGGCCAAAACTTTAGCAGTTGTTCCTAAAGTGGTGCAGGGTGTCTGGGACAGTGGTGGGATGATGTCTGCTGGGAGAGGTCCTTTGCAGAGCCCGGGCTGGGATCCCAAAGCTCGCTGGACCCCGCAGACCAGAGTGCTACTGCGTTGGGAGACCTGGCTCAACGCTGACAGACAACTCCTGGTACGGAACACAAAGTCAACGCCAGAGGAAAAGAAGGGAATCTCAGAAGTCTTCAGTTCTTGGGATCTACTGGGGATTTTTTGGCACAGGTTTAACTGCAACCTGCTACAAACAGTGGAAGGACGATGCAGTGGTGTTATTTCCCAAGGTCCTGTTGCTCTTTACTAATCCTTGGCTTTGCCAAGCCAAATGGGGAACCCGCTGATTATTGGCTCTTTTTATCTTTTTTCCTTCTCCTTTCCCTCTATACAAACCTGAAGTACAACCCAAGGGTGCCCCTTCCCCGCCCCACAGCACTGGTGTGCAGTCTTCCCCCGCTTTGTTCCCCTTGAGGCTGAGGAGGTCAGCCAGAGCTTTGCTCTGGATTTCCTTTAAAACCAGCAGAATCAACCAAATGACCCCCAAACAGAAGTGCCAGTGCCAACACCCAACCTGACAAACCACCCGGGACCAGCCAGTGGGAGGAAAAGTCCTCCTGGGATCCCTAGGCTTGTTACTCCCCATCTGGCCCATGCTCAAGGGGAGCAGCTCCAGGAGCTCCTCCCAGTGGCAGCAGAAGCCAAGCTGGGAGACACCATGGAGAGCATGGAATGGTTTTGGCACACTTGAGGCAAAAAACAAAACCCAACCAAACTTTTGTCTTAAAAAACCAGTAAAATCCCAAAACCCTTGTTTCTATGCTGGGTTTAGTGACAAGGATTTAAAAACAAACTGGCCACAAGCACTGTCTGCAAATCCAAACTCCCTCTGCTGCCCTCAAGACAACTTATTGCTCTACTTGGACACCCCAAGGTGGGATGTCACCAACTTCCTGTCCCCATGTCCCAGGGTAAGCCAACCCCCCCAAAATGACCCTGGTGCCCACAGCCTCTGCGTTCCTGGTGTCCTCCATCCTGATCCATGTCAACTGCGGATCACCTTCCCTGCTGTCACCTCTTCTCAGGTGCCTTCCCGTGAAGAAGGCAACGTGTTTATTGCTATTGCTTCCTCCTCTCCCACCTCTCCAAGCAGAGCAGCCAGACATCATCCCCCTCCCCGGCCTTCCTCTATGGTGCTGGTATTTGTGCTTGGATGAACATTTCTCCTGGAAGTCCTGGAGCTGTAACCCAGAGCATGGGAGGGGGATACCTCGACTGCCACAGAGGCAGCGCAGTTTGGTCTCAGCCCTGCCAACACCATGGGTGCAAGGTGAAGCCACCCATCTTCCCCTCACCCTGCCTTGAAGACTCATCTCCATCAACCAGATGCCCTCTTTTCCCACACCACCATACTCTGGAGAAGCTCTTCACACCAAACCCTAAACTGAGAGGAGCTCTCCAGATCAACCCTCGGACCTGGAGAAGCTCTTCAGCCCAACCTTTGGACATCTCCTTGCTTCCCTCAGCAGCTGCCCAGCACATCTCTGCCTGCAAACGGCAGCCACGCAAGGAAGGAGCTGCCTTCTCCCTCACATCGCTCCGGGACGTGGCTGAGGGGGAGCATCCCGTTTTCCCAAGAGGTGCAAGATGCTGCCAGGGCAGGCGTCTTCCCGCTGCTTCCTTCCCACCACCCACGATCCGTTTGCCCAGTTGGAAAAAGCAGACCAAAGTCCCGCTGGTGACCAGTCCTCGTGCTTCCTAAGACAAGTGTGTTACGTTGCTAATTATATTTATATTCTCTTACTCCTACAAAAAGAAGGGATGAGTTCAGAATTCCACTGCAGGTAATGCATTTATAATCTATCACGACAGCTATCTGGAAGACACCAATTTTCTTGTAATATGTTATGGAAGATTGAATAATTTATATTCTTCAACTAAAAATACCCAAACCAAATCAGAATAAGCCTGCCTACCAGCGCTGTGCTTTTCACATAGTACCCTGAACATCAACCACTCTTACTAGCCAAAAAAAATCTAGGCTCTTGTCAACAACGACGACAACAGAAAAATAACAAAAAGAACCCAAACGAACAAGAAGTGGGGGGGATCTTTGCACCACTCAGCTGGGCAATGCTGGAAAAGTGAAGATTCTGAGCTTTCAAATGGTAGGACCGAAGAGAGAACTTGACTATTGCTCAGTGTCAGTATGTGTGTTACACAATTCATGTGGGAGAAGGAGGAAGGGGGAGGAGGGGGAAAAAAAGAGGCAGAAGATTAGAAAAAGCAGCTTTTACAAAAACCACTAAAGAATGCATAAAGTGACCCTTGCACTTTTTTTTTTTTTCTTTTGTTCTTGCAAACAGACGAGGCGCTGCAGCCCAGCGGCCGCAGCACCGATGTAAGACTTGTGTAGTTGCATACAATGTTTGACTCCGGATCTGGAAGAGAGCAAATACATTAAAAACAGGGAGTTAGAAGGATGTTCTCCTCCTCTCTGCAGCCCTGCACCACGTGGAGCTGATCCATAAGGAATTTAACCACCCCTGCGGGCGATTTCTCAGGCAAGGGAGCTGGGAAAGCAGCAGCAGCTCGCCGGTGATACCCAGCGCAGAGGATTACAAATATGCAGATGGGATGCTCCCTGCTAATTGCACACCAATTTGGGAGGGGCAGGATTAGCCCAGCGCAATTTGTGTGGCACAGAGATTTCAGATAACCCCAGGGCTGGATGGGATCTCCGCTGCCTCCCTGGGCAGCACTGTGCTCCCATCAACTGCCTGTCCTGGTAATTGGGCGTGACGGGCCAAGGGCTCCAGGAACAGGCAGCTGGGATTTCTGGGATCCCGAGCATGACAGGAACACACAGGCAGCCGCACGCAACCCCGGTGCTAATGAACAGCATGATCTCCCAGCAGGGGAAAAGAAATACTCCAGCGGCATAAAGACGGGGAGGGCCTCTCTGCCGGGGAATGCAGTGATGGGCCTGGGGCAATGGTTTTAAACAGCCAGAGGGCAGGGCTAGATGGGATACTGGGAAGGAACTCCTCCGTCTGAGGGTGGGGAGGCCCTGGCACAGGGTGCCCAGAGCAGCCGCATCCCTGCAGTGTCCAAGGCCGGGCTGGAGGGGGTTTGGAGGCTCGTTCAGAGCAAGGGGCAGCACTCACATGGACTGGCCAGTGGTTTACCAGTGTGGAGGTACGTAGCTGTAGGTGGGGGTTCCTTGAGCCCTGTACGTTGGCACGGACACTGGATGTGCTCCGATGGCAGTGTGCTGGGGGGTGGTCAACAAGGTTCCTGCAAGGACACGGAGAAACGCTTGTCACGGAGCAGAGGAGGTGGCACCCGAGGGTACAGTGGGGCAGGAACAGCACCGGTGCCTCAGTTTTCCTTTTCCCAGATGCTGTTCTGCCTATCAGACCTGAATTGAAGGTGCTGGACCCACGTGACTGGGATCAGCCAGCACCATGAATTGAACAGAAACACCTGAAGCTCCAGCAGATTTTCCATGCTACCTTTGGTCCTTAACCTTTAGCGTTTTCCTTGATTTTTCCAATGTTCCTTGTCCCTAAAGACCAGCAGCAGAGCTGGCCACAACCTGCTGACATCTACCTGCTGAAAGCACTGGGCTGAACTGGGACAGCAAATCACTGCACAGATCTGAAACAAACTGGAAGGGATGAGGGATGCAAAGGAAGGTGAGGAAAAAACCCAACAGGACTCCAGGGGAAATTAAGGTGAGCTTTTTTTTAAGTCTGCAGCTGGTCAACAGAGGGATTTTAGGTCAGAATTTGCACAGTGCCTTCATGGGAAGGGAGAACAAAGCCCTGGGCTGCTCTGTTCTGGGAGCAACTGGGTGCTCAAACCAAATTCTCGGTTTCTGGGTATCTCTCTACAAATGTTATTAATGAGTGCTTCCAGCCCTGGGCGTGCATTAATTACATTTATCCACTTCTCAATATAAGCAACAGTAAATCTCTCAGAGTGGTTCTTGTCACATCCAGGCTGCAATATCTCTGCTTGGAATAGGGATTGTGTCCCATTACAGACTCCTATTTCACAGCTAATGCAGATGCAAAAGGATGAATGATGCATTTCTTGCCATAGTTCAATATACAACCCTAAGAATTGTTAAGGAGAAAAATACAGGATTTGGAAAAAATAAAACCAGCCCCTATCCTTACTTAATGTACTATCAATAAATGGCAGTTAGAATCTGCCCATAAAATGTAGAGGAACTGGGATAGATAAACCAAGATTAATATTAATTTTGTCAAACAAAAACATGACCACAAGTGTCTTAAAAAAAGGAACTTGGGAGAAATCCAACTACTTGAGGATGGACCAACCTGGTTATTCCTTCACTTACAGAACAGACAGAGGAAAGAATAACACATTTAAGGATACAGAATAATATATCTAAGGATGCAGGAGTGAGCCAAACCAAAGGTCTCCTCTGCTGAATCAGATCAGGATTGGGGGCAAATTACTGGATTTTTGCCTGCAAAGGAGCAGTAACCAGCAGGTGAACTGTGTATAAAGGCCGAGGCAGCGCGCTGGATGCACAGGGAATGTTCTGCCCAGGACTCGGGGCACGGGAAGGGTTCCCTCCTTACCTGCTGACATCGCCATGGTGGTGCCAGCGACCATGCCCATGGCCACGCCGTTGGTGCGGGGCGCGGCCACCGGGGCCGGGTAGATGGCCGAGGGGATGCTGTTGGGCTGCACCACCGTGGTGTGGTGGATGACGTGAGGCTGGGCCGCGTACACGGGCTGGGTGTAATAAGCTCCCTGTTGGAGAAGGGGAAAAAAAAAAATCCCACCATCACTCCAGGTTCTTTTCCAACCTGACGGTTCCTCGGTTCTGTAATTCAGGCCCTGCCGAAGGGCTGGTGCTTCCCATGGACAAGCTCCTGTGCCTGGAGACCTGAGCCTGTGGATATGTGGAATGCATGAGGAGGGAACCAGCAGTCAAAGAGTCAATCCATCCAGGACAAACCATGCCGCCTTCATCCTGTGGTGGGATGAAACAGGGCCTGGACACAACTGGCTGCTGGTGTAGAAAAGGAACAAGAGATGGAAGAAAAGGACAAGCCACGGCTCTCGGATGATCCCAAGGTGCTTGGGACCAGGAATTGTGTCATCTTCTTCTTTCCAATGGCGCTCCAAAATCCAGGCTGCCAAGACTCACAGGGTTTTGAAATAAGGGTTTTTGAAATAAGGGTTTTGAAATAAGGGGAGAAGGTCGCATGGGAATAAAGGGAGCCAACAGAAAAAGCTTCACATGCAAAGTAACGAAGGGCCTGTAATGAGGAGATGCACGGGGGAGAGAACTGCTGTCCCCAGGCAGCAACATTGTCAGGACCTGCAAACCAGGGATGGCAGGAAAGAAAACAAGGATTTCACTCAGCAAAAGGGAGATTTTATTGTGTGTTAGTGAAAGCCATCAGAGAGCCTCTGAAGGGGAGAAGGAGGTGCAGGGCAACGACTCCCATCACTTCTTTCTGTCAGGAGCTACGAAGGTTGACAGGACAAATGGCAGATGCTGTGGCTGCCAGCGGAGAAGAACCAGTGTGCAGGGGCAGGTTTGGACCCCAGTGGCTCACGCAGTTCCAGGAGAGGCACTGTCACAGGAAGGTGACACTATGCAATGGAAGGTGACAGTGGATCAGCGAGATGCTCCAGTCTCAGCAAGGCACGGGGAAATCACTCCATGAGACTGCAGCTGCTGGAAAAGTTGGTTATTCAACATAAAAGAGGAGAAGAAAAGCCAGGGAAGTTGTAAGGCCACATTGCTCTGAGAAGCTCAGGATTTTCAGTGGGAAGGGATATCAAGGTGCTACCAGCACCTCCATCCCACCAAGACGGCTCAGCCCTGAGTGCAAGGACAGCCCTGCAGGAAGCTCTGGGGACAGGAGGTGGCACCTACCTGGGTGTACAGGTTCTGCTGTGGGTAGGCACTTCTGATGGGGTACATCGCGGTTTGGTACGGATTCGGAGACGGCGAGTAGGGAGGAGGGGCGTTGTTACTCTGGGTCGGTGGCACCTTGTAGGGAGTCCCCGCAGTGTACCCTGAGAGAGACAAGAGCAGTCCCAGTCAGGGGCTGGGGTGGCTGGTGAGGAATGGTGGCCAAGGCTGGCAGGAGGGCCGGGAGAAGCCATCGTGTGAGAAAATGGGCCCCAAAGACTGTGTGGGAGGGAGAGGAGAAGCCAGGGCTCAGCCCAGCCAGAACACTCAAATATATTTAACTTATTTCCTCCACCAGTGTTCAGCAATTAGAGAAGGCCAAGATTTCAAGTCTAATATCTCACATCATCCTCCAAGCGCTGAAACAGCGCGAAGAACACACGGAGCGTTTAGGAACTCCCAAACAGCATCTCACCACCTCCTGATTACTGCAGGTTGGAAAAATAGGTGTTAATTAACAAGGGGAATAGCTGTGACCCTTTTCCTCACTCACATTAGCAGGAGAGCAACCATCTTTAACTGAGGGGTGGGAAAAGTTTGAAATACTGATCAGTGCAGAAGCGGAGCCTCCTCCATCAGGACTCCTGCAGGAACCCAATGTAGCCCATAGATCAACCAACCTCCTGTTTTTCCATCTAATGCACTTTTTTCTCTATTCTGAGCTCTTTTTTTCAAACAAAGACCTCAGAGGCTGCCAGTTCTCAGCATCACACTTCATTTCTCAAGGGTGTCTAGAGGTGTGGACCTGCTCAAGCCTGTGTGGTTTCAGCACTCTGAATACCAAGACTTGTAGTGGTTTCCTGACTGACGAATCACGGGCAATTTTTCTCCTGTACTAAAAAGGTATTAAACAAAATAGCCCAGGCAGATGTAATCTGCTGTGTTTATAAACTGGGGAAAAAACGGAACAACCTGCAGGTAAAACAATGTGAAATCAAGGTTTAATGGCACAAGATGATGGAGGCTCCTCTCTGTCTGGCAGCTAATTTTAAAACCTAATTATGACTAACACCTTATTAGGATTAGGCTGGTGTGCCCTGTGCTGCTGCCTCTTTGTGGTTCAGCAGCAGCGAGTCTTTAAGCTCCAGCATCTATTAAAATTGCTGATTAAATCCCCCACGTCACTCGAGAAATCTCAGCCTTATTGATCCTGCAGCTCACAAGTGCCCTGGATTGCAGAGAAATGTTTTCCTATAAAAGGCTGGTTGGGGGGAAAAAGAGCTCAGTGGGGAATTTTGTGTTGCCATCTCCGCTTGTTTCCAGGGTTCACTACAAGCAGGATTCCTCAGCTGGATAAGGAGCTGACTGGATGTCCACATCCAGATTCTGCCTCTCTGCCTTGCTCAGAGACCCCACCTGCAGTGCTGCTTCCAGCCCTGGGGCCAACAGCAGGAGGACGTGGAGCTGCTGGGGCCAATCCAGAGGAGGCCCCGGAGATGCTCTGAGGGCTGGACCATGCCTGGTGTACAGCCCTTATCCCAAGGAATGGTAGGGACATCCCTTTTCCAAGAGAAAATCTCCCAAAGGCTTGTTAATATTTATTTTTAATAACTCTTTTCATTAAAAAAAAAAAAAATTCTTCTTCTCACCTTGCTGTGTAATTGATTTAATTTAGCAGGAAAAGGGAGTATGGAGTAGCTGGAAGGTGAGGAACCCACCTCTGACCCCACGCCACTCATGCCCCAGATGCAGCAGGGAGCAGTCAGGCAGGGGCCAGAGGACACCCCACATACCAGGGAAAGCATCCCAAGGTTTATCAGGGAGCTTATCAGCCCTCCTGGAGGCACCACTTATCCTCTTCAGGGACGAGATGACAAGGCTCCACTGGAAAAGCCTGTTTGACTTCGATCCCTGAACGGCATCTCCTCCTCCTGCTCCTGCTCAGCCAGGCTGGGTTAAAAGGTGGGAGTTTCTACCGTGTTCCTTGAAAACCAAGCTTTATTTTGGAATTCTTTCAGGTTTAAGGGAATAGGGAATAATCTCCCTTTGGAGATAAACTTCTGTGAACCACCCCAGGTTGCTCCCGGGGATCAAACACTCAGCTGAGAGAGAGGTTTCACCTTCTCCACTGGAATTCCTCCTCTGCAGGAGCAGCAGGAGGGTCAGTGCTCTCCTTTTCATGATCCTTCATGGTTTTAATCCATCAAAGCCAGGTTGGATGGGTCTTGGAGCAACCTGGTCTAGTGCAAGGTGCCCATGGGGGTTGGAACAAGATGGTCTTTAAGTCCCTCCCAACCCAAACCTCCCAGTCTTTGATTCTGTGATCCCAAATAATCCTGTCCACAAATCAACCCCCAGCAGGGGAGGCAAACGGGCACAAACCAACCCGGTAAAAGCCCAGAGGAAAAGGTTTATTTACTGAATGCTGCAGAAGAAGCCTGGTAGGTTCTGTTCTCGGTGCCGGTGTCCACCGGGAGGTGGAAGGTGCCCTCGGTGGCACAGGACGAGGAGGTCTGGGGCCAGGCCTGCTTCATCAGAAGTGTGGCTTGAGCGGAACAGAGAAGAGGTGTCACACAGAGAAATGACAGACAGCTTCTCACACTTATGTCACACTGGAATCACCTTGCTAATCTCTTCCCCCCCGAGTTCCTGCCCCTGGGGTGCTGAGCCCCACGGAAGGGACTTCACTCCTTGGGCAGGGCTTGGAAATCTTCCTGCAGCCCCAAGGCCGAGCAGAGATCTTTCACACCCTCCCCATCTGCTCAGACCGTGAATTAACCCTCTCTGAAGGTACAGCTGTAAATCTGCAGTGTCACAGGGCTGGAAGTTGGGAATGAGGAACTGAGGAGGCTGAGGAGGAACTGGCAGTGGAGACGCAGCCCACTGCAGCACAACACATCCTAGTGGATGGAATTCCACTTCCCAGAGAGCGCAGGCAAGCACTGCTGCAGGTCTGCTGGTCCACCAAACCCTCCTGAGACTCTCCTGGAGCGGGACAGGAATGGGGAGCATGGAGGACACCCAGCAGTGCTGCTTCACTGGCCACCAGCAGCTGTGGGAGATACTCCTGGGTGTGAGATCCACCTGGGTGCTGCTCCACTGCTGCAGATGTGGAAACCTGCTCCTCCCTCCTCCTCCTTCAACAGAAAACCAGGAGGTTTGTGGGAAATGAGAGATTCGAGCCCAATTTATCCTCCACTCAGCCACTGATCATTTTCTGCTCCAAGTCTCTGCCCTCTCCCAAAGGTTTGGGAGTTATTAAAGATTTCCAGGCTGCCTTGCTTTGTTTTCCATGGTAGGCTGCACTCGGGAACATCACACTGGAGAGCAGCTCCCAGCGCTGTGACAGAAACTCCTTCACTTATGCTTTTATTCAGAATCAGATTCATTTTTGCCTCTGCGTTTCACAGAGGTTTTAATCTCCGAGACTGATGAGACAATTCATTCCAATGTTACTCGAATCCTTCCTCTGTGGTTTTCCCTCTCCACGTTAAACCTGCCACAAAATCAAGGCAATTTGGGTTGGAGATGGCTGGGAGATTGCCACAGCTCTGCATGTTCTTTATTAAATCATGGATCCTCGGAGAATCCATCACCTAAAACTACACAAAATATGGATCAAGGAGGTTTGCAGGAGCATTAATACCTCCTGGTCCTTTGCAATAACTCACAGAGATCACAATCCAGCCATGACTATCTAATATCATTTAAGGGCCACCTCCAACCAGTGCCTTCTGGATTTGGGTTATCCTCTCGCCTAAAAATAAATAAAATAAAAAGCTTTTACTCATTATCAGTTTAATCCCTGGCAAACCAAGGAGTGGGAACTGAGCAAGCAATGTGAGCTGTGGGTCTCTGCAGCGCTGGGACTGCTCTGTATTCCCAACAGGACCTTTAATCAATGTAGGAACGTTCAGGATATATTCTAAGTGGAAAAGACAAAAATATGAACCCTTCCAACCCAGACCATTGTAGGATTTCTTGCTTCCCTCTGACAACCTCGTTTGTGATGGATGCAGCCTCCAGCCCTGAACAAAGTTTGCAACAAGCTTAATTCCCCAGGCAATCCCGTGCCTGAGTGCCTCAAAAAGATGGGAGCATTTATCCTTGGAAAGCCTTGTGAGGCACTACAGCATATTCACCCCTCCAGACCCCAAGATACCCCTCAGGGGACCCACTGGTGTCCCCAGAGAGTCAGTGGGCACCTCTAGAGGATGGCTCAGAGCACTGCTGATGCTCCAGCTTCCTTCTGCAAAGCAGCGTTCCCTGCAGGCAGGATCCAGGAGCAGGAATGGGGGATCGGAGCCTCCGTCCTGTCCCACGACATTCCCACACAGATCCCTGATTTCTGAGGCTGATTCCAGTTCTGCTCTGTGCGGGCACTACTGCAAAGCCATTACTTCTGCCCTGCATTATTGATAAACACAGCTCCAGCCTCAGCCAGCCTCCACGAGCAAAGTGCGTGTCCTACTTTCAGGAAAATAAAAAGGGAGGCTTTAATGAAGGAAGTTAAAACAAAGCAATCATGAGGAAGGCAGGATGCCTGGGAGGGAACATGCACCAGGCTTAATGAAGACATACATAATTTTATTTTTTTTAAATTGTGTCTCTGCAGCAGAGTGATTTTAGATGCTCATTTTGGCATACTTAAAAGGGATTTTTTTTTTTTTTTTTAAGAACAGAGTCCTAAAAAGCCAGGTTTATTGCAAGCCTGAGTTTGCAATGCTGGTGTTCTGCATTGTGTCTCTCCCTTTAAAAACTGTGGAAAAATGCAGCAGGAAAATCACACAAGGCACAAACTTGAATTGGAATGGAAAGGCATTCACAGAATCACAGAACATCCTGAGTTGGGAGGGACCAACAAGGATCATCCAGTCCAACTCATGCCCTTGCTTGTAGGGATAATCTGTGGAATAATTTAATACCTTTTGAGCTCAAACACCAGCAAATATCCACTAGAAACCTGGCACTGGGAGAGGGAGAAATCAAGACTGGCTCCAGTTACCGTTTCCCTTCCTCACTGATGCTGGACCAAGGGGACTCAGGACTTCTCCAAGCTCCTCTCCTTGATTCCTTACCCTTCCCTGATGCTGTTACAAAGTTTAGGTCACTACATGATTAAATTTCCCACAGGATTTTGGGAACCATGAGGTCAAAAGAGCATGAGCTTTGCTGATTTGCAGCTGGGCATCAGGGAGTGTTTGGAGAACACCAGGGACAAAAGCAGGTGGCATTTGAAAACTGGACTTAGCTTCGCTCAGGGGTTGATCTCCTGCCAAGACTTTGCATGGAATCCCAAAAAAATCCATGAGGTTTGGGGCAAGAGACACCTAAGGAGCACCTTCAGGGTGGAGCAGAGAGGGTGATCAAGCTGGGACAGAACAGTTCTGTTCAAGAGACCTCGCTTGCAGTTACAGCCCACAAATCCAGAAGCCACAAGCAAAGGATGCCCTTCCCACCCTTTCCAACCTCAATTCCAAGCAGTGTTAAGGGGCACGTTTGCCTGGTTAATTTCCACATGCAGAATCAGATGAACCCTCGGTTTGTGATTGCTTTTTAGTGAGCTGGAGGGATTTCTGCCAGCAGGTACCACTCCCTTCCCAGCCTGGGAGGTTTGGAACAGGGCCCTGTCCATGGATGAGATGCTCAGGAGCAGTAATTCTGCTGGGAACATGCAGCATCTCTTTCTTTTTTAGACTCCCTGTCTAAAATCCCTTTAAAACACACTTGGACTTAGTCTGCTGTTTCACAAGTCCAAGATTTTAGCCCCCAGGCTGATTCCCAGTGCATCTGAAGGACACCAGGAGCACGTTCCTCTCCAGGTTGTTTCCAGCCTCCTGTGTGACAGCAGCTCCTTCAGTCTGAGGAGACACTCTCTGTACTGATGCAGGTTTTAACTCAGCCACTGAACCACAGAATTAGTTCAGCCCAATTCCATTTAACACAGTTGAGGATGCTGCCACTCTGTCACATGTCCCCACTGCTGGGAGATTTTATGGCACTTCTTTTCTATCAGTTATCTCTCAAAAACTCTTATTTTTTTTTCTCCTGGAAGTCTGTTTGCCATTGAGAAGGGACCACGGGGTGTGGTGCTGGGAGGTCCTGATCAGCAGAGCCCGCTCCTGCTTCCCACAGTGGTTAAAATGGTTTAATATCCTGCTGTGATATTAAATTGTATTGATTTCAAGAGCTGCAAAAACTGTTTATAACAGAACCACAGACTGGTTTGGGTTGGAAGGGACCTTAATGACAACCCAGTTCCAACCCTGTGCCTTGGGCTGGGACACCTTTACCTGGACCAGGTCTCTCCAACTTGGCCTCAAGATTTATGGGAAACTCTATGAAAGGTTCAGCATTTTAATCCCAGTTTTAATTTCTGAGTCTTAATCTTCGTTGTTTCCTCGCTAGTTGAGTGCTTGCCTGTGTTACCCACTGCAAGGCTTTTGTTCTCCTTGCAGAACGACCTGTCAGCTCTCTGGACATCAGGAGATTTCCAAGATGGAAATTATTAAAAGCATTTTTTAAGGATGAGAAACAGAGGAATGAAATTCAAATGTCAAATGGCCGTGGCAGCTCTCTGGCTGGAGCATTAAGCTGTGCAACAAAAAGATCTGGCGGGGGGGGACGACAAAAATGATCAGAGGATTTTTTTTTTTTTTAGGGAAAGCAAGTCAGGAAAAATTAGGATTGCACTCGAGAAGGGAGCATTGGGAATGAACAAAAGGCTGACTGGCACAAAGCAGACTGACCACATCATGCAAGTCTAAAGAAACAGACAATAATTGGCACAGCTTTAAAATAATAATAATAATAATAATAATAATAATAATAGCAATAATAAGAATAACAGCAATAATAAGAATAAAAAAAAGAAGCAACTCGAGCCTCAATGAATCTGCAGAGCTGCTTTCTGCAAAGGACTGCAGTGATAAAATAGAGCAGAAATCAAAGCATTTTTCATGAGAGGACCCCACAGCCACGGGGACAAAGGTAGGAAACAACCAACATCTTGGAAAAACTGCTGACTCACAAGGTTTGGGGGGATTATTCCACATGGAACAATCGTGAGGAAGCTTCTGAAGGCTGTTTTCAGTGAGGGGAGACCAGGGCAGATGGGCAGCTTGGCTCCCACTGAGTGTCCCTTCTGCTGGGTGGAGGGGGCAGGCTGCAACGATGGGGCTCCAGAAGGGATGTCCAAGGGTTTGCTGCTGCCTGCCTGGCAGAACCCCAGTTTTCAGGGTTATCCCTGTGTTTCCTTGTCCTCTCCTGCTTTTCTCAACTGTTCAGGCGGGAAGGGACCTTAAAGCCCACCTCATTCCACTCCCTGCTGTGGCCAGGGACACCTTCCACTATCCCAGGTTGCTCCAAGCCCCATCCAACCCTTCTTTCTGAGGGTTGTTCCAATTTGTTTGCTAATGGAACCTCCACCTTCCCAAGGATGGTGTCTAAGATGTACAAGAAGCAATACAGACTCCCCCCCAAAATCCCCGTCCTGCAGTGATTCGGGGTTTCCTCTCACTTGGGTGTTCCCTTGGCCATCTGCCCACTCAGTGGAGGAGCTGCTGCCTGCACGACTGAGGACAAGTGACATTTTATAATATCCAGGCCAAAATGCTGGAATGCTGCAGTATTTACATTCCTGGCTGAGCAGGGAGGACATTGCCAGCCTCTGGCAGGACAAGCTACTAATAAATTTATGGGCTTTTTCTTGTTCCGTGGAGTTGTTTTCATTTAATTCCTCCAGTGTTTTATCCTTCAGGGGAATTTGAGGGTGGCCAGCACACATCCAGGGGAACAAAACTGGTTTCATGTTCCATGTTAAGGCTTTAATGGGAAGAAATGCAGCTAAAGACCTTATCAAAAGCACACAAACCCAAACAAAACACAACAGATCCCTTCCAGAATCATCCACAATAAACAGTTTTACGGAATATGTGTAAACTGTGATGTGGAGAAGACAAAACCAAAAGATTTTGGCAACAAACCCCTCATTCCTGTTTCATCAGCCTTGGAAAGTGCCTGAGCTTGGGGATCCACTGATTTTATGACAACTGGAAGACTGAAAACTTGGCAACTGAGGGGAGAGAGGGTTTAGCAAGACTGGCACAAAGTCCAGCTTTGTGTTCCTTATGCAAGCAGCTCTTCCTGCTGCACACTCGAAGAGTTTCATTATCAAGTTTTAAAATCCTGTGGCTCTTCTGAGGCAAAACTACTCAGAATAAACATCCCAAGCAACCAAAAGTCGAATCAAAGGGTGAGATTTTTTTTTCCATCTCCAGCGTGTGCTTGGAAATGGATGAGCAAGGAATGTTTTTTTCAGGATTTTTACCTGGGGCGTAGCCGGGGCTGCTGGTTGGATACATGTTGGGATTGTAGGCTGGGGCAGCAGTGGGATAGCCTGTTGGGTAACCTGAAACGAGAGAAAAACAGCAGCTGGGATTTTATCAATCAAGCAAGGATGGCACCCCTGGAAAGAGATAAACAACCTGTGTGAGCACAGGAGCCACCGAGGGAAAACACAGGCGGATTCTCCGGGAGTAGGAAGGACCATGAATGTGCCCCACAGACTCACACGTGACATCATCAATAGTTCACCTTTATTCCTGTGGGAAACAAGGATCAGAATGCAGAATGCAGGAATTCTTGGAGAGAACTGCTGGGAAAATCCATACTCTGAACATGGAATGCAGGTACAAAACCCCACCGGCACAGCGGTATTGGAAAGGTTCCCCGGGGCTGCATGGCAGCACTCTGGAGAGCTCAGCACTTCCATTAAGCAGAGTTTCTTGCTGAAGGGAAGGCAGAGATCCTGCAGGAAAACGTGCCAGCCCTGTATTCACCCATGGCTGCACAAGTGCCACTCCCAGGAGGGACCCAATTACCTGCCAGGCCACCTGGAAGGAACGCGCTCGGACCCTTCGGAGCCACGCAGGGTTTAATGGGCACTTTGGAGAAGGCTGCAGAGCATCTTCAGTTTGCATCAGCCTCACCCGGAGAGGTCGGAGGGAGTTCAGGGGAATCGTGTGATGGAAGTGGGGTCTGGAAGTCGTGGCACACCCCAGAGCCTGTGTGCACCCACACAGTGCAGATGTCCAGCACCAACTCCTGCTTCATTCCTGTCCTCTGTGGAGGCCACAGACACAACCTCTGCACCTCGGTCTGCTCCTTTTCCACAGAATCACACCGTGTCCTGAGCTGGAAGGGCCCCACACCCCAACACCCCCACCCTGGGCATCCCTGGCAGCGCTGTCCAAACGCTCCTGGAGCTCGGGCAGCCTCGGGGCCATGCCCATTCCCTGGGGAGCCTGGGCAGTGCCCAGCACCCTCTGGGGGAAGAACCTTTCCCTAAAATCCAACCTAAACCTCCCCTGGCACAGCTCCAGCCGTTCCCTCGGGTCCTATCTCTGGTCACCATTTTGCTTTCTGTTCCCTTCAATTTCTTGGAAGTTTTCCCTGCTGAAAAGAGTAACACCCGAATAACCCCATCCTTTTCAGGTGCTGCTGAGCAAATCCCCCCGGCAGAGTGAAGGGGACACGTTAATCCTGCTTTGCTGGTGGAGAATTTGGCTTTGCTGTGCGTCACCACCCGGTTTATCTGTGTGTCCCCTTGGCCCTCATCCCAGAGCAGAGCCAATGGAATGACCCTTGGAGAGTGTTTCCATGCCAAGCCCCACGGATACTGGCTGCTGGCTGCCAGCAAAGGCTGGAAGGAGGCAATTAGCAGTGGATTTACAGCCACCTTTTAAAATAGTTTATTTTATGAAATAAAAGCAAGTGTGGGTTGGTACTCCCCCCGCCGAGCACTAAAAGAGTCACAGCACAGTCCCCCCTGCCATGGCCCCAAATCCCACTGCTCTCAAACCCTGGCACCACTGACTTCTGTGGCAAAATGTTGAGGTTCATTTGAATAAATCTAATTCAACAATCGTGACCACTGTACTGGAATAAATGGCTGGATGTTCTACCCTCTCATTTTCATCAGTGATATATTTGGCTTCTAAATCAGGTTAATTAAAAATTGCTGTAGTTAATGTTGGATAAGCAGCAGTTTAACAGATTTTAATTTTTTTTTTAGGCTACGTGGAACTCTGTTGTCATCGTACCCAGGAACATCTAAAGCCTTTCAGCAATCAAGAAGCTCCTTAGGAAGTTATTTGCAGATCCAGTGATTGCAAGCAGAGCATTAATGATGAGGATCTTAAATCAGAAATATCCCTTCTCTCCACTTCATTAGAAGATAACCCTGTCTTTTCCAGGACATTCACTGCTCCACACTCTTCCCGTTTCCTCCTGACAATCTGGCCAGGGCTGCTAAACCAACTCCAGCTCACTTCTTGAAGCGTATTTTCCCTAAAATTCTCCCACCTGCCTTTCTCCACGGGGTTTTACCTTCTTGGCACCTGGTTTGGTCGGGATTGGAAGGGACCTCAAAGATCATCCTAATTCCACCCCCCTGCCATGGGCACAGATGATGTTGGCTCTGTGTGTGCCTTGCCCATTCCCGAAGGATTAGGATCCAGATGACAGTCTCTTGGGGCTCCAGGAGGCTCTTCTGATCTCTGCTGCTGGAAAATCCCCCCAAAGAAGCCCTGAATCCCACAAACTGCTGCAGTCTTTCGTAATAATCCTTAATTAACAGTCCTTAGTCACCAGCCATGACAAACACAGCCCTGTGTGGTCACAAATGTTTCACCTGTGCCCCCTGGGTGCCACCAGCACTCACCCACTGTCAAATTCAGGAAAAAAGCCCTCCTTTGCCTGGACCAAAATTTGCAACAGTGGGGTTATACGTTAAAAAAAGATCCTGAAATAAATCAAACCACAGGAAAAGTGTGGCTTTGGGTAAGATTTTCCGTCCAGCCGAATATTGAAGGGTTCATTTCAGGCAGATGGAGGCAACTGTGTATTTATAGAAGCACAGAGTTGTTTCACTTGGAAAAGACCTTTAGGACCATCAGGTCCAACCGCTCCCCAGCACTGCCAAGGCCACCCCTAACCCATGTCCCCAAGTGCCACATCCACACCTGTTTTAAAACCCTCCAGGGGTGGGGACTCAATCGGTCTTTCTCCTTTATTTTGGGTTTAGTTTCTGCTTGGCAGGACTCTTCCTTACCGTGGTATCTTTCATTGTTCTGAAGGTAAGTCAGGGCTGGTTTTGGAATCATTTTGGCTCAAATAAACACAATTTCTATCAAGGAAGCTTTAATAGTTTTGGATGCAAAAAGAAGCCCTGCTCTGCACTATCTTCCACTCTGATCTCATAAACTTTGATAAGTGCTGACCTCCAGCAAGAAAACTTGTCCTTTCTATTTTAAGGGGAAGCAGAGATGGGAAAGGTATAGGAAAATTAATGTGGTTTGCTCCTTTTTTTGGACACAGTGGAAAATAAGAAAGTAGCAGAATCTGGGGCAATTTGTGCCAGGAGAAACATGCCTGGAAATTCCCAACATTCAAAAGCCAGCAGGTTTAAAAATACATGAGACATTTTTTATTTAGCAGGGCCTGTTGTGATTGGACAAAGGGAAAGGTTTCAGACTGAAGGATTTAGATTAGATGTGAGGAAGACATTTTTTACAATGAGGGTGATAAAACATTGGCACAGGGTACCCAGAGCAGCTGTGGCTGCCCCTGGATCCCTGGTAGTGTCCAAGGCCAGGCTGGACACTGGGGCTTGGAGCAGCCTGGGACAGTGGAAGGTGTCCCTGCCCGTGGCAGGGGTGGCACTGGATCATCTTTAAAAGGTCTCTCCTGACTCCAACTACTCCAAAATCCTACAATTTTTATATCTTACTGGTTTTGAGCCACTAGGATTTGTTTGTTGGCTCTTCTTCATCCCCCAAATAATCCCAACTCAGCTCCCACATGGAAGCAAAAGCTGTGGTCCCCCACGACAGTCCCCATGTCTTACATTCCCTTGGGTGCAAGACAAAGTCTGGATCCAACAACCAGGAATGAGCTCAGGAAAGGTGGCAACACCAAAGCATCTGGCATCCTGCTCTGATTTTCCCCCTGGAAAACCGAAGAGACCTCCTGTAAATCCCTGTTCCTCCCGCTGACACAGCTCCCCTCCTGCCACGTCTGTCCTGCCTCATCACCTTGAATGAAAAATAACAGCAAGAGGCTCAAACCCACTTGACATGAAAATGTCAGGAACAGAAAGAAAATATCCTTCACTTCCTATGGATCTGCACATGACAGGACTCTGTCTCTGCTGGGGCTTGAGGCTTTGCTGTGGTGCAGAAGGAAAGAAAATGAGATGAAAAATATTGAACAAAATTTATTAGATTCCTCGTAGAAAAGATCCAAAGTTATTTTGCGGCTTATTTTAATTTAATATCATCTCCACAATCAATAGGAGTGAGAAAGGCAGTGTTCATTTAATCTCCTCCCCGAGGAAAACACACAGCACTGCAGCTCTGGGAAGCACTGAGTGAGCTGCTTTGAAAATCACCACACAATAACTGTGCAAAGCAAAAAGCACACGGGGCTGCACAAGTAGGTATTTTAACGCCACCTTTAATTTTATGTGCATTTTAAATGTTTCTGCATCAAAATCATCTAATAACACCCAGCCAATGACAACCCACAAGTGCTCAGGCTCTGAAGCACTTGGTTATCCTTGAAAGAGAATTTGCTTCTCCTTGGCTACAGGGCCCATGCTTCGGTCCACGGCTCAGCCTCCCACCCACTGGGAATTGTCACTTACAGCACTGAATTCCAGCATGTGCCATTTCACTTTTTCAAGAGTAGTTTCATTGACCGTTATCTGATCAAGGCCTTAATTGCTACAAGCGGCCGACATTAATTTGCAAGACAAAATATTCTCCTTCCTTCTTTCTCCTAACGAGTCTCAAGCAGCGCAGACTCCTGGAAGCGGCCGTGTCACAAGGATTTTTACAGGGACACGTGATAAAGTCCCTTATCTAAGGGCAGGACAAAGCACTATAAAACCACACTTCAGCTCCTTGAACCGCCAAGGACTCCAGCTCGACACTTGCTGCAATTGAGAGCTCATTAACCACCAACATTCCCTGGAAGGAAAAGCCAGGCAGCCACCCAAAACTGTCCCTCCTGTGGCATTCATTGCTCCAAGGTGGATAAATATGAGAGGTTATTTGGGCCCCTCCCAAAAAGAAGGACACGGAGGGGCCAGAGCGTGTCCAGGGAAGGGAACGGAGCTGGGAAGGGGCTGGAGCCCCAGGAGCAGCTGAGGGAGCTGGGAAAGGGGCTCAGCCTGGAGAAAAGGAGGCTCAGGGGGGGCCTTGTGGCTCTGCACAACTCCCTGACAGGAGGGGGCAGCCGGGGGGGGTCGGGCTCTGCTCCCAGGGAACAGGGACAGGAGGAGAGGGAACGGCTTCAGGCTGGGCCAGGGGAGGCTCAGGTTGGATATTGTGAAAATTCCTTCACCTGGCACAGCTGCCCAGGGCAGAGGTGAGTGCCCCTGCCTGAAGCCACGAGGATGTGGTGCTCGGGGACAGGGGTCAGGGGTGGCTTTGGCAGTTCTGGGGGAATGGTTGGACTCGATGGCCTTGGAGGGCTTTTCCAACCTAATTCTGTGATCCTGTTTCACCAATTCTCCCTCTAGACCCTGTTAAGCACTGTCCAGCCCTCTGTTTCTGCTGAGTGACAGCTCTGGAGCTGCAGCAGCCCCAGGAACATTTCTGCTTTACGATCACCTCCTCGGGTCAGCCAGATGGAGCCAAAGCGTTTTCCCCTGCAAAACACTTTCATGTTCTATTTTAAGCCCATCCAGCATTTCTCATTCTTTATTGCCCAGCCCTCAGAAACTCTTCAAAAATAGGATTTACAAGCACCTTCTCAGGACAAAAACGTGAGAAGCTTCATGCCTTCAGCTACACGCTGCAGTAAATCCATTCCCTTTAGACCGACTGGGAATTTATTCCTGCAGAAAATCGCATGTTGGGAAATGAATGTGCAGATTTAGTACTTGAGGAATTACCCCAGGAGTGAGAAATGAGAGAGCAGACACCACGTAGGCTCCCTGGCACAGCTCCACCGAAGCCTCCACCAGCCAGACTCGCAGCAAAGGCTCTTGAGCGTTGATTGCTGGGAGCAGTGACACCGGAAAGAATGTGCCTGGCTATGTGATGGAGAGGGGACACAGGGAAAAGAGCTGAGGAGGACATCTGGGAACTAATTCTGCATCGGAAACCAGCCTCCAGAGATGAGGAGCTCCAGCATTTCCGAAAGGACTCACAGCAGGGGTGTCATCAAAGCCCGCTCTCCCATGGCATGAGCCAATCTCATTCCAGAAGGATCTTCCCAGCCTGCTTGGCTCCTCACACAGCTGCAGAACTCCGGGCTTAGGCCACACATCTCCTCCTGCCTTCTGGGGAGCCGTCCCCAGGGAGTATCCCTTGGCACACAGGATTTAGGCAGGTGACCTCTGAGCAGCTTCTTACACAGGGCATTGCCAGACCTTCCCTGCTCAGTGGGAACTGTGTAAAACATCTCTGAGTGAACCCTGCTCTGCCAGCTCAGGGCAGGAAGGACGGGATAACCTTTCCTTTCTTCCCTCATCACACAGATCCGTTTGTGTGATGGGCACATTTCCATGCCGACTTCTACCCAAACCTCTCCTGATGCCTCTCCTTGGACAAGCAGCCAGGGAAAGGCACCTGGATGCTGCAGGAGCCCAGGGGCTGGAGCAGGTTTCGTTTCACACTGATCATCCCACATAACCACAGCTACCCCATCACTCACTCGCCGCCTTGCCATGAAACTACTCCAGCCCACTCATGCTAAATGGATGCAAAAATAGAGGAAAAGCTGAAAGCAAGGGTGGGACTGTTCTGAAGAGCAAGGTAATGGATGGTTGAGAATCCAGCATTTCTGAAGGCTCTGAGGGTAATAAATACATTCGTTCCCATGAAAAAATGCCACCCCCTTATTACTGTTTCAAGCCTCATCAGCCCAAGAGTGGAGCAGTCAGATGAATGTGGATTCACCAGACACAGCAACGGCTTTAAAAAAAGATTTGCTCTCACATTTGACAGCCTCGCTCCTGGAGACCTTTTACAGTTGATTCTTTTTTCACCTGAAGGGTCCTTCCCTTTATATAAACAGCAACTACTTCCCGCTCATTACCCAGGGCCATGCAAAACCAACCTTCCCAGGCTGCTCCAAGCCCCATCCAGCCTGGCCTGGGACACTGCCAGGGATCCAGGGGCAGCCACAGCTGCTCTGGGCACCCTGTGCCAGGCTCTCAGCACCCTCACAGGGAACAATTCCTTCCCAATATCCCATCCACTCCAGCTCCACACTCCCAGGATTGTGAAGACATTACACAGGGTGGGGGCAGGCTCCCCAGGAGGGGAGGCAGCTCTGGACTTGCAGAGCAGAGGATGAGGAAGAGTGCAGGTTCTCTCTGGTGAGAAGACGTCTGTACCTCCTTCTGTCTCCTTCCTCTCCCTCCCCAGGATCACAGCTTGATCCAGGGGCTGGTAAATTCCATCTGTGTGAAAGCACACACTCCTTAAGGAATTTTCCTTATGGCTTATGCACATTTCACACGGTAAGCACAACGCTTGGAGCCCAAGGACAGGAGCTCCACAGGCATCATGGATAACACAACCATGCTGCTGCAACCTCACGGACAAAGCCCCAAAATCCCGACAAAACCCACAGGAATCCGGCGGGAAATATTTTCTTTTGATGACCATTTCCTTTGTATTGCACGGACTCCTAAGAAAGCACGGCCGAGAGTGCTGGGAGTGGCAGAGGTGGTGATGGAGAGAAAGCCTGCAGCGTCTGGCAGGATGGCTTGGACACGTGGCACTGCCTGTTTGTCTCCATTCCACGGGGTCACAGCGTTGACACAATGGGGTCCTGCCTGCCTGCAGGAGCTTTTCCCAGCTGGAGGTCAAAGACAACGGGATGGATGGTGGGGCCTCCCTGCCCTGAGGAGCTGCAGAATCCTGGTGGCTTGGGAATTCGGCTGCAAAAGCAAAGCTTTTGCACAGAATTCTGAGCTCTTCCATGGGACTTGGTGGTTGCAGGATGCCATACGTCAGCTGGAAGCTCTTTCCTTCATCACGCCAGGAATCAGGAGAATTTATGAGCCCAAAAAGATATTAAGAAAATGACAGAAGCACTGATTTGGACTCACATTGCCCTGATTTCCTCTTGCTCAGACAAAACTTGCTTTCAGACCAGTTTCTAAGGTTCAGTACAGCTGCAAGCTGTTGGACAAAAGAGATAGTTCCCATTTCCATTCTTATTTAATTCCGCCTCAGTTCTGCTTCCCACCTACATCCAAAACAAACCTCCCAGGCCTTACTGCAGCTGTCTGGGTACGGGATGCATTTGGATGAGCAAAACTCATCCTGAAAACTAGGAGCAACTGTCCAAAAATATTAGAGAGATTGTTGATTGCTCAGTGTGCACACTATAAATAAACCAGAGTGACAGAACTTGTCAGACTGTCAATCAGTATCACTTCTGGGCCACAGACATGTGTCATATCCTCTCCTGTGTTCAGACAAGGCTCTGTGGGAAAGAAGTTCTGGAAGAGGGTTTAACTTGTACAATATTGATTCTCCTTGCAATGATTTACTTTGTTCTGCGTTCGAAGAATCCAAAGTAGGATATGAGCAGCCCCTGCTGATAAAATAGAAGGGTTTGTTGCTCCACAGAAAGTGGAAGCCTGAGATAAAGAAGCTCCTTTGCAGTTTTTCCTAAATGCTCAACTGGGGCTCAACCTTATCCAATCATGTTCCCCAGGGATATATTTAGCTGGAAAGATTTAAAATAAATTAAGACGGCAGAAGAGTGCTCAGCTTGAAACAGACCATGTAGTATTAGAATCCCGGGATGGTTCAGGTTGGGAGGGACCTTAAAGTTCATCCAGTTCCACCCACCCCCACCAAGGGCAGGGACCCCTTCCACTATCCCAGGTTGCTCCAAGCCCTGTCCAGCCTGGCCTTGGACACTCCCAGGAATGCATTCTTTTGCTTTTCAATCATGAATTTGCCATTTCCTTGGATTTGTGGAGGGCGAGGAAAGCCTCACCTGGACGCTCCTGGTCTGCTCTGGCAGAGTTTTTATGGCAGCTCTAGAGGGGTGTGAAGGCCCTTTCTGGAGGAGTTGGGAACGTAAATGCAGGCAGCACTCCACGCTCTCCATGCCCTCAGGTTGTAGGTTACAGCAGGATATTTACAGTAACTGCTCGGAAAACAGCCCTTTGTGATGTCCAAAATGCACTTGTTCATCTGGCTAATTTTCTATCCATCCCTTTCAGCTCTGCTCCCAAGCCAGGAGCTAAAAAGAGCTCAAGGCCCAGTTTTTTGCTCCAGCTGTAATTCCTGCTCTGTCACAGACAGTGCTGTCTGTGCAAAACCTCTGTGCTTCCAGCTAAGGAAAGGCAACTGCTCCAGTCTGCATTCCTGATGCCTTCCTAGATCCTGGAACTGGGAATTTGTCCCTGTTTTCTATCTATCGTAATTCCCTTTTTCTGCCAAGCTGGTGTTTGCAACAACTGGTACAAAATAAATCCGGGAGTGGTTTGGGTTGGAAGAAGCGATGGCAAAAAGCTCCTTGCTTTTAGTTTGTCTTATTCAAGATGCTTGAATTGAATTGGCCAGTGTTGGAACTGCCTAAAAAATGGTATTCCAGGTGTGCTGCCAAAGCCAAGGTGCCCAGCAGTGCCCTGAGCATGATCAACGACTAACACAACAGAAACTCCCTGGTAATTAATCAATTAATGAGTAATCAATCAATTAATTGACTAATTAAGTCTCTCTATAGCACAAGCATTGTCCTGGCTCCCATCTCTGCCTTTTACACTCCACATTCTCCTCTGGCACTGGCAGCATCCTCCTGACTTCAGCCTTGACTCACACCCTTAAACAACATCTCTGGGGACACCAAATTTCCTATTTCAGCTCATTTTAGTAATAAGCAACTCCAGAGCAGTCAAAACAATGTTACAAATCAAATTACTGCCCCAAAGGGCCGGTTTGAAAGCATGAATGCCGTGATTTTCATTTGCAAAGATAAAAATTCAAAATGATAAAATATTCAGGGTTACAAGAAGAAGCCAAGCTCAGGAAGACTCAGGTTTAGGGATCACAACAGCCTGAGATACTGAAATTTTTAAATGCTCATTAACTTTCAAATGTCCATATGGTATTTTGGACATTTTGGCCTCAGACCAGAGAAGTGAATTGCTCTCAAATCCATTGGCTATGGACAAACACAGCAGCAGATGGAGCACACGGAGAATATTAACAAAAGCAGGTTTTGGGTGTTAAAAGGCTTAATGGGTCTCTCACATATATTTGGGCCAGGAGATCGGATTCAAATTGTGCTTGGGGGAAGCTGAGAATCCCTAATATTTGAACTGGCAAAACTCCACAGTGCTGTTTAAAAAACGGCTCTGGTGGAAACAAAATCTGATTTCACCAGCTTGGAAGTGCAAAGGTTCTGTCAGAAAGGCAGCAGGGATACAGTGATCCCACAAAGATCCCTTATCCCAAGGTTTCTGTTATTGATTTTCCAGCCAAGAGCCGGGATGAGACTCCCTGACTGTTACACCTGACCCTTGAGAATCCCACCAGCTCCTGCCCACCTCACCGAAATCCAGGGAGGAGGAACAGCACTGGAATCATGGGGCTCTGCAGAATTTACTACTTCTGGTTCATAAACTGAATTTTTTAACTCCTAAAGAAGTGTTATAAACCACGTGCATGCCCTATAATCCCTCTCCTAAAAAAAACCCCAAACCCAACTGATTTCTGGGAATACTTGGAGTTATGTTTTCGCACCAGCTGTTCTGGTAGAGCATCTCTTCAGAAAGCTTGGGAAGAAAAATAAATACAAAAAAACCAAATAGGAATCCCTTCCCTCCTTCCTGTAAATATTTCATTCCTTACGAAAAAGCCTGGAAGAAACTCCAAATGTAATAAACCCCCCAGCTGAGGGGTGACAGCCTGGGATGTGTTAGCAGAGTTTTTATTTGCCTGCTATAAAAAAAGGATTTCTACACTGGTCCAACTCAGCAAAGCAATTGCTTAATTAAATAAATTACATTTTATGGTGGAGGTGCATCTTCCTGGTTGCTCATGCAACTAAAAAGTGATAAATCCGTGGCAGGTCCTCTCTTGCTTATTTTTGACACAGGGAAGCAGCCAGGCTTGTTTAAAAAAAAAAACCCCAGACTTGTGTGGGGCAATTATTTCACATGGATAACTGGGAGACCCCTGTGACTCTCGGGATGGGTGGCAGATGGGAGAGCGAGGGAGGAGGATGGAGAATTTCTTCATGGAAAGGATTGTCCGGGCTGCCCAAGGAAGTGGCGGAGTCCCCATCCCTGGAGGGATTTACAAAACCCGGTTGCTCAAAGCTCCATCCAACCTGGCACTGGAGATTTCCAGGGATGGGGTGAATTAAAGGTCCTTGGGGCACTCTCTGCCCCCTCATTTTAGAAGGGCGGTGTTGGGTTGTGTTTAGGGAATGGTTGTGACTTTACATCCTCCAAGGATCTGGGGATTCTGTGCGGTGCTCCTAAGAATCCTCTCAGGAATTCAGCCCAGGAGCCGACTTCTGGGCAGAAACGTGGGGACTTGGCAAATCCGAAATGAGTCATCGTGCTGCAGGTAGTGAGGCTGCCTTAAAAATAACACATCCAGCGTGGCTGGGAAACAGCCAAAAGGATCAGCAGTTCCCTCCAGGAACAGCAAATTAGAGTAATGGGCTGGGAGGGAAAAGGGAGAGGAAAAAAGAGGAAAGCTCAGAAGTTAAAGGAGCAAAAGGCACGATGTCGAGCAAAATAAAATCAGAGGGTTCACATCAGCCCCCTCCTGTACTGAGGGCTGCTGGGTTGAAAAATCAGCTTAAAAAAGGGAGGATGACTAATTATGGCTTGGGACTCAGAATATCAGCAGGCTTCGGTTTGACCAGCAGAACCTGAGGGATGATTTAAGCAAAGAGTGTAGAGAAGGAGAGGGAAGAGGCAACCAGGGGAATCGCTGGGGTGGACTCAAAAATTGTTACCAAAAAATTGTTACCAACAGTATAAAACTGCCAGTAACTCATGGCATCAGATACACTTCATAAAATATCATTTGAGGCACCTGAAACTAAAAATAGCAATATATCCACACAATTATGGATTATGGACAGAATCATGGAATGGTTGGTGGAAGGGGACTTTAAAGCTCTTCAGTGCCACACCCTGCCACAGCAGGGACACCTTCCACTACCCCAGGCTGCTCCAAGCCCCGTCCAGCCTGGCCTTGGACACTTCCAGGGATCCAGGGGTATCCACAGCTTCTCTGGGCAACCTGTTTTCTCTACAGAGCCAAAACTCCTGGCAGGTTTTGTCTTCTGCCTAAAAATGTTAATGGGAACAGTTGAGAAATAAAGGATCGGCCGAGGCTGTGCCTACATTTAAAAATAACTGAAATAGCTAAAATAAACCAAGTTTGTATTTACCCTGGCACAACATGACTGGCAGCACACAGTCCCTCACCAGTGCTTCCGTAGGCAGTGGTGCTGCTTTCCCTTCAGATCCCCTGAAATCCTCCTCTGCCTGGATTTGTGCCTCCCACTCCATCCCAGCACGTCGCAGACCTCCCGTCACCCACAAAGTCCTGGTCTGCTTCCAAGCAGGGCAAGCATAAACCACATTTATTTTATTGGATAGGGTTATTTTAAAAGCTCTACGTAAAGATTGCTTTTAAATTATTCTAAAGCCTCAGCACTATAAAACGCTGAGACAATTCTCCATCTCTCTAAGCTCTTTATGGATTCACACATCACACACATTAACTGGAGGAGCTGTGGCTGCCCATCCCTGGCAGTGCCCAGTGCCAGGTTGGACAGGGCTTGGAGCAAGCTGGGATAGTGGAAGCTCTCCCTGCCTGTGATGGCAAAGGAGGCTCTGAGGAAGCTTTTCCATGGCCTAAAGAAATCAGCAATTTCCTGTAGGAATGTGGAGATGGAGCAGCCTTAGGAAACACTCCTCAAGATTTTGCTCCTTCTTTTAAACACAAGCAAGTGCCAGGTCCAGGTCACCTGGCAAACACCAAGGGGGATCAAACGCAGTCCTCGGTGCACGGTGACATCTCGGGTGTCCTTGCTGGCACAAAGTGACTCATTTTGGTCAAATAACCACCAGGCAGCTGGTCAGGCAGTGCTGATGTTCAATGCTAATGAACTTCTGCAGATCTCCAGGACAAAATCGATGCATTGCAATTAATTTATCCCAGTGACCGTCCTGCAGGATCTCCTCACTGCAATAAATTGAGGGAAGCCATGACTGAACATCAGCTTCATTTCCTAGGTGGAATTCTAACGTGTAGTGCTCACCCCCTGCTTCCCCAGGTCACCCACGGCTCAAATCTAAGCTGTTGTCCTTGAAAAAAATAAAATGAGATCTGAGATCCAAAATCCAGCTGAAGTCAAGCGGTGCCCCAGCGCTGCCATCAAGAACTGGGCTTTCTGCCCCAATCCTTTTCAAAAATGACAGGACCAACAGCAAAGAAATTGAGGACTATAACAGTAATTGAAAGACTCACTTTTAGCATTTAATTTCCAGCAAAACAAATTAATGAGAACTCTATTAGGAGTCTGGAATTTTCTAAATTTATGCTGGAAGCATTTCAGGAAATGTATTTTAGTTCAAAGCATCACAGAATCACAGATGGTTTGGGTTGGAAGGGACCTTAAAGCTCATCCAATTCCACCTCCCTGGAGTGTGCAGGGACACCTTCCACTATCCCAGGTTGCTCCAAGACCTGTCCAGCCTGGCCTTGGACACTGCCAGGGATCCAGGGGCAGCCACAGCTTGGAAAATGTATCTGACTTGCAAATGTCAAGGAGAAGAAATGACCTGAGGCCAGTTCGTCACTGTCACAACTCTGGTTGAGTAAGTTTTAAAAATGCATGAAGACAATCATCTCTTTTTGCAGCAGGTTTTCCTCCCTATCAAAAATAAACTAACACACAAATACCTCAGGAGTTTTAATCTAAAATAGCTTTATAAAGGGCTCTCACAGGCTGTAAGTCACAACTAAAAATGCTTTTAATGCCATAAAATAGGAAGCAAAGTTTTATAGCAGAATATTTTGTACAAAATTCCAGACTGGTTTGGGCTGGAAGGGACCTTAAAAAATATCTCCTTCCACCCCCCAGCCAAGGGCAGGGACACCTTCCACTGTCCCAGGTTGCTCCAGCCCTCCAACCTGGCCTTGGACACTGCCAGGGATCCAGGGGCAGCCACAGCTGCTCTGGGCACCCTGTGCCAGGGCCTCCCCACCCTCACAGGGAAGAATTTATTCCCAATATCCAATGTAATTAAAGTCATTCCATGATCATATTCCTGCGAGTTGTAGTGCTTGGGGAAAGCACAAGAAAAAGTCCAGTGTTGAGAACTGTCACCAGGCACATGGCAAGTTGCTGGAGAAATGTATTCCAATAAATACAGGCCTTTGGGATCCAAAACAAGGGTTTGATCACAGTGCCCTGGACTGGTCCAGGGTTATCAGCCAAGTGAAGGAAAGGAATTTCCAGGACGGGTTTATTTAACAGCAGAAGCATTTCAGGAAGAGAATTACTGTGGGTGTGATGTCACACATTCCAGAGAACACTGAGATGTGCTCACTAAAAGGAAAGAATGGAATGGAAGGAATAGATTAGAGTGGAATTGTTCAGTTGGAAGGGATCTACAACCATCAGTCCAGCTGCAAACTGGATTAAATTCAGAGGTTCAGTCACTATAAATCGGTATCTGTAGCTTCAGTGTTTGCCCTGCAGGAACCTGAAAAACTGGAGAATAAAAGATTTTTAGGAGAGCAGCTCTGGGAAACTCCCCCCTCCTCAAAGGCGAGAGCAACAGCAGGATCCTGGGAAATGCATCCTGCACACACGGAGTCCATACCCCAGCAGCATCTATTTATGTGCTCCCTTGCCCTTTCCACATGGACAGCTTCCACAGGGCTTCCACAGACTTTTCCATTCCATTCCATTCCATTCCATTCCATTCCATTCCATTCCATTCCATTCCATCCCATCCCATCCCATTCTGTTGTGCCTTTCTCTTCTTGCCAACACCTAAACCTTTTTCTGGTAGGACCCCATCCCAAAAAGCCAAGGTAAACAGCCCTCTGTGCACACCCCACCTCCCTTGCCACCTCTGATTCACCCTGGCTACACCCAGACAGGTGACACGTGACAGGTCACCAAGTCAAACCCCAAAAGCCATCCCCACCACATTTCCCCCCGTTAACTCCCCATGATCCTCCTGTCAGCTGTGACAGATTTTGCTTCTCAGGCCACTCCCAAACCTCCCGAATTCCTGCGGTTCCACACCTCTGCAGCAGAACCTTTGCCACCTGGCACGGCAGGCACTGCCTCACCTGCCCCCTCTCTCCTGGCTTCCCCTTTTTTCCAGGCTGGGAGCTGCAGGCTCTCCCTAGGGACACGCACTCGAGTCCCTGAGGATCACGGAATATCCAGCTCCACAGACAGAGCTATTAATAGTCACTCACCTCTCCAGCTGCAAATTCACAGCCAATCCTCAGCCTCCTTAAATGTCTCTTCTCATCACTGTAACCCTCTCAGCCTACTGAACCCCAGTATTTTAATCTTGCGACATTAAAGACGATTCTAGCAGGCACTTCAAAAGGAAAGGAGCCAATAAGAAACAAACAGTTTGAGGTCAGGGTCTTTCCCTGCTCAGCTCACAAAATAAAGAGGTGAGATTCCTTCCCCCTTCCATTCCTCTGTGCAGATTTTAATTGCTTTTCTGACATCTACAGAATGTAATCTTCTTCCTGTGTTGTTCCTAGGATTAGGGCAGGACGAAGGTAAAGCTATTTTTGATTAATATGGAAATCAGAAATTACTTTCCAGAGAAAAGTGGGGACTGTTCCTAACGCTGCTTTATCTTTGGGGAATTACAAATCTGAAGAGTAACAAAAGGGAGCTGGCAGCTCACTGTGTCTTCCAACCTGTGCAAAATATGCTTAAAGACTTTGAAAAATCTCTTATGATGGAAATATGTGATTAATACAGTTCAGGGAGTGTTCAAGCTGAAGACAAAGAGAGTTAAATCCCCACAGAATGGGGAACATCAGTTTATCTGGGGGAAAAAAAAGGTGGGGGTGCCACACGGTACAAAGAAACCTTCTTATGTTTTAAGAGGAATTTAGTAGTTCATTTAATGGTTAAATTTGTTCCCAGTTCAAAGCTGTTCTTGCTGAAGTAAAAATATTCCTCATGACCATTCAGCTGAATTTCTTACGGGTGAAAATGTGAAGAATCCGGCGGCATCCAGCTCCTCCTATTTGTGTGATGGGAAGAATCTGGAGATCAATACAAGGGGGTGGAGTGGAAGGACAAAGGGAATGACTTTAAACTGAATGAGGGTGAGTTGACATGGGATATTGGGAAGGAATTGTTCCCTGGGAGGGTGGGCAGGCCCGGGCACAGGGTGCCCAGAGCAGCTGTGGCTGCCCCTGGATCCCTGGAAGTGTCCAAGGCCAGGCTGGACGGGGCTTGGAGCAGCCTGGGACAGTGGAAGGTGTCCCTGCCCATGGCAGGGGGTGGAACGGGATGAGTTTTAAGTCCCTCCCATCCCAAACCAATCTGGGATTCTGGGATTTTATGCCTGGGGATAAAGACTCAAAGCCGTGTCCAGCAGTCCCACCTTCCTGCCAGGAGTTCCTGCAGGAGTAGGAAACTGGAGATGATTTAGGAGTAAAAAAGGGACATCCCAGCAGGCCTAAACCTGGGAAATTTCCCTGCAGTTCCCTGTGAAGTCCCCCCAAAGCCCTGCTCCCACAGAGCCATGCGTGTTCACTGAATAATAGGATGCCTGTGGAAAACCAACCATATATTGTACTACTTCTTTATGTTATCGTTGGATGCATGAGAGTAATGGGATTTTCAAATGGAATGGCAGCACTTCAGCTACGCCTGGAAACAAAGGCATTTGCTCTGTCTACCAGAGAGGAGTGAAAAGGAGACAACTGCATTTTATCTTGAAAGCCCTCAGACACTTTCAAACAGATCCAGGAATCAAAAGCTCTGTGTAAAGAGAGGGAAAACCCTCCAGGACCTGTTGGGCCATGCTCCCGTTTTTAAAAATGACAAGATGTGGGAGTAGGATATTTAGTGTAAAGATACAGTGTGGGAGCACGAGGCTTGGCACGTCCAAAATTGATTTAGATGTGGGAAAATACTGAAGCCTGCAAACTCAGAGGTTCAGCTTTGTGTGCTGGAGAGAAAAAATACACAGTGACATTGTCATGTTCAGTGGGGATCCAGCAGTGCAACGGGTTTATATAGATTTATCAAGCCATTCCCTGTGTCCTGTCCCTCCATCCCTTGTCCCCAGTCCCTCTCCAGCTCTCCTGGAGCCCCTTCAGGCCCTGCCAGGGGCTCTGAGCTCTCCCTGGAGCCTTCTCCTCTCCAGGTGAGCACCCCCAGCTCTCCCAGCCTGGCTCCAGAGCAGAGGGGCTCCAGCCCTGGAGCAGCTCCGGGGCCTCCTCTGGGCTCTCTCCAGCAGCTCCAGGTCCTTGTGCTGCTGGCCCCAGGGCTGGGGCAGCTCTGCAGGTGGGGTCTTGCCTGAGCACAGGGGCAGAGGGGCAGAATCCCCCTCCCCTGCTGCCCACGCTGGGGGATCAGCCCGGCACACGGAGGGGTCTGGGCTGCTGGAGCACATGGTCGGATTCTCCCGCAGGAATACAAATTACACAATTATAATATTATTTTAGCAGTTGGCCATGGTGACATTTCCTGCTGTTAGGTGGCTCTGGTCCTGCCAGGATAGATTAGCAAGGCTCACCAAACATTTTGTTTGGCTAAGGAACAGCTGAAGGGCACTGCCTCCTTATTCTATTAAAAGCGCCGCAGGAACTCGGTAACATTTTCCTGTTGATCTCCACCGCTCTGATAAATGGAAACCTCATCCCTTCCTCCAGGAGGAGAGGAGACATTTTTAGGAAGGGAAACCGATTTCCTCTCAGTGTTATTGAGTTAAACAAGGTAGTTCAGTTTTCAAAGGTATTAAGGTCGTTTTGTTATTCTCCCACCGAGCGCTCGCTGAGCTGTCGGAACAGCCTTCAGGAATGGAGACCCAGGAACTTCAGCTCTGCAGGCAAATTCCTACAGATTGTGCACTCCAGCAGGGAGGGTGGGGTCAGCACATACATCCCGACAGTGATGGAACGCATCTGAATGCATAGAGCTCAGAACAATGACTGCTGAGCAGCCCTCAGCACACCAGGAGCGAGAGAAAGGAAAAAAACCCAACCATCTTCGGAGAGATGAACAATCCTTCTCGTTATCAACACTTCATTTAGTATCTTAGTTGCTTAAACCCAATTATATCCAGAAAAGACAACTATGAATGAAGAGGATCTGAGCAACCCCAGATAATGGGAGAAGATAAAAACCCACTCCAAGAGTAATGACCTGATTTGGCATTCATCAGTCGCTCGGTAATGAGCAAACGCTGATTTCAAATCTAAATTCATGTCAAAGGCTTCTGGATAAAATTAACTCCGAGCATATTTCAAAGCACCCATTCAAAGTGTCGCTGCTGCTTCCTCCTTTCCCCTCCAGCAGACCAGACTCTCTCCTCTTCCACAGCTCCTGCTGTTCCTCCTTCCACCACTTGCCACATTTTTTCAGGCTCTGGTCACGGAAGTGCCCAAGGCCAGGTTGGACAGGGCTTGGAGCAACCTGGGAGAGTGGAAGGTGTCCCTGCCCGTGGTGGGATGCTTGGATGAGATGACCTTTAAAGATCCCTTCCAGCCCCATCTGTCCTGTGATTTTACGACTCTGAAAGATCCCTGATGAGCATGCACACCCCACCCTCTGCCACTTCCCAGTGTGCTGACCCTCCGAGCAGCAGCTCCGGGGGTGCCTCAGCAGAGGAACACCCTTGGCACATCACACATACAAAGAACTTGCATTCCATGCAGGCAGAGACAGCCTCGTATTTTGTCTTTATATTAAACAATAAATCCAGGGCTTTAAAAGTGCAGCACAAGTGAAGACAGGCAGGGGTGTCTCCCAAGCAGAGGGAAGAATTCTGCAGGTAAAGCAGGTGTGTGTCAGCAGGAGACTGAAAAGGGAGGAAAATTCTCCCCTGTATCCTGCATCAACAGCTCCTTGTGTGAGCCTCAGCTCCCTCTGATCCACCACTGCCTTTACTCTTTGGCCTTATATGTGTTTTTAACACAGGTTGTACAATCTGTGACTGGCACCGATCTGATTTCAAGCACTGATTATTTATTTCCCCAGAAACTGGCAGTGGAGGAGCTTTGTTGTCACTGGTAGCAGTGAACAGATCCAAACATGCTGCTTTTGGTTCATAAAAGCATGGAATTGTTTAGGTTGGAAAAGACCTCAAACATCATCGAGTCCAACTGTTCCCCCAGAACTGCCAAGGCCACCACTGACCCTTGTCCCCAAGTGCCACATCCACAGGGCTTTAAATCGCTCCAGGGATGGGGACTCCAGCACTGACCTGGGCTGGACAACACTTTTCACACAGAAATTTTCCCAAAATCCAATCCAAGCCTCCCCTGGCCCAGCCTGAGGCCGTTCCCTCTCCTCCTGTCCCTGTTCCCTGGGAGCAGAGCCCGACCCCCCCGGCTGCCCCCTCCTGTCAGGGAGTTGTGCAGAGCCACAAGGTCCCCCCTGAGCCTCCTTTTCTCCAGGCTGAGCCCCTTTCCCAGCTCCCTCAGCTGCTCCTGGGGCTCCAGCCCCTTCCCAGCTCCCTTCCCTGCCCTGGACACGCTCTGGTCACTCTGGGTCCCTGATGGCGTGGTGGAAGGCACCTGATCACAGCTGCTGCAGCAGGAGATGCACATCCCTGGACAAACGGCCAGAAACCCTTCCTGCCCACCATGGCCACCATTCCCAGACGTGCACATGCAGATGCCAACAAAAATTACAGACTTCCATTAAAAAAAGCCCCGGCATCATCCTGCAGGGGGATGAAGAATTGTGGTAAAAGCTCTCACCACCATCCAGGAGCATCAAAGTGTTTGCAAAGACCACAGAACACCTTTTAGACAGAAAATTCCCTTAATTCTGGCTGTGTGCGAAGAGTGGCAAAAAAAAAAAAAACCCTTGAAGCCTGCAAAGTGGTCGTGGGAAGGGATTATAGGAACAAAAATGTTGTGGGCCGTGTGTGGAAGACGGGACTCAAACCCAGCAGCCTCCAGGGCAGGCCTCAGTGCCCTTGTTTCCCACTGCTCCCCACAGTTTAACTACTTTTTGTCCTTAAAGAACCCTGAAGCTCGTGGGTAATCCAGCTGTGATGAGATTTCCTAGTCCTTGATGAGCCATTTGAAGCTGCTGTTCAGTTTGTTGATGGATCCTTTTGTATGTCTGAAGCTGCTTTTTTCCTGGGGTTTTTTTTGAGGATGAAGGGCACCCAGTGGACACCCGGCAGGGACTGCACAAGCTTCAGAATAATCGTTCTGCCAAAAGCAGGGAAGATCTGACACCAAAGGCTGTTTCTCTCTCCTTCTTGAGCCATTCCTCCACTGACTTTCTGTACTCTGGACAGTCAGGCTCCAAATCAAGAAGTGGTTTCTCCAACTTCAGCTTTTCCTGAAGGGGAATTTAAAGTTCTTTACTCCCTAACAGAAAACTCAGGTGGTGTCTCCTAGAGGCCTGACCCATCCTGTCCAAACAGTATTTCAGCTTGTGTTCATCTCTTTGTGGACATCAGGGATGCCAATCCATCAGCTGAAGCTCTCAGAGAGCAGAAGTTCAGGAGTTTTCTCCACAAGCTCTTGTTACTTCTCCATCAACTTCCAGCACCTCCCCTGTCCCTTGCAGTTACAACTTCATCCCTGTCTTCCACTGCTGGTAGGAGATTCCAAACTCTTTGTGCGTGACATGCTTAAACACAGCCTTCCCCATCCATCCAGGAGCCAGAGCCTCTCACATCTCCGCTGTCACAAGAGCTTTTCCTTCAGCCTCAACCAAAGCTTTGCTATTCCACCACTGCGTACCCCAAGTACTGCTGGAAAGATCATTTCCTTAGCACGTGCCTTTCTCCCTTTACCCAACTTGACTCTCTTTCCTCTGCCAAAAGTAAGGAATTTGTGCTTATTTCAAGGTTCTCCATCACCTAATCCTCCCTCAGCCTCCCTTTTCCCACAGGGACTCCTTGGTCCCCCCAGCACCCCAGCCTTGCTCGTGCTGTGCTCTCAGAGCACATCACAAAGCAACTTTGTGTGCTCCATTTCCCAGTAGGAAAATCCAGAAGTCCTCCTAGATATCCAACATCTTTTCCAAAGGCTCCTTTGACTGTACACTTCCCAAAAGTGACTCCAGGCTCCACTTCCCTGAGGCTCTAGGGCAAGGCCTGGGTTTTTTTGGGGTGCTGCCTGAGGCAGATGTTGAGGAATAGCCCAAATGCCAAGGTCCCACCAAAAATACAGGAGAACTGCTATTTCCAGAACCCTCCACACCCTTTGGCTGCCTCTGCAGGAACACAGGTGAAGGAGGGGAAAAACACAGGTTGTAAGAACCTGTGTCAAGGTTCCTACAGGCCCTGCCAGTTCTGGGGAGGTCAGAACATCCCTGTGAGTCAAAGACCACTTTAAATCCATACAGGCAAGGTTTGGAGGGGTAAAATCCACGCAGGGAAGGTTTGGAGGGGTAAAATCCACGCAGGGAAGGTTTGGAAGGGTAAAATCCATGCAGGGAAGGTTTGGAGGGGTAAAATCCATGCAGGGAGGGTTTGGAGGGGTAAAATCCACGCAGGGAAGGTTTGGAGGGGTAAAGTGATCCACAAAAGCTCATTCAGCAGCCACAACCAAAGCCCTGAGCAGAACCTTAATCCACCATCCACCCCCACCTGCCCCAAACAAGATCCTCTTATCAGCCTGGCCTTTTAATACACGAGCAAAGACACTGATTGTAAAATACTTCTTTCTTTTCCCGGCCTCAAACTGCTGCAGCAAAAGCAATAATCCACCTGCCTACCCAACACCCAGGAGGAAGCACTCCTGAGATCCATTGGTTTGTACACGAGCGTGGGACTGACTGTTCAGAGATGCCCAGGAGGAAGTCGGGGTCATGAATACAAAAAAAAAGGAAAAAAAAAGGGGGAAAAGTAAAGAAAAGAAAAGTAGGTCAAGCAATTCACGTTTGCTGAAAAGGACAAAGAACACTGCAGATTTTTTATTACCTTATGCAATTGCTACCAAATATCTGAAGCAGCCTTTTTATCTGATTCAAATCCCACATGAGTAATCCATGATTAAATTTAGTGGGTGTGAAATTTCATTAGGTCGTTCAATTTTAAGCAGATTGGATAATGAAGTTCCGTCGTCCTTCAGAATTAAGAAAAAAAAATTAATACGGTAACTTTTATCTCACTCCCAGCCTCCCCCCCATCTGTGAGATTGTTCTCATTCATGTAAGACACCCCTGGCCTGCAGCTCCATCTTTGAGGCACGTGACCTTGGAGATGGAGAGAGGGAACTGCTCAGAAACATCGGCAAAAGCCAAACCCAAACCAGACTTCACCTTGTGCTTTTCTGGGATAAGCACAGACCAGGAATTTGAGTTTTCCCAGAACAAAGACACGGAGCAGATTCCAGAAGGGATGTCTTCTAAAAGATTGCGATTTCTCAAAAAAAAAAAAAATCCTTTGGACTAATTCAGTGATATCCCAATGGGAAAAATGTTAATAGGTAGCAGATGCTGCTTTAAGTCTTTATTCCCTGCTCCAAAGAGCCAGATAATTCAAGAAGAAGCCACCAGCTTCCTTCATGCAAAAAGGCTCCATGTTAAGACAAAATGAGAAGTTTGGAGTTTTTCTTGGGTTTTAAAATTATGCTTTTTTTAAAAAAAATGGTTTGAATTCAGACTTTACACGGAACTCCTGATGGGTTTTTAGAAGAGCATCGGTGCAGTGCTGGGCAGTGGACTGTGCAACCCATGAGCCCCTCGTTTCACTGGACATCACCCCGTGTTTCCCATGCAGGACCAATAAACTTTGTTTATCCACCCCCCTAGAGCTAATAAATTCAATTAAATTTTCAATTTAATCACAAATTTAATTGTATGATCCTTGGGAACAGCCTGGCTGGGAAGGAGTTAAACAACACGGCCTGATTCATCTCGCTGTCTTTTCAGGCAGCTGAAGCCACTCTGTGCCAGTACAAATAAATAATATCTCTATCCACATCACAACAAAGTATTTTCCTCTTGATGCTGTTCACCAAAGCATGATGACAAACGATGGCTGGAGAAATAGGAGTTGTCAATTCTGCCTTAACTGTTTCCTTTGGGGCTTGACAGAAGTTGCCGCGTTTATCCCTTTCCCTGAACGGCCACCAGGTGCTTCCAGCAAATGAACTGAACACAGCGAACACCAACCTGCCTTCCATGGTCTTCTGTGCTCCGATGCTGGATAGTTCTCCCAGGAAGGAAAGGAAAAAAGCCCTCAAAAACTTCCCACATCTAGAGAACCCTCAAGGAAAATACACATCTGAAAAGATGACTTTGTTTGATGGGACAAGATCAACATGTGTCAGCCTCGACGTTTATTAGAAGTACATCCCAACATCACCCATCTATGATAAACAACAGCACAAGGACCTGGAGCTGCTGGAGAGAGCCCAGAGGAGGCCCCGGAGCTGCTCCAGGGCTGGAGCCCCTCTGCTCTGGAGCCAGGCTGGGAGAGCTGGGGGTGCTCACCTGGAGAGGAGAAGGCTCCAGGGAGAGCTGAGAGCCCCTGGCAGGGCCTAAAGAGACTCCAGGAGAGCTGGAGAGGGACTGGGGCAAGGCATGGAGGGACAGGACACAGGGAATGGCTTCCCACTGCCAGAGGGCAGGGATGGATGGGATATTGGGAAGGAATTGTTCCCTGGGAGGGTGGGCAGGCCCTGGCACAGGGTGCCCAGAGAAGCTGTGGCTGCCCCTGGATCCCTGGCAATGTCCAAGGCCAGGCTGGACGGGGCTTGGAGCAGCCTGGGATAGTGGAAGGTGTCCCTGCCCAAGGCAGGGGTGGCACTGGATGGCTTTAAGGTCCCTTCCAACCCAAACCAGTCTGGGATTCTGTGAAACAAATCCTACCAGGAATTAATTCGAGAGTCTCTGGAGTGGGCGTTGCCAGACATCAGTCAGGCATCAACAGCAAAACAAATTAACACCACAAAACAGTGAAAAACAGAGGAGCCAAACCTGCATCTTTAAATAGCCCCAGAGAGCTTTTCCTGTCAGTAGCAATTTTCTGGCCAAGCTCCACCACATCCTCCCTCTGCTTCACCCAAACTTGCATTTTTCACATGACTAAAATGCTCATCCAAGTCTGGAGCAGAGCAACCCTCAGACTGTTCATCCTTTGTGCAGTTTCACGTTCACCTTCTCCACCCATCCCACCTTCCCTGCCTGTCTTGGACGCTTTCCCTGCCCTCCTCTCCCATGGAACTTCACCACCCACATTACTGGATGTCTCAAGGGTTCAAAGGGCAGAAGATCGACACCGTAGGGAGCAGGAAATCCAATGACTCCAAGTAATCCAGAGACCAATGTGCCGACACCGGTGCTTTCTCCTGGGTCAGGAGTGCAATTCCTGTCACACTTTAATGCCCCAGGGTGGTGGCACGTGCAGGCTGAACGGATGCCACGGATCTGGAGGAGAACCCGGAGGAGAAGCAGGGGAATGAAGCTATTTGATAATGTAGGCAACACTATAGGACTGGCTCTGGGAAAAAGAAGGAATGCCACAGAACCACGGAAATAGAGAGAGGAACAAAAATGAGGAATGTGTGAATTTCCAGCTCAACAGACTTGGCTTATTCAGGGGATCAGCGGGATCCTGTGGAAAGCTGTCCTTGGGTCTGTGAGAGCAGAGTCTGGAGAGTGAGGTACAACTGTTGACAGAGGATGGATGAGTTACAGACCATTTAAACAATGTGCACACACACAGGTCCATGGTGCCAGATGAGGTGGGCCTGAGGGAGCTGGCTGGTGTCACTGCCACTCTGTCACCTCCGAGCGGCCACGGAGATGGGGCATGTCCCTGGTGATAGGAAAAGGGCAACTTCACACCCACCTTCAACAAGGGAAATGCCAGCCCAGCCAGCCTCACTCCCTGCCCAGAAATTCACGAGGCAAATCCTTCTGGAAACCACAACCTTCCAAACCAAATTATCCTGGTACTTACTACCCAGAGAGTTTCTGACACAGAATTATTCAGTAATTGCTATTTTATGCTTTCTCTGCTCCTCTTCTGCACTTCAGATCCTGCTGCTTCTGTCTCCTCTCCCCTGGAATGGTGTCTTTTTGTTCCATATTTGCAATTACAACAAGCACAGGTTTATATATATGAGATAGAAATATATTTTCCACCTGAGTTTGGGCACCCAGAGGTGCTGGATTAATTCTGGGCACTGTGCTCTCAGAGGTGCCAAGGACCTCCTGTTACTGGAAGTGACACTGGGAATGAAGAGTGTGGTGGAGGAAGAGCATGGAGTCAGCATGTGCCCATTTGTCTGCTAACAGGGGATAAATCAGAATTTGGGAACAGCTTTAATCATTCCTGCTGAAGCTAATTCACTCTTGATGTTTTGTTCATGTGGGCAGTTCTCCCCTTAAGCTTAAAGAAAAAGGTAAATAAACCAGAGTGGAGCAATGAGAGAGGGGCTGAGCTGTCAGTCAGAGCCAGAGCTGCTGTATCCTTTCCTGATGATTTATAGGAAAGGGCTGTCTTAGACCCAAGGACCCAAACCCCAAACACAATCCCCACAGTGAGTTACATCTGCCAAAAAATGACACAAAATGGAGCTTCATGATTCAATGCAAGACTTGTACATCAGAAGAGTTTTTCTCCCTGTCCAAGAAGCTGCAGATACTCTGGAAAATTAACTGGGAATTGAGCACAGACAGTCTGGCAGAAAAGAAAATAAGAGTGCAACGAGAATGTATTTAAATTAATCTTTGGCAGGGGATAAAGGAATGAGAGGCAAAACGAGGGGACAAGAGTTAAACTCCAAACTGATGAATCTGCCCTCTGCAGCATCCTCATCCCTTCCCGTGGGATCCGGCCACCAAATGTTCCAGACGCTGCTGCTGCTATCACTGGGCGCTTCCATGAAAAGATATCAGCTCCCTGCTGGTTTAAACGGGGGGGAAAAGGCTCCTTTTGCCTGAGCTGACCCGGGCTCGGTGTCCTGGACAGGGTGTTCTGTCTGTCTCCCACTGCAGCTGCTTCGTGCTGGTGCTGTGATATCAGCGATCCCTTGGCTCGGGGAGGACACTCCATAAATTCTGTATTAATCCAGGGCAGCACCACATCTCTATTAACTCGTGGAAGAAAACCAAACCCATCCAAACTGTTTGACATACAGATTAATAATGAAAAGAGAGTAGGAAAACAGGAAACCTGCCAGTTAAATGTATTAATAACACCAGCCAGGCCAGAGAGAGCACAAGGAATATAAGGGGAAAAAACATCTGCACAAAGTTGGGGAATAAGCAAAATGACAACCAACAAAATCCACCTGTGACAGGTGTAACATAATTAATATTGGGAAAAACGCTCCAAAGAGAGCTGGAGAGGGACTAGGGACAAGGGATGGAGGGACAGGACACAGGGAATGGCTTCCCACTGCCAGAGGGCAGGGAGAGATGGGATATTGGGAAGGAATTGTTCCCTGGGAGGGTGGGGAGGCCCTGGCACAGGGTGCCCAGAGCAGCTGTGGCTGCCCCTGGATCCCTGGCAGTGTCCAAGGCCAAGCTGGACATTGGGGCTGGGAGCAGCCTGGGACAGTGGAAGGTGTCCCTGCCCATGGGCAGGGATGGCACTGGATGAGCTCTAAGGTGCCTTCCAACCCAAACCATTCTGGGATGGACCTTGGACACTTCCAGGGTCCTGCCACAGAGAGAAGGAACCAGGTGGACTCTGAGGACCTGCTCCAGGCTGGTAATTCTTCAGCTGTCAGCCTGTCCCACGCTTGAAAGACAAATGTTTATAATAACATAGGATGTGAAATGAGGAAAACATCTGAGAAATCCAAGTACGGTTTCCAGCTTTCAAGTAGAGGTCAATAAACAGAGCAACTTCTTTCTTCATGGTTTCAAACAGCTTGGTAGGATCCTTTTGGTGTTGGTAAATCAAAAGATAAAGAGATTATGAAAAAGAACATAAAAGTTAAGATCTGAAGAGCTTCAGCAGAATCAAAAAGTCCTCCTAAAGCTCCTGCAACAGCACACAAGTTTTATAAACGGCACAAATTACCTCATTTAGCTTTTTGCAACTTCAGTACTTTATCTTCCCTCCAAACTTCCACCTCCCATTTTACCTCTCTTCATCCTCAAACCACCCTCCTAAGATCCCTCTTGGCAGCCTTGTCGACTCGTCTTAATGATTCTCATTCCACTTTTCCAACAAACATTCCCCTTCACCATCACCCCGAATTCTCTGTGATTGCCTCGTCAGCTTCCAGCATGCTCGGGGTGTTTACGTTCCAGACCAACCATCTCAGGTGACACCGGCTCCTTTCATGGAATTACCCTTCCCTAGCTCAAGGAGTCACTGCCTTTTTCAGTAGAAAATTACCACTGGCCACTGCTGGCTGATCACCCCTTGGAACGAGGTACAACACTGTCAGGATTACAGGGAAGCAAATCCCACTCTACAACTCCCTGAGGAGGGCGCAGCCAGGGGGGTCAGGCTGTGCTCCCAGGAAACAAGGGACAGGACAAAAAAAAAATGGCCTCAAGTTGTGCCAGGGGAAGTTTAGGCTGGATATCAGGGAAAATTCCTTCAGTGAAAGGGCTGTCCAGCCCTGGCACAGCTGCCCAGGGAAGTGGTGAGTCCCCATCCCCGGAGGGATTTAAAGCCGTGTGGATGTGGCACTTGGGGACACGGGTTAATGGTGGCCTTGGCAGTGCTGGGGGAATGGATGGATTCGATGGTCTTGGAGGGCTTTCCCAATCCCAATGATTCCATGATTATCTTACAGAGAAGAAGAGATGCTCCCAACATCTTTCAGCACCTGAAACCAGGTTTCAGGTACTGCTGGCAACAAAGCTCTGCCTCAACATCATCACGTCTCAGCTGAGCAACAAGGTACACAAGTTCAGGGGTGTTCTCATGATTAAGGGCACCAAAAAGTGATTCCAGCTTCCAATTTCCACTCGGGAGAGTGCAACAGAAAGAGGTGCTGCAGTTGCTACAGTACCTGTCTCCCATAACCATCCATAACCTGTGTAAGTCAATAACCTGTTTTATTGGAGTGGATAATCAAATCAGTGTCAGCGCTGAATTCATTCTCCGTGACAGCGAGACCTCGCCTGAAGTAGGTTGAGATGTGGCATTTTTAGTCCAAATCTCAACGTGCACCAATCATTCTGCAACGATTTTGTCTCCTGTTCGTATTTCTGTAGGTTGATTTTTTTTGTTTTTATTTATTATTTTTACTCACTAAAATTAGTCTAGTGAGCTGAAGAAGAGAAGCTGCGAGGAGACCTGAGAGCCCCTGGCAGGGCCTGAAGAGGCTCCAGGAGAGCTGGAGAGGGACTTGGGACAAGGCATGGAGGGACAGGACACAGGGAATGGCTTCCCACTGCCAGAGGGCAGGGATGGATGGGATGTGGGGAAGGAATTCTCCCCTGTGAGGGTGGGCAGGCCCTGGCACAGGGTGCCCAGAGCAGCTGTGGCTGCCCCTGGATCCCTGGGAGTGCCCAAGGCCAGGCTGGATGGGGCTGGGAGCAGCCTGGGACAGTGGAAGGGGTCCCTGCCCATGGCAGGGGGTGGAAGGAGATGAGCTTTAAGGTCCCTCCCAGCCCAAACGATTCCATGATAATAAATATGGCATTAGGGATGTCCAGGGAAACCACGGGAGCAATCTCTCAATGTTTCACATAAGAATTAAAAGGAAACAGCTCCAAAAGATGAGTGTGATTGAGAGCTGGTCTCTTACCTGTCAGAAAATACTTCAAAGCCATTTTCTGTCACCCTTTGGGTGGAATTTGTGCAGACCTTTGATTGAGTCAGAAAATGCAGATGCAGGCTCCTTTCAAAGGAAACAGAAATGAGCTAAAACTAATTTATCAGTGGTCAAGGGCACAGCACAGCCAAGTAAGATTTCAGACTGAAGATTTTTTCCAGAAATTTTGGGAAGAGGCAATTACTGCAATTCCTGTAAGAGGAATCAGCTGGATCTCCTACCCAGTGCTGAAGCAGATGCTTTCAAATTGTCTCATTTACATAGGGAAGAAGGTCAGGAGGGATTAAGAAGGTAAATATATCACCTGATTAGGTATGCAAGTTCAGGGTGTTCCAAGGACTAATTCCATGAATATTCAAGAAGGTCTTTGCTTCCCAAAGGTTCAGTCATAGGCAATAAGTTGAATATGCAGAAGGAATCTGGTCAGAAAACCAAAGATGCCACCTGTGTGCATCAGCATCACCTGTTCCAGTGAGATCAGGCTCTGGGATTTGCTTATTCCCTTTTCCAGGGGAAAATAAAGGAAAATATAGAATAAGAAGAAATAAAGAAATAAAGAATTTTTCACAAGGAAAATAAAGAATAAGGAGAATATACACAGGTGAGGAAGGAAAAGCTGGGAGCTGACAGGACACGTTCACCCCTCCCTGGATGTGCATTTTTAACAGGAGCAGGAGGCACTTCCTAATTATTCTTGATTTGGGCAAAATTTCACACGAGACAGTATCGCAGTGCACTGATCCAGCCTTCCCTGTCCTACTTGGGACAGACAGCACAGGGACACGACATGACCATCACCTGTTTTCTTGGATTCCTACTTTGCTTCCAAGGAAGAAGATCATTAATGAGGAAATTAAAGCCCAGATGAGCTCACCTGCAAGACCAAGTCAGCTTTCCAGGAAGAAAACTGAGCTGAATTTCTGCTGAGTGATGCCCCAATTCACCCTGATAACCAGAAAATGTGCCTTGGACTGAGTTAAGGTAGGAAAATGTTGGGGAGTGCTCTTGGGAGAAGGGTGCTCTGCTAGAGAGCAGAGATGGGTCCCAAAAAAGAGCTGAGATGGCTCTGGGAGAAAATCCTGCTTTTCTTGCAGGTTTTTTTTCCTTCCTTTGTTCCCTGCAGCCCAGAACCCCCCATGTGCCGGACTGATCCCCCAGCGTGGGCAGCAGGGGAGGGGGATTCTGCCCC
>VZTI01005560.1:156177-217765 GCA_013397865.1 Struthidea cinerea
GTTCCCTGTGAGGGTGGGGAGGCCCTGGCACAGGGTGCCCAGAGCAGCTGTGGCTGCCCCTGGATCCCTGGCAGTGCCCAAGGCCAGGCTGGACAGGTCTTGGAGCAGCCTGGGACAGTGGAAGGTGTCCCTGCCATGGCAGGGGGTGGAAAGAGATGAGCTTTAAATATCACTTTCAACCCAAACAGTTCCACGACTACAATTCCCACCTTCTCTCAGCTGTTACTCTTTCATTTGCTATCCCAGAAACTGTGAGCAGCACCAGCTTCTTGTATCCCCACTAATTGCACATCCCTGGAAAACAAAACAAAGCAAATGCTCCTCACACACAACGTGCAGCACCCCAAGGCATCGGTATGAATGAGGATGCGTTGGAGATGAGACAGCACTGCTACTCCTTTCCTGTTCCTGCCAGGTGACTCATCCCCCTGAATTTGGGAGGATGTGGAAATCCATTGAGAAAGTGGCACCAGCTGCAAAAGCTTTGTGTCCACAGATTCTGCAAACTTTGGGAAAACAAAACAAAACAACACAAAAAAATCAATCAAGCGACCCAGTGTGCAGACTGCTATTGCAGCAAAGGATGCTGAATCTGCCCATAAAAGCCATACAATTTTCCAAGGAAATTTGTAAGGATGAAAAGGAGGAATTGTGTATTTGTAAGGACTAAAAGGAAGCTTTTGGTCCAGCCACGGAGGAGGAAATAGGGCCAGTTTTGAAGTGCTGCACTTTGATTACCACCCTATTCCTGCTCTCTCTGTTCCCCCTTGTCCTGTCCCTCCATCCCTTGTCCCCAGTCCCTCTCCAGCTCTCCTGGAGCCCCTTCAGGCCCTGCAAGGGGCTCTGAGCTCTCCCTGGAGCCTTCTCCTCTCCAGGTGAGCACCCCCAGCTCTCCCAGCCTGGCTCCAGAGCAGAGGGGCTCCGTGTATAAAAGTGCACATATCCAGCTAAAGCTGGACCACATCCTGGATCCTCTGGAAGCCCTGTGCTTTCAAAACCTGGCAACAGAGCCAGGAGAACTTCCCTCAGCAAAACTTGAAAACCTGCCAAACACGGGGCTCCAAGCAGTGGAAAACTTCCTTGACTTCTGTCCACTGGACAAGGCTCTGACCAGCCTGATCCCGGCTGGACCTGATGATTTCCACAGGTCCTTTCCAACCGGAATTATCCAGTGACTCTGCTTCAAATTTATGGGACAAATTCAACTAGAAAAATATCCTGAGGACTGAACATTCATTTGGACTCTGGTCCCGTCCCACTGTTAACAAAAAACGGAGCAGGAGCCATTCTGGGAATCTGTGATTTTATGAAAATTAGCATCTCTCTTCCCTCTTCACTTCCTTTAATTTCCTCATAAATGAATGAAATGAAACATTTGGAGCTGAATGAAATAATTTGTATTAAACTCAAGCAGACTGGCTGGCAGGGAAACGGGGTGTTGAGGCAAGAATAAATATTAATTATTCCTTAAATAGAATGGAATTGTTTTTATGGTTTCAGTTTATTTGCCAAATGAAACGTAACATCACTGTCACATCCTGAGCTGAATAGGCAGGAAAAGAACTGGGCTGAACTGGGACAAAATGGGGAGTTGCAGGAACCCCAGCCTTGAGCTAAGACCTCGAGGAAGGCCTGGAAAAGCTGCTGAAGCAGCTCAAGGAGGTGGAGAGGGATTTTCCTAAGCCCTCTGGGGTTTAGGAACAACTACAGACACCAGTTATTCAATACCCAGCCTGGAATTAAAACAGATTTATTTACCCATTAAAAATACCTTTCTTTTTTCCTCCCAGAATCAGCACGACCACAAAGATTTCTCTTTCCTTTTTACCCTGTGATACATTTTCCGTGTTTTTTCCACATCCTGCTGAACACACCTGGAACGTTTTTAAAGGAAAAAAGCCAATTTGCAACGCTCTATTTCAATTTTAAAACGATGTCGTGCCCTGTTCTTAAGAGAATCCTATTTGCTCACACAGAAAAAAACCTCATGTTTTATACAATATTTATAAAAGGTGACGTACATCCACGAGCAGGGAAGGGAAATAAATGGAAAATCAGTCAACAGGATTAAAAGATAAGGAGAATGTCAGCGTGGATATGGAACTGGAAGCAGTAATACCTGCAAGGCTGAGCCCCCTGAAACTGCTGCAGAGGAGCGTTAGGAAGGGACAGGAACGCAAATATCATCCCAGTGATAGCTCCTAATGATTTTCCTGGAATTGCTTGCAAGGGAAAACTCTTGAGAACTCCCCACCTGCCCTTGCAGGGAGCCCCTCCACCAGGAACAAAATCCAGGAAAGCACTGCCGTCCTTTGGGACTGTTTGCAATTAGAGATGTTCGTTTATCCTGTGATAGGCCCAGAAGAGCCCGGAATGGCAGCGGGGCAGGAGCTGGGAATGGCAGCGGGGCAGGAGCTGCGGGTGCCAGGCTTGCAGGACGTTACCAGGTGCTTCTGGCAGCCTGTGCCCTGCAAGCTCCCTCCCCCAGACAATAATAACCATTCCCAACAAGTTCCTTATCTTATCCCAGCAGCATCCCTGCAGGAGATTAGTCAGGCATCCCAGTGTCACGTTTTATCTCTAAAGCCTTGGATTTAGGCAGAGCATGTGTCTAGACTCAAAAGCCAGGTGTATTGCAGTCAAACAGATGGGGATCCATAAACATTTCATTTTTTTTTTATGATATGCACCAAGTTTTCAAGCCTGCTTTAAATCAGCCACAGTTCTGGCATTCTGACATAAACTGGCCAATGATTAAAATAAGAGGGAAATGTTTAAAATCAGGGAAACGTTTCCTGAAAATAATTTCAATATGGCTCGTGTGCAAGGGAAGTGTGGAGTTTTCCTCAAAAACTGCCCCAGTGTTCTGTGGAGGGCACACATTAATGCCAAGGATTTCACCTGATCCCTGCCCGGCACAGCAGAGTCCTGGAGCAGCACAAAGCAAGACCTGGGAGGAGGCTTAAAAATGAGGTTTTATACAAAGGTACAATCACAGAATATCCACAGGGGACCCACAAGGATCCCTCCAAGGACGGGGACTCCACCACTGCCCTGGGCAGCTGTGCCAGGGCTGGACAGCCCTTTCCATGAAAACAATTTCCCAAAATCCAATCCAAACCTCCCCTGGCCCAGCCTGAGGCCGTTCCCTCTCCTCCTGTCCCTGTTCCCTGGGAGCAGAGCCCGACCCCCCCGGCTGCCCCCTCCTGTCAGGGAGTTGTGCAGAGCCACAAGGTCCCCCCTGAGCCTCCTTTTCTCCAGGCTGAGCCCCTTTCCCAGCTCCCTCAGCCGCTCCTGGGGCTCCAGCCCCTTCCCAGCTCCGTTCCCTGCCCTGGACACGCTCCAGCCCCTCCGTGTCCTTCCCAGAGTGAGAACACACAACAGGTGCCCCTCTGTGGGATCCAAGGGAATTGAAAGTGAGGAACCCCAACTTGCTGTTGTCCATGAGGAAAATCCCGCTGGTGGGGACGGGAAAAGGGAAAGATGAGCTGACAAAGCGGCCTCAGAGCCAGGAGGAGTCAAGGAGGGAAACTTGTGTCTGCAAAGCCCTGGGGAGGAGCAGACCATGACCAAAATGTAATTTATATGAAGATGTTTTGAATTTCTTCCAGCTACTTCCAAGCCACCAATGCAGAACAGCTCCTCGCTGCTTCCACACAAAGGTTTCTGCTGGGAATATCGCTGGATTATAATTACAGGCCAGCATTTCACATTAATTACTGCAACAGCCCATGTTCAGGTGCACTGTGCAATGTAATCACGGCACCCCTTGCTGTCCATAGCACCTTCCTTATTCTGCAGCCTGGAAAATTCCCATCCTGGCAAGATGTGGTTAATAAAACTGCAATGTTTTTGGGATGGGGTTTGTCTGTGGGGTTTTTAATATGAGCATTCAAAACTGCTGCTGGCTACTCCATCCAGGATGAGCAAGGACAGCCTGCACCACTGGAGCATGAAGGATCTTGGTTCCTGCTTCACCTTCAGCCACGAAACTACCCTATGGATGTGGAGTCTCCCAGTGGGGCTAATGACAAAGCAGTGGGAACAAAGCAGCACCACTTCTCCAAACTCACCTTCTCTGAGTGTGCAGCAGCATTTGTCTCAAAAGAGCTCTCTGAGGTGTCATTTTTGTTGATAAATCTAATTATGATGGTCATGTGCCACTCAGCAAGGCTGAAATCCCATGTAGGAAAAGGAATTTCAACGAACCTACAGCAAAATGAATATCAAAACCCCAAAGGTTTTCTTCTTTTAAAGAGTAACAAGGGATACAGGTGAAAAAAAATACTTTGAAGGTTGTTGAACAACAAGAAAAAAAAAATGCATAGAAATACCAAGAAATTCCTGGTTTAATGATTTCACAGCAAAGCTGGATTCTGCCACTTTGTCCCACCTCGAGGACTAACAGCCGAGTTTGATGTGAACCTCAGGGAAACCTGGCGGGTTTTCCAGCCATGTGTGTCCTTCACTTTCAGATCAGTGGGATCCCAAAGAAAAAGGCACTGTAAGCCTCAATAAACATGCAAATGACTTCAAAAGGAGATGAAAGCCTTTGTCCTGTTTATGTGATGAGTTTGTGCACCGGTAACCAAAGGGACGTCGGCTTTCTTATTTTAACCATTCCTTGAAGGTCATTTCTGCACAGAAATGGGTTTTTTTGAAGACCTAAAAACTTGTTATATAACAAAGGCAGAGCTAAACATCAAGCCTGTGGCTGGCTGGAATTAGTTCACCTGTATCCCCTGCGTTCCATCAACAGGCACAGCCGAAGGAACCGGCTTCCTGGCTGGAATGTTAATCATTCCCCTCCGCTTCCAGGAACAAGAGCATGGCACGGGCAAAAAGAGATTCCTTTCTCCTCCTCTCATTAACCAGTTTCACTTGCTCAGCACATTAATGCAGAGCTCAGGATGATTATACAGGGGCTCACACAAGCTGAATAAATCTGCTTCCCGGACAGATGAGCTGAAGGCGCTCGGGAATAACGAGGGCGATGCCGGAAGGAAACCCAGCAGTCCCTGCCGGAGCGTCATCCCAGCCCCACACAGCAAAGGCAGGGACAAACCTGTGGGGGACCTTAATTCTAAAAATAATTTCGCCCCCAGTATTGATTTTAAACCGTGGGCAGGTCCTCTCCTCACCTGAGCGATTGAAATGACCTTGGTTCCGCTGGAAAAATGTGCTGGGATTGACAGCAGGAAAGGAAAGGCTCGTGGTTAGCGACGGGATCAGTAAACTGGGGAAGTGGAATGTGTGCAATGCATGGAAATATCTGGACACCTCCCTGTGGAGGCTGTTGATTTACACCAGGAGTGAGAGCAAACTGAAAGATTCCTCTAAATATAGGGAATAATAAAATAAAAGACTCTAACATTGCCAAATCCCATGGAACCTGCACCGCTTGCCAACAACATTAGAAGTCCTGCCATCCATCAAATCTCCTCATTCCGGAGAATGCCAAGTCCTCCCGCTTGGTGAAGGAGGATAGAGAAATGCAGGGTGACATTCCCTGCCTTTTGAAGGTGACTGGCTTTGCTTTTACTTTGGAAAGTTGCTCTGAGGGAATATGTCAGAAGCCTTAACATCCACACTTCCCAAATATCCAGGAGCCGGGCTCTTCCAGCAGGTGACGTTTGCTCCCGTTGCTCCTTGTGCATTTGTTCAGAGTCAAAGCCATTCCGGAGCTGCAGACCGACAGGAATTCCTGGTCGTTGCAGTACCTCACTTTGTTCCTTAAACACTTCTGAAAGCAACGATTTTGGGACAAACATCCCAGGAGAGGTTTCTCCAAGGCCAGCACAGGGCCAGATGGGTTGGAGCTGCTGCCAGATGGACCTGCCGAGAAGCACCTGGACCACCTTGAGCGGTCAATTAGTCAAGGGTGCCCCAGGGAGCCCCAGGGATGATTTAACCATTGCTTAATGTGAGAGCTGGAAGGCAAACAAGGGGATGGATCGATGGCAGTTGAGTCAGTGCCCGGCAGGATTTGATCCTGAGCTCAACACAAATGCCTCCGGAATCTCCCTTTGCTTGCACACCAGTTCTTCCCGCTTTTTTACACCAGGCTATGATCCTGAAGACTTCTTTCACAGGAATACAGGCTCCTTTCCTTGAACAAGAACACACATGGAGATTTAGACCACTTTGTATCTTCCCAGTGCGAGAAGAAAATTTCCCTCTGGAAAAACAGAAGTGAAAATGTTGTCCCTCATTCTGAGCTTCTTCAGGAAGCCCTGGGAGAGCTGACCCCGAATTCAGTTAAAACCAAGGATGGGAAACATCTCCTCAGGCTGGAAATTTGATATAGTGTAATTTTGCTAAAATATCAAAACAGGCTGAGGAAACCAAGCCTGCTTTTTGGGGTGTCTCATCATAGACAGAAAAATGTCATGGATGTAAAAATTCTGCACAGTTTTTTTTTGTCTCTATATCTTTGTTTACTCCTAAAGGCATTGGAGCAGGATCTGCATTTAGGAGAAGTTTAAGAATCCTGGAATGGTTTGGACTGGAAGGGACTTTCCACTAGGTCAGGTTGCTTTGAGCTGTGTCCAGCCTGGCCTTGAACATTCCCAGGGATGGGCAGCCGCAGTTTCTCTGGGCAATTCCCATAGGAGAATCTGAAAAATTCCCCCTTCCTTCCAAAATCAGGTTACCTCCTGATTTTTCTGCTACGTGCAAGTGGAAGGAAACTCCATTTTTCTGTGCCTGGAGATTTCTCATTGCACTTCCCTGTAGCTGCTGGTCCCAAAGTCAGAGAAAGAACAGACCATGGTGTATTCTATAACCAACACTGTCTCATGAAATTAATTCACTGGTCACAGAAATGCAAATAAAAACCAAATAATAATGCCCTTAATAACATAATCAGCCCTGAATTAGGCAGACAGATGGATGAGATGATTGCTGGAGATCCCTTCCAACAGTAATGGTCTATTCTGTCCTGTTCTATTCTATTCCATGCCATCCTAAATAATGTGAAAAGAACAAAAATCCAAGGAACAAAACCCTCTCCATCCCAAAAACATAAGCAGTGTTATCAATACCTTGCATATATTACATTAGTTATAACCTTCATTGCCAATTAACAGCCATTAGAATAGAACAGTGACTGGAGAAAGCTAAATGGCCTCTTAACCACACATGGAAAGGGCAGAGGAATTATTCTGGGAACAGCATGTGGCCAGAATTCTGTGGGAACACTTAAGTACAGCCACACACCTCGCAATCAACATCAACACGAAATCAGGGTAATTATGCCACGTCCTCTACAAGCAGCAGTGAAAAAAAAAAATAAAGGGATTTATAGATTATTATTTCAATTAAGTGCTCCAGCCTCAGCATCAGGATTTATCTTCCTTGCATCTCACAGGATGCTGAGCAACATCCTGATAAAAATCTTACCACCACTGTTAGCACTACAAAAATCCACCGTATTTCGTACTTCCCCTTGTATCTGCAGAGCAGAACCGAGCCACCAACCTTCCCAGGAAATCCTGCCGCCAAAATAACCTTGCAATCTTAGAGATGAGGGCTGGGTTATGCAGAAATCATGTTTTATTTGGAGTCTGCATGGGAAATGCAAACTCAGGCACACCAGAGAGCAAAAGGACCCTGATGAGCGTTGAGATTCTGCAAGCAAGAGGCATTAAAAACTCTTCTGATTGCTCTTATCAGCTGTAAAAAGATTCAGAGTCACCCTAACAGCAAAAGGATTTCATTACCCCAGAGAGAGAGAGATCTTACACCATTTAAAAAGAGATTTTTACCATCAATGACAAGCTCCTGAGCCTCTCTAGAGGTTGAAAATTATTGATAGAAATATTATCTGTATGAGAGGCTGTGGCTGCCCCATCCCTGAAGTGTCTGAGGCCAGGTTGGAGGGGGCTTGGAGCAGCCCGGGATGGGGGAAGGTTGAGCTGAGCTCAGAGTTCAGCTGGTATTAATGACACGACCATTTCAGATGTCTAAGAAGCTACAGAACAACTGTAACAGTTATTAGAGGTGGAAAAAATTCCCAAGTTCAGTGAAAACCCTCACTCAAGGTGTGATGGATACAAATGAAAGGCCTACAGAGTCTCAGCCACCTTCCAGAAATGCTTGGGGAAAAAATAAAAGCCCATGGACAGAGGAGGATCACAAAGAAGTTTTATTTCCCTTTTTACTTGAGGTGATTTGTAATGTTTTATTGATTTGTAATATATTAATTATAAGCCAGTAAATGTTGAGCTGATTGAGCAAATGTCACTCCAGTAAAACTCCTTTGTAAATTGACAGACAGAGAAGTTAATTTCTGTGTGGGTTTTTTCCCAAAACAACCCAGCAACTAAAATTTACCACTTGATGTGTCCTGTTCAAGCTCCTCTATAGTTTTTTCATTTTCCCTTGTAGATTTTTTCTTCCCAGTGGCCTGTGCAGAACGTGAAGTTTTCAGACAGAATTTAATGCAAAAAAATAGGGTCACATGCAAAGCATACAATAAAAAACAGGGTCATATGCAAAGAATACAATAAAAAATAGGGTCACAGGCAAAGAATGCAAGAGCTCGGGCACTACAGGAAATGTAAATGTTAAAAATCACACGAGAGGAGATAATAGCAATAATAATAAAAAAGAAGTGCCCACAATACAACAAAAGCAGCAGCACCGAGCAGCCCTCGAGGCTGACGGAGGGATGGGTTGACCTCGGAGGCCTCTGCCTTTCCTGACTTCCAGCCTTCTGTGGGGCTCATTAAAGGCTCCAAGCACAAAGCATGAAACACTTCAAGGAAAAGTTGGTCTCCATGGGAATAGAGGACAAACTAAAAATAACCATAAGCTGGCATTTTAACAATTTTGCAGGAGATTGTCATGGCAATGAAGAGAGTTGTAACCTGTTGTCATGATAACCAAAGTTTCAAATTAATAGGAAAGCACTCCACTTCCACTTCATCTTTATTCATAACAGATCCAACATCCTCCATGGGAGAATTCCACGTTAGCGCCTTCAAGGAACCAGAGAGCTTGGGAGAAGCAAGGGAGGGATAAAGGACAGTGGGGATTAAAAGAAAAATTTAAAACTCCACAGCCAAAGCGAAGCACCAACAGGAGGGAAAAGAACCCAGGGATGAAAGTCCTTCGACAGATGAAGAATATTGGGAAGGAATTGTTCCCTGGGAGGGTGGGCAGGCCCTGGCGCAGGGTGCCCAGAGCAGCGGTGGCTGCCCCTGGATCCCTGGCAGTGCCCAAGGCCAGGCTGGACATTGGGGCTTGGAGCAGCCTGGGACAGTGGGAGGTGTCCCTGCCCATGGCAGGGGTGGCACTGGATGGGTTTTAAGGTGCCTTCCAACCCAACCCATTCTGGGATTTTGTGACTCAAGTCCCACCTTGACAATCTCTTCTCAAACCACAGTTCACAGCACATTAAGTACCACAGAACGTCCAGTTTTTCAAGACACCCAAACTAGGGGAAAATAATCTTGATTTCCAGTCCAGAGGAGGCCAGAGGATGCTCCAGGGGCTGGAGCCCCTCTGCTCTGAAGCCAGGCTGGGAGAGCTGGGGGTGCTGAGTGTAAGTGCATTCAACGAGACCCTCATTATACCAATGGGCTCAGAGCAAACCGTGCCTTGTTTGATGACAACATAATTGTTATTTTTGTGGAAAATTGCTCTGCTCCCCCTGAAATTACTACGATAGTCCATTATGCTACTGTTCCCTTAACTGTTTTAAGGGGGGAGAAAACCTGTTGTGGCAACAGGGTGCCTGCACAGAACACACATCTTTACACCTTCAACCCAGCACAGAACGGTCTTCACCTCAACAGAGCTCCTAATTTGAAATAAAAAGAAACTAGAAGTAAGCAGAAGTTCAGAGCCTACACACATTCACCTTTCTGAATGAAATTCTTCATTGTTCAGCTGTAAAAATCAAGGTTTTCCCCTCTCTGATTTCATTTACAGTCACCATGTGCTCTGCATCTCCTGGGAATGCCATGGAATTGACCTCTTCTCCCCGGAGATGGATGCTCTTTGCTGCCAAACATGAGGTCTCTAATGATGAGGCACAGAAATGTCATTTTTAAGTGTAAATAGATGGCAACAAATCAAGCATAAAGTGGACACTTCCTCTGGTTACGTACTAAAGAGAATTTTGTAACCATGAGCTCTGAAGTTTCTTCACCTGTTATTACTCCAGGGCTTCTTCCTTGTGCTTCTCCTCCCAAACCCTCCTCTTTGCTGATCTCCGTCCTCCGAGAGCTCATCTTTTTGGCCCAATTTCCTCCTTATTCTGCTTGTTCCTGAAAATCATTTTGTTGACGAAGTGACACAACTCAGACCTGCTCCTGGGAAGGGCTGCTGGGCTGACAGTTCGCTGGAAGGAGAGGCTGGGGAGCGGCTTCAGAGGGGAGCATGGCCAGCACCGGGGTGGTGGTCACACGCTGCTGCTTTTCCCAGGAATACTGAAGCCCTGGCTTTCTTTCCTCAGGTCAGTGCTAAGACAGGACCTCAGAACAGGGAAGACAAGGCTCTGCTGGAGCAATTCCAGAGGAGGCCCCGGAGCTGCTCCAGGGCTGCAGCCCCTCTGTTCTGGAGCCAGGCTGGGAGAGCTGGGGGTGCTCACCTGGAGAAGAGAAAGCTCCAGGGAGAGCTCAGAGCCCCTTGCAGGGCCTGAAGGGGCTCCAGGAGAGCTGGAGAGGGACTTGGGACAGGGGATGGAATGACAGGACACAGGGAATGGCTTCCCACTGCCATAGGGTGGGGTGAGATGGGATATTGGGAGGGAATTCCTCCTGTGAGGCCCTGGCACAGGGTACCCAGAGCAGCTGCCCCACCCCGGGGAGTGTCCAAGGGCAGGTTGGACGGGGCTTGGAGCAGCCTGGGACAGTGGGAGGTGTCCCTGCCCATGGCAGGGGGTGGAACCTTTAAGGTCCCTTCCAACCCAAACCATCCTGGAATTCCGCGATCTTCCCTAGGTACCAGCAGTTCATCGCCAGGAGCCCGAGCCTTGCACCGTGCCACAAAAGCTGATTTTTTCCCAGATGAAGGATAGCAGCTCATTCAGGGCATTCAAAGGGCTTACCATGACGAGCCTGTTGACAAATACATTCCTGTAAAAAGACCCGGAGATGGCAACTCCCGCAAGGAAACGAGCACTTCTCGCCATCAGCAGAAATCCAGGGGTCGGGGCGGGGGAAGGAGCGGTGGGGGCGAGGGGAGGGGAAGGGGAAAAAGGCTGCAACACTAAAGAGTCTTTCAGGACTCATTTATTCGAGCAGTGCCAAGGCAGCTCACTGCTGCAATATTTTCTTCCTGCACTCAGAGCCAGGGCTTTGGGATCTAATAAATCATCGCTGGCCGCAGAGACATTAAAATTCTAGCCCAGTACCGCATCAGATGAAACGAGGCCGAGCGCCAGCGAGCGCAGGGAGAGGGAAGGGCAGCCACACACACTTTAAAACAAGTATATGAAGGCATCTGCATATAAGCAACACCTGATTTTGGCTTCACCCCGGGCTAAAGCTAATGAAACGGAACAGCGAAACACATCTGCAACCGGATGATCTTTAAGGTCCCTCCCAACCCCAACCATTCTGGGATTCTGTGATTAATAAACTCCGCCGCTCCACTTCGGGAAAGCTGATCCCCATTAAATTAGAAATAAGATATTAGGTGTAAAGCACAGCAGGAAAACAGACTCAGTAATTAACAGATCTGGTACAAACCAGGGAATTATTTCTGAAGCTTATGAAAGTCTTTTCCAAACCTGGCCCAGCTCACGTTTCTGTCTGTACAAACCTCTGTGCTGGATCACATTGACTGCGCCCGGTGTGAGAAATAATTGTGCACCAGGAGGGAAGAAAAACTCAATATTTAATCTAAAAACATTTTTGCAGAAGTCAAGCCACTAAATTTTAATTTATTACCTTCAGCCTGAAAAAACATAACGAGGATCTGACCACTTATTTTTCTGTGCAAGATGGAAAAAGAAGGTGTGGGGGGGAGGAAAGGCAGCAAATATTAAGGGTTTTCAGCGGATCACGAGGCAGCCTTGGAGCTTATTTGCAATCATTTAATTGAAGCACCTGGGGATTTAAGAGGTATTGAATGTGTGGGGGTGCAAACATGCACAGAGAAAAACAAGCCAGGATATGAATTTGAACTGCAACAGGCAGAAAGGAATGTGCAGGAAAAGGCCTTTATTTTAGACTGGGTGAGATTTTAACTCCGGCTGAGAGACTCCCCGAAATGTGGGGTTTCCTTCCTGGTTTATGAACAACCCCCATCTCCCACTCACACGACGACAAGTTCACCTTCCAGCTCCACGGAGTCTGTGGCAGAGCTTCCCAAAGTCCCCATCCCTGGAGGGATTTAAAAGCCTTGTGGATGTGGCGTTTCGGGACACGGGTCAGGGGTGGCTTTGGCAGTGCTGGGGAACATCTGGACCTGGATCACATTAAAGATCTTTCCCAAACTCAATGATTCTGTGAGGCTGAAATGACCAATGTGATTCTGACTGCCTACACAGAGGCTCCTTGTTCAGGGGCAGAGTAAGAGGAACTTGGAGGAAAAGATACGGAAGTGAAGGGAACATGCAGAAAAACAGGTTTTAAATGGTGGAAAACAATTGACCATGGCTGAAACAGAGAAAAAGGAGATGGCTCAGAAACATACTAGAAATTAATAAGCCACCCAAACACAGTTTCATTCTCTGATATGCAAACACTAAGAAAGAAGACAACAAAAAACCCCTTCAGTTACCAATTTTAATAATGAATGTGCATTTAAAAGCCAAAAGCTGTGGCTATAATTTTTCTATGTGCAATTTAAGACAGAAATTTGGGAGGGCTCATGCTTAAAAATAAAGCTTCTCTTTTCCCCAAGTGAGTGAAGAACTTCACAAGATGTTCCTGTACTCTATAAAAACAATTGAGACACAAGAAAATTCTCTGTTCACCTTTTATTTTCTTTAAATGGAGCACTTTTCTCTTCAAAACATGTTTCCAAGGCCATCTTTTTTTTTTCCCACCTATGCTTTTTTGCTTCTCTGCCTCACAGTTTTTGCCCAGCCCTCTTCAAGCGTGGCCATTTAATCTTTTTATTTCTTTTCCACCACGAAGAAAACCAAAATCAATATCGCAGCCAAGAAATGAGGCAGAAATAAACCAGTTGCACGGACTAACCCAAGCCTGGAGGAGGAGAAGGCCCACAATGAGGTCATTTGGGAAAACAGAACATGAGTTTTGTTTGCTTTTAAGATCTGAGACTATTCAGCTTCTTTACAACACAGGGAAACTCAAAAGCCTGTAAAACCTTCTCCAAACAGTTACAAAACAAGGGGTGAGGGATGTTTCCCAAAGTTTCTATTAACTCCCTGGAAGGCTGGCATCAGCTGGACCAATCTCCAAACGAGCTGAGTGGATGCCATGGATTATTTTAGAACCACAGTCATTAAGGATGGAAAAGCCCTCCAAGACCATCGAATCCAACCCAGCCCTGCCAAGGCCACCACTGCCCCACGTCCCCAAGTGCCCCCTCCACATGACTTTGGAACAATCCCAGGGATGATGATTCCACCATTGCCCTGAGCAACCTCTGCCACTCACAAACATCCTTAATCTGACCCAAATCCCCTCTGCTCCCTTCTCCCCAAACAAAAATCCACTCCTCCCTCCTTCCCTTAGTGGTTTTATGCTTTCTACAACCTCGAGAAAGCCCCTGAGTTAATTCATTACGAAGACAGGGATTTATCCACCGCTGATCTCAGTGCTGAAACTCGGCAGCTTCCAACACTGAGGAATTCAGCAAGTTGTCTGGAAGTATTCCCATACGAAAATCATGCATTTAAACACAAAAACAACGAGAGTCTACACAAGTCACAGCTCATTCTTCTCCCAGTCAAGTAGGATTTTCCTGTCTGCTCTATACACACCAATTAATAAACATGAAGAAACGCCAGAGGAAAAATATTCACTGTATCCACTTCATACATTTTTAATCACCCTGAAATCAATTCAACACCCCGAACACGGTTTAGAATTCCTGTTTTACAGACCCGGTAAGCGATGGATCGCCTAATTAAATCCAGGAGTGGCATTTCCCAATCAATGGAAGGGGCTGACGTGCACGCACGTCCTAGAGCAGAAGGAAAAGTAAGGAGACAGCACCTCAACCCTGCCATTTGCCTCGTGTTCCTCAGTGCTCCCCACGAAAATGCTGAGGAATGCCAAAAAGAAAGGGCAAAAATATAAAGTTCATCCTCTTTGACAGAGTAGTTATGAAAGAACTTGGTTTGTGAGGCCAAAGAGCTGCTCTGCCATCAAAGGCCTAGCATTTCCAAGAATAATACAGCCCAATTATAATTGTACGTTAATAAGGAAGGCTGAAATCGTGCCTAGAATTATCTTTGTCCCACAAGAAGTATGCAAAGGAGGATTAAAAGCCAACAGCAGAAATCCTGTTGGGACATCCTTCCATCTTCTGCAACATCGGAGGCCACTGACTTTCAACATCCCAATAAATTAAAGGAACAGTCAGGAGTAAATGAGGTCACCCCTCACGTGCAGTTGTGTCTGAGGTTCAACAATGAATACAAATGACAGGGATTAGGACAGGAACACACGTGAGAATCCTTCACCTCCTGTCCTGCCAACAAAACCGACGGCCGGAGGGCGCAGATTCCCTCTGTTCATCATTATGTCCAAACAAATGTTGTGGTTTCACCTCGGGGAAGAAAAAATGACAAAATCTGGGAATTTTAAACTTGGTAGTGCTGCGAAGAGCCCAGCTCAGGGATGTTTCTTGCTCTTCAGGAGCATGCAGGGGTCCTATGCAGGGAAAGTCCCTCTGCTCTGGAGCCAAGCTGGGGGTGCTCACCGGGAGAACAGAAGGATCCAGAGACACCTCAGAGCCCCTTCCAGGGCCTAAAGGGGCTCCAGGAGAGCTGGAGAGGGACTGGGGACAAGAGATGGAGGGACAGGACAGAGGGAATGGCTTCCCACTGCCAGCGGGCAGGGATGGATGGGATGTGGGGAAGGAATTGTTTCCTGTGAGGGTGGGCAGGCCCTGGCACAGGGTGCCCAGAGCAGCTGTGGCTGCCCCTGGATCCCTGGCAGTGTCCAAGGCCAGGATGGACAGGGCTTGGAGCAGCCTGGGATAGTGAAAGGCGTCCCTGCCCATGGCAGGGGATTGGAATGAGATGTTCTTCAAAGTCCCTTCCAGAAACCGTTCCAGGATTCTGTGAGCATCTCTCCCGAGCCGCAGCACGACCTCAGAAATGCCGTGTGCCGGAGCGACGCGACACAAACCCTTTGGAGATTTCCCGACCAGCTGCGCATCTCTGGGCTCTCGGATTTTATCACCATTTATTATTTAGGAATAACTCCGCCGAACACAGAGTCAGCCTAGCGGAGGTTCATGATTCACAGCATCTTATCAGCATATTAATCAGCTCCCGGTAGGGAGAGGGAGGATGGTGTGAGCTATCACAAACACTTTATAGTTTCACGCTTGAAGTCAAACAAGCTCCAGGAGAGACTGATTCTCCACCCCTGATTCCACACCAGTGGGCTAATCTATTTACTGCAGCACCGGTGCCTTCCTGGAGCGGGTGCAAGGAAACGGGAAGGGTAACGTGCCAGAGGAAAACCAGGTGGTTCAGCAGCTCCCATTTGGGGCAGGTAAAGTGAATTCTACTAAGAATAAAAAAAGCAAATTGGAGACCTTACGTACATTTTAAAATTAGCCTCAATTAAAACGACAGCTTACATGAAGATCCAATTTAATTACAGTCTGGTTGAATTAAATAGTAAACAACACCAAAACACTGCTGCTGATGTTCCAAAATCCATGGAATTAGCGGAGTGGAAGCCGTCACCAGCCGGGCGTGAGGAGCCAGGACTTGGAGCACAAACCTGGCATTGGGCAAATGTAGCTCTGTCTGCAGCTGGAATATTCTCCCCATGTCACCTTCCCTCAGCTCATCCAGCAGCAAGGAACACTGCCAGCAGGAGTTATCCTCCTCCTCATTCAGTTTCCGATGGAAAACGGGAAGTAGGGTGCAATTCAACAGATCTGGGAGTTCTAAGGACCCCAAAAATGAGACACAGGAGAAGCCACCAGTGCTTAATAAACCCCTTAGTCCAAACACAGGGATTGTTTTCATAAACATTGCTCGTATGAATTGAACAATTCTGATTTTATCTCACCAAGTAACTGTATTTTAAAACTTTCTTATTTAAACTTAATTATTATTTCTCATAAAAATCCAGCTAATCCAGACCGCACTTGAAAAATGATTTAGGAAATAACTGTCCCTCACACTTCCATTAAGGAAGATCAAAATGGAAAAATGAAGACTCTGAATAAACGGATGGTTCATCAAGGACTTGAGTATGTGCCAAGGATTTCCCATTCTCCCTAACACAAGGATTTCCTATTTTCCCTAACAGCCAATCTGGCAGAAAAAATTGGATTATTTATCTTGCAATGGACCTCTCTCCCTACTCCACCAGAAAACAACACAGAAATGAGAATGAGAAGAAAATCAGATTAAAACTCATTATTTCAGCCTAAAGCTACCATACAAATAAAATAATAAACAAAATATTAAGTAGTATAAAGCATTCACAACCCCCCACAAAGGCATAGAATTCAACCTGCCAGTATCCTGGTTACCATCCCTGCTTTCTTTCTGCCTCTATCCCACCTGAGTTTCATTCCACGGCTCTTTTCATAGCTGCTGAGACCATCCTCAAGAGTTGCCTGTCTTTTCTCTACAGAGGATAAAATTTAAATTTTCTCCGCCTCCCCTGCTATAAAACTTTGGGTCTTTCATTACATATTCAAACAAATTCAGATTTAAAAGGGTTTGTAATACTATTTGCCCAGGACAAAAAAACCTCTTCAGTTAAACATTTTTTAACTTCTATTTTGGGACTCCGCTGTAAGAGTTCTCCCCACTGACTCCTCACCTTCCACCTGGGCAATGGAACAATCCAGCAGGAATATTCCTGCTGTGCTGTCTGACATTTGTTTTACCATTGACACAACTGACCTTGTTTTAATTTTTCCAGTCCGAACTGCCTCCAACTTTTTCCTCCAAGATTATCCTGCACATCCATCATTGATTTCTGTGCATTTACCACAAATTCTGGAAGACACATGCCTGAAGGATGGTTTGGGATGAAACCAGTCTCTGGGGGCCACCTCGTCATGACCCCTGCATGGATCAGAGCTGGCACAAGCTGGCCAAGTCAAATTTTACAGAGTTAAGTGCACAGTAGACACTTCACAGTGATCAACCAGCAGGTTATTTTAGAAGACAACATCCCATTAATGCTGGCACTTGACTTACTCCAAATGGAGTTCTGCAGAATCCATGTGTTCAAGCCCAGGTTGGATGGGGCTTGGAGCAGCCTGGTCTGTGGAAGGTGTCCCTGCCCATGCAGAGGGTGGAAGGCGATGACCTTTAAGGTCATTTCCACCCCAAACCATTCTGGAATTCCATGAATTCCTTCATCTAAAACAGATTTCCCCCTCTAAAATTCTTCTAGAAAGGTCAAGGTCCAAATTCTGACCAATCTGCACCTCAATATTTAAATAAAATTGTCTTATCAAGTGCCAGAAAGCAGCTTCTAAGACATCCAGGATTGTACGAAAGCAGATACAGAAATGTACATTGAATGGATATTAAGGCGGAGCTTTAAGCACATGCCAAAAAAAATCAAAGTAAAGTGGGAGAGAAGTAGCCTCTTGTGCTGGAAAGCCACAAAATTCCTGTTATTTGCAGAGTAGGAAAATAACTGTGCACTTATGAGCTCGTTCTATCACCCAAGCGCTGCTGGAGTCCACAGTCCTCTCACAATGGGGAGATTTTTGAAGAGACTTTTTCAAATAGGTTGTTTTTTTTCAAGCCTCTCATGCTTTGACTGTGAGACCAAAGTTCCCCCAAGCTACAGTATCTCCAACAAAGCAGCTGCATAAATTGGAATGGGAAAGAGGAAGGATGAATAAAAATGGGGCAAAACGCCTTTGAGGAACTCTCTGCTCTGCAGAGTCTCAGACAGGGCTCCTCACAGCCCCACTGATCCACCAGCTGGAAGAGCTGCCAAACTCAACCTGAATATTCCATGCACAAAAGAGCTGAGAGTATTCGATGCTCATTCCCGTTTGCTGGTGACCATCCTCCTCCACAAAAGCACATTCCCAAGTAATTCCACACATTAGGTGAGAGTCAACACATCCAACCGGCAACGCAAACAGAAAGCAGGAAGCCCTAACACGACACCCAACAGCTGATTACATTCCCCAAAACGGTACAAAAAGGAGTTTTCCAGGGCTGATTTAGTAAGGGGGTTACAAGATCAAAACAACTCAAGGTGAATGTAATCCACAGGGAAAACCAGATGCGCCTCAACTGGGATTTTCTTTTTCCAAAGCTGTTGCTCTCTCCCAGCTGAATTCTTTCCATATCAGTACACTTTAGTTCCCCACTAGTTACATAATTATGGTAAACACCTTTCAAGGCCTTTTTCGAGTATTAAGGAGGACATTTTTAGACAAGTCAGTTCTAAAGAAGGTTTGAATCAAACATCAGACTTGCTCTTCAACATAAGATTAACCCAACCAAAGCACAACTTGAAATCAAAAAAAATCAGTCAATAATGTAGCTTAAGGCACCACCTATCACAATAACTGGATGCTCTCCAGACAAGGGTCTCTTGCCTGTGGGATGCTCATTTCCACAGCTGAATTATTCCAGCATGTGCATCCAAGTGCAGCTCCAGAGGGGAGCCTTCCCGCTGACTGTCCCAGCACCTTCTTGCATGTTTTGTTAATCTAAAGAAAACCCCTTTGGATCCTTTTCCTTAGGATTTCCAGGACATCCTCTTTGCATGAAGTCAGGCCCAACTCTTCTCACCACCCTCGCTGCACTGGCTTTGCCAAAGGGTTTTTCCTGCGAGTCGCATTCCCATCCGGTTCCCTGACGTGAAACCTTTCTCCCTCGTTAAGGGATTAACCACCACCACACCCAGACACCCACACAGGAAAAGCCACCAAGCCCTGTCCTACCTGTGTAGGCCATGTTCTTCGGGTTTCCGTAGGGAGCCCCAGGTTGGACGGGGCTGTAAACAGGATTCATGGTGGAAGACCGGGAACTCTGAGGACAAAAGAAAAGCAGAGTTGAGACGGTTGCCTTACGTTGGCTCCCGAGCCGCCATCTGCGCAGAGTCCTGACAGCATCACCCTGTTAGAATTCCAGACACAGAGAGCTGTGAAGGAAGGGATTTACAACCAGACATTACAACCAGATAGCATATTTAATAATTCAAGTTTTGGATCTCTCCGTTAATTCCCACAACTTCTCCGGCGCTGCATCTTCTGCCTACAAATGTACCCGGAGCAGATTCATCTTCCACATCCCCGCTGCAGGGCAGCTCAGGATTCATGACCCCACTTCCAGCTTGCGATGAACAAAGAGGAGGAGCAACAAAGCCAGGCAAGGAATTGTCCCCCTTGGAAGAGCGAACAGTTCTTGGGTGATAAAACCAACCCCGCGGAAGACCTGACCTTTCTGAGAGCAGCAGATAAAAGGCCATTCGCCGCTGGCCAGATGGAGAAGGGCAAGCACTGGTGAGCTTTCAGCGTGAGCTGACTGAAAACCTGGAGGCCGAGGCTGGGATCCCGTGCGGGGCTGGGCAGGGCCGCCCCCACATCCCACCCGTGTCCCACAGGGAATCTCTGTCACAGAGCAAGGAGATTTCGGCAGCCCTTGTGCTCCTCTCTCCAATAAAGATGATGAAGCTGGGTCAGCTTCTCGTGGGTTTTATTAAGAGGAAAGCAAGTGACTTGGGAATTTGTGTCTCCTAACTGTCAGTTAAGCAACTGGCTCACTTAATTATCTTAATGAAGCACATTCTCAATTCTGATTAATGGAAAAATCAGTCATTAAGCTTTATTAGGCGACGCATTTGTCTCCACAGCTATCTAGTGGTAATTTCACACCAGAACCAAACCCATCTTGCTTCAAAATCTGGGGGTTTTGTTAAAATGTGTTATTTTACAGTTCATAAATAACAGCGTTCTCTCCAAACAAGTCCCTCATGATGGACACACAATTTGTTAGATCATTAACTCCTTTACCTTCGGAGAGTAAACAAGTTAACGTTAAATGCTAGCACCGATTGACTTGACAACAATTAGTGCTTAATTAATTATCTGTCCCTCCACCCCCAAGTCAGCACTGAAGGAGCCATTCTCAAAGCGAAGGAAATCAGGGTTATAAAGCAAGGGGGAGGAGAAGGCTACAGGGAGACACAGAATTCCATCAGTGCCTTCACTAACACACAGCAGAGCATTAAGAAGATCTTTAGGAAAATCAGTGTAAGACCAGGCTGTCCAGAGAAGCTGTGGCTGCCCCTGGATCCCTGGAACTGCCCAAGGCCAAGTTGGATGGGGCTTGGAGCATCCTGGTCTAGTAGAAGGTGTCCCTACCCATGGCAGGGGTGGGACAGGATGAGATTTAAGGTCCCTTCCAACCCAAATCATTCCGTGATTTTATGAAATAAAATTTATGAGGGTCACTCTTCACCTTTCCATTGTTCCTCCCCAAAAACCACCCAGTGACAGCTGGACCTGCTCCCAGCAGGGCTGGAGTCACGGCTGCTTTTCTAAAGTGCCTTTGCAATGCCAGCATCATTTCATTTGTACTCCTGTGTGTGGTAAAGAGTACAAAAAAACCATAGTTTGGGAAAAAAAAATGACTGTGTATGTGTGGCTTGCATTAGGTGTTGTACCAAATGGTAAAAGCAAAACACTCTTCCTGAGAAGGATGAAAGAAAATGCTTTTTATCCCCGATAAAAAGGTTGAAATCATGGTGGGGGCTTGAGAGCTTGTGAGGAAGAGGTTTGTGCTTCCTCCCTGCTTTGTATGCAGGGTGGGATTTCCAGACAGCAGGAAAGAGCCCCTGCAAACGGCATTTGGGAGGGATGATTTTCTCTCCCATTCTGCAAGACAATGCCATCTGAAAATACATTTGAAATTCATTGCAGGCACCATGTTGTGGCATTGAAACAGCTACACTGAAATGGGAATAAAACAGGATTAGGAAAATTAAACCTCCTGCACCGCCAGAACCTGCAGCGTTTGCTTGTGACCATGAATACCCAACAAAAAGAGTCCTAAAAATTAATTATAAACAGACAAACACCAGTGCTGCTCTATTGCAGGAGCTGCCAGTGTTTCCTCATCTCTGAGACAGCGACGCTCAGTTGCTCCGAGAGACTCCAGCAAGGAGTAACTCCAGCAGGAATGCCATGGGAATAAGCTGCAGGCAAACAGTCTCGGGATACTTTGTGGCTGTAGCCTGGTTACGTTTTCATCTGTTTTATCCTTCCTGTGAAAGCGCAGGACACGCTCCCATCACACGAGGGAACGGCTCCACACCAAGGGCAAACAGAGCCGCAAGGGAGGTCGGGAATGGCACGGTCACTGCCCCAGCACCGGGACAAGGCGCCCAGCAGAACGCGCCTGCGCCCGGGGTTTTCCAGGCAGCAGGGAATGGAAATGTCCGCGCCGGGAATGCTGAGCTTGAACTTGGTGTGCTGTGAAGTGGCTGCAGAGCTGCTCTGGGATGGTTTCGACTCAGAGCGGAGTTGGGATTCATGCTCTGGAATCACGATGCTGCCAAGCGAGGGGACAACAGGAAACGGCCTCCAGCTGCACCACGGAACGTTTCGGTGGAAAATTGGGAAAATGTCTTCACTGAAAGGGTGGTCAGGCATTGGAACAGGCTGCCCAGGGCAGTGGTGGAGTCCCCATCCCCAGAGGGATTTAAAAGCCGTGTGGATGTGGCACTTGGGGACATGGGTCAGTGTGGCCTCGGCAGTGCTGGGGAATGGTTGGACTCCACCACCTTGGAGGGCTTCTCCAACCTTAATGACTCTGTGATTCTATCAGTGTGTCCCCAGCCCCTGGGGATCAGGAATCGCCACATCTCCAAACTCCTACAGACACAGGACACTGGGAACATCTCATCCTGCTCTTTTCCTCCATCACTGGTTTACTTTGTGCTTTTGGAATCACCGTGCCCAGATCCCCCCATCTCCACAGAGGGGTTTGCGACCCCCATCATTATGGTTGGAAAAGATCTCCAAGATCAGCAAGTCCAACCTCTGACCAAATATAAAACCTAAAAGAATAAAGCAGGCATGGAAAATCCGGGAAGTTAACAAAGTTATTATCATTGTCTTTTCAGAATAAAGGAATGAAATCTTAACAAACAGAGAAATAAATATATTTTACAGCGTTTTAAACCAACAGTGACATGGACAGGTGAGTCTTTCAGGTTCTCCAAAAATTCAATAGTAGCTCTGAACTTGACAAGAAAAGAGTAAACAGTGGAAATGGGAGCTGTTCTGAACAACAGATGTTTTTCCCTTTTCTTTCAAGTCACTCCTTGTGTCGAGGTGATTTTCCCTTTAAACTCCCATTGCCTTGTTTTTTGTGGCACTGGGATGCAATTGCTTTTGAGAGACCCATTCCTTACACTCTGGAAAGAGGGTGGTATTTCCTCTGTGCCAAAAGTCATTTATTTCACATCAGGTGGCACAGAACCAACATGAGAGAGGGTGAACAAAGAAAAGAGATACGTTTCTTCCTTGACCTGCACATCACCTCTTTAAATGAATTTTATACAAATTGCATGCTAATAATATTCAGCCAGAGTCTCCTTGAACATGAAAAGGCCTCCTGACCTTACATTCCATGCAAATTCCACTAATTTTCTGACAATTTTTCACTTAAGTCGTTTGAAGCTTGACCCTCACTTGGGATCCGCCAAACAATAATTAAATTACCTTCCAATTCATCTGCTAAAGGTTAATGTAGGCAAGTTACAAGGGTATATCCCACCTTTCCCCAAAAAAGTCTGGCACAGTACACATGAGCTTGGAGATTTGTTTCCACAACGAGCAGCTTCTTCTTTCATTTATTCTTTTTTTCAGCAACACCTTAACTAAGAGTTGATTGAGCATGCCTCTCGTGAAACAAAACACTGAACCTGTTACAGAAATGTAACAGGTTTTTATATAATGTGAACACATCAGGCTGACACATTGGAAACCCGGACTGGTTTGAGTGGGAAGGACCTTAAAAATCATCCAGCTGCAACCCCTGCCATGGGCAGGGACACCTTCCACTATGCCAGGTTGCCTCCTCTTCTCCAGGTGAACACCCCCAGCTCTCCCAGCTAATATCACCCTCCCCAGTGGAGGGAAAGAACTAAACCCCATGGAAATGCCTTGGAGTGAGGGATTTCACTACAGCACTTGACCTTCCTGATCTCAAAAACCAGCAAAGGGAAAACAAAGCTGATCCTGCAAATTTACAGTCCTACAGCATCTTCCATCAGATCCCCCTCCAAACCAGGACAGGAGCACTCAACTCTTCACTGAGGAGACACAGGAGAGGGTCCTGGGAGACAAAACCCTAAGGAGCCACATTCCCATCACCTATTGCCTCCTCTGAGATAAAGAAATAAATAAACCTGCACACTTCCAATTGAGAAAAGCCTGACATCTCTAACAGCAACAAGCCCTTTTGTCTTCATTGTATGAAAAATGAAATGGATGACTTATAAGCACAAAGCAGCTCTTGACTTTGGAATTTGCTGACCTCAGACTGCCCAAAAAAATAAATGCTGAGGCAGGAAAAATCTCAGCCTTTTGTTTGCTGAAGTTTACGATCTGCTTGAAAGCCAGAGGATCAAAAAATTATAATTCAGTTATTAATTCAATTTAATATGCTAGATTCCATATTGAAATATAGTAAAGGAAATCCCTGTCCTCCCTGAAAAAGACTAGGAAGATGCAGTCACTTGTTGCACGTGGGTGACAAAATACATGCACATTGTGTTTGCCTATTTGAACTAGGCAGAGCTTACCCAAACACCCCTTCGAGCCTAAATAAGTGAGAAATGATTGAATCATAGACCCACAGACTGGTTTGGGTTGGGAGGGACCTTAAAGCTCATGCAGTTCCAACCCTCTGCCACGGGCAGGGACACCTTCCACCAGACCATGTTATTCCAAGCCCCACTCAATCTGGCCTTGAACCAGTTCCCCCACAAGAAATTTCAGAATGAGAAAAACCAAAAGATTCTGGCACAGCTGGAGTTATATTAACTTGTTTCCAGAGAAGAAAATGTCTTAATGCAGATGAATTCGGTGCTGCAAATTCCCAGCTTTTTATCTGCAAGTCTGATGGGTTTCACCAGCAGGTAACCAATAAATACATGTATTTTTTAAAAGATCTAACATATCTGCCCCAGTGTGTCCCAAACCAATCTCAGCAGTTCTCAAACTACTTCCTTGATATATTCCTGTTAATTTCTCTAACTTGAGGCCTTGCTGACTTTCCCTTTGGAGATGAACCCTGCTGTACTCTTGTACTCAGTGCTCTCCAACTGAGCCACGGCCTCCTCCAGCTGGTTATCTCCAGTCTTTTATCCTCCCTATCCTACTTCATTATGTTCTGCTGAAAAAGCTTCCTGGAATACGCAGCTTGAAGATACTTCTCTCTGCTCCTTCCTTTCCACAAGCATTGCCTTGGGAGATTTGGGTTGGCCATCAGGAAAAGCCTGGATTATAAACATCTATCCCACAACATCGCCCTGTCACTACAAAAAACTAAATAAAATATTCTTAGTTTTCTTTCTTATCTGAGCCTTCTTGAGCTGCTTTCGACCTTTCTCCCAGTCAACCACTGCTCCTCCTAAGAGAAGCTGCACTGTAGGAGGCAGACAGAACAACCAGACACAGAAGTTAATATCCACAAAAAGACAATTTATGACACTAATAAATATAATCTTCCCCTCTTCCAAGCTCTTTAAAAATACGAAACAATTGATCACCTCTTTGGCTTTGTTTTACAGATGCAGAGAAGATGCAGGAGACCAATGGGCTCAAGGGTGAGCGCACTGGAAGCACTGGAATAGGTGGAATAACCATCCCTGGAAGTGCTCAGGGAACATGGGCCAGTGGTGGCCTTGGCAGTGCTGGGTTCACAGCTGGACTCAATGGTCTCAGAGGACTTTTCCAACCTAAATGATTCCATGACTCTAAGGTACACCAGACCATACTGGCAGGACCAAGATTCAGGTGTAACACACATTTTCCATCCCATTATCCTCAAACAAGCTTTAATTTATATTTTGCTCCAAAATTTCCAACCACTACCACTAAATACCTGCCCTACATTTTTATAATTGCTCCCCCCAAAATGGGAGAATCCCTTTGCAGCTATATCCTGAATACTGAAAACATCACTCCTTCCCACAGATTGCAACAGGATAAAGATCTAAATTTGTCTGGGAGTCGATCACACCATACAAACTTGGCACATCAGCAATACAATATTCCTGGAATTAAAATCAGATGAAGGCAGAGATGTCCTCTTAATGACAGATGGGTCAGGCTTCCCTGGGCTTTATTTGGTCAAACCCACTGTGCTGCAGGTTTTGGCTGTAATTGGCACTTCCAGCCATGGCTGTTCCTCATTGTTCTCTAACAACCTTCTCCCAGGTCCTGTTTTCTGGTCACTTCTGGGATTTCTTCTCTGGTTGAGACTGGAAACTCAAGGCAGGGTTGAGGAGCAGCTCCAGCCCCACTTTCCCATCAGGCAGCACAGCAAATCTCCCCCTGTCCTCTTCTCTTCCTTCGCTCACGTTGACGGATGGACGCAGATGGGGTTTAGAGACTGGGAAACAGGAAGATGAACAGTGCAAATGGAGGGGATCAATCCTCCCTAATAGTCCCTTCTCCCTTAAATATTTTGGAATCTTTGTTCTGAAACAAAGCAGTACCAGGGAAGATGAAGGAGGGCCCAGGCTAAATCTGTCAGCAGAAAGGGAGCTTTGGCAAGGAGTTTGTTTATCATCGTCTTTTTGTAATTTCGTGTTGGCAAGAGGCACTGTGTTAACGAGCCCAGGAGCCTGAAAGTCTTTCCCATCCATAGGACAGGCAGACGCTGGCATTCCCTCACTCCATTTGGAAACTGAACTACATGGAAGGAGGAAAACAGACTCCAGATTTATGCTGGGTTTGATGTGCCCCGTGCTATTAAGGACCACCAAAATCCAGAAAATATATGGGGCAACTCGGTACCACTTGAAAAATAAGCAAAAGAAGTTGCTGACTTGCTGGGGGAAAGCTGCCAAGCGATGAATAAACAGAACTCAAATTAAGAAATTAAGAAATTCACAACAATCACAGGCAGAGCTCAGGCAGGGGTTTAACTTCCTAAGGAAATATGGGATAGCACAGGCTTAAAAAAAATAGGGATGTGCACCCAAAGGCACTGGTGTTGCAATTATTAATACAAGCCTTCAAAATAAAGATTGCTCAAACTGAAAATATGACATTAAATAGTTGGTTTAAATGTTAAAGACTCACTTCATCACTTCCAGCTCCCAAAGACTGCAGTGGAGTGGGAGATCAGGTGTTTTACAGCTCGGTGCCCACAACAGCTTGGCACCGTTTTCCTGAGGGTTAAGCAGTGCAGGTGGGGATCGCTGCCTGGTCACCACATCCCACATCCAAGGGTCTCCACGACCAACCTGTGCCGTGCTCCCGGGCTGAAGAGCCATCTTTCAGCATCCTTCTCCCTACCAGGAATGCTGACATCCTTGCAGGCCAGGCTGGAGGGGGCTCAGAGCAACTTGGGCCACTGGAAGGTGTCCTGCTCATGGCAGGGGGTGGCCCTGGATGAGCTTTAAGGTTCCTTCCAACCCAAACCAGTCTGGGATTCCATGATTCTGCACCTAAGCCCTACTGCTCTAGCATTTCTCCAACTCCCATGCTATGGGAATTCTGTCCCACTTGGCATTTCTTTCACAGGCTCTGAGCCTAACCCTGCAGAAATAAGCAGTAAACAATACATAACCAGCACAACAGAAAGCGAGCTTGCACAGATGACCGTGACAGAAACCTTTAAAAAAAGGCTACGGATGTCTCTAAAGCTGTCCCAGGCCTCAAACGCATGTCAAACATTCCACACAGGAATTACCAGAGGTTAGTGGCAGGCACAGTGTAAGAGACAGGAGCCAATAACCAGGGCACGTATGGCATGATTCTCTAACACGTGCAGTATGCACTCAATTAGCATATTCATGTCATAACCACTGTTAAAGCCAAGAATTTTCCAGCCTGCCATTACAGAGGATTTTGCAGTGCTTTTATCCACCTAAACACTCGTTCAGCTTTCCAGTGAATACACCCAGCCCAGGAGGCCAAAACCAGGAATGCTTTTGCAGCGATACAAAGGAAAGGGCTCAAAGGCCACAGCAAGTCAACAATTAACACTTTTCACAGATTTCTGGACATTCCTTCCCAAACTAAAGAATGGGAAGAGAAGTTTGAAGGAGCTTACAGCTTGCAGTTTATATCAGGAAAAAAAGAGCTACTAAATCCCCAACCTGTGGTGGCTAGAAAACCCAGCTTTGCTTCCTTGTTTTCCATCAGGGGGATAAGACTGGTTTGGGGAATGAATGGCACAGCAGAAATTGCAGAGCAGCCATTCCCTTCTTCCTTAAAATAATAGTGAGTGCTGACAGCATAAAACCAGTTTAGAAAGTCCTGGAAGTCTCTCGGAAATGTTTGAAAGGAAAAGCTTAGTCTGAAGCAGCCAAGCAAGGATTGGCCTTCCCCCGTGAACATTTGTACTCATCCCAATTCGATTCCTCCTGGCTGCAAGGTCAAGGAGCCGAGGAGCCACTTGAACAACCAGGGCTTCAGCATCCGTGTGTGGGTTAAACAATCACAAAATCATGGAATGGTTTGGGCTGGGAGGAACCTTGAAACCACCCAGTTCCACCCATTCCATGGGTAGGGACACCTTCCACTAGCCCAGGGTGCTCCAAGCCCCATCCAGCCTGGCCTTGGACACTGCCAGGGATCCAGGGGCAGCCACAGCTGCTCTGGGCACCCTGTGCCAGGGCCTGCCCACCCTCCCAGGGAACAATTCCTTCCCAATATCCCATCCATCCCTGCCCTCTGGCAGCAGGAAGCCATTCCCTGTGTCCTGTCCCTCCATCCCTTGTCCCCAGTCCCTCTCCAGCACTCTTGGCACAGTGCCAGGGGAACATCTGGACTCAGTGTTCTTGGAGGCTGTCTCCAACTTTAACAATTCCATGATTGTACATATTACTGATAATTTAATTATTCTCAGAATTCAGTGTTGATTTTACAACACATTCAGGTGTAGCCAGAATAAACCCACCTGGTTTAAGCACACAGAGTTGTCTGTAGCCTCACAGCTTCGTATTATAAACTCTACAGAGAAAAAGCCTTTTTATATTGCACAAAAGATCCCAGCACACATTACACAGCAATTCCATGATTTACAGTGCACACCCTTATTTGTGCCTTTTTGCAAAAGAAGGAAAAAAATCAGGCCTTTGATTTGCAACCAATTTGTGACACATTTCTTTTCATACTGATAAGCCTCATCTCTGTACATAATAAGGCTTTTTTCTGCCATTATTTCTCCCTAACAATTCAATTTTCATCTTAAATGAACTCTATCAATCATACAACAGGTGCACATCACCTACTCAAGAGACAGATTTCCTTTCTCCAGATTTCTCTGCCCTCTGACAATGCCCAAATTGATAATAACTGTGATAAAACCCCCAGTCTGGTAGGGGACTCATTTTGGTAAGATTTGCTCTACTTTTTAATGAATTCACAAGTTTTTTTCCATGCTTGGAAAATAAACTCAGTATTCCCAGAAGATGTTTCGTGAAATACTGGTGGCATGTTTTTTATTTCCTTAATAAACAGCAGAAACTGAGTTCCTGGTTTCTGCTCAATGATTAATTCAGCTTTAAGAGATGATTCCAACAGCAAGGAAGAACTAACAGGGGATCTAGAGGGAATTAAATATATAATAAGCAGCCCAGTAGGCAGCACACACTGTGGGTAAGACAGAAAGCAGGCTGGATGTGCATCCTCTGGAAGTGCAATCCTAAGATGCTGGACAACGTGACCGGCACAGGGAGCACAGGGAAAGCACAGGGCAGGGCCTGGGCAACCTTCACAGGAATTGCCAGGCAACAGGAGCGAAACAAATGCCCTTGAGGGAAAGAAAAGGAGGGCAAATTGTGAGAGTAGCCGTGACCTCTACGATCTGGAGAGCCTGGGAATACACACTTCAGAAAGAACAAATGTTACACAGCAAGACACTTCCCCAAGGTCCCCCCTTTCTCTACAATTTTTTCCCAAATTGACTTCTTTCAAAAACTGTAAAATAATCTGGTTATTCCTTTTCAATTAATAATATGCATTTAATCACATTTGCAATATATATTTTATATTTTCATTTCTTTACCTTTAAATTTAAACAGAATGGTGCCTGTATTGAGAATCAGAGCACAGTGAATGACTCTCCATAAAGTATTTCCATATAAATTTCCCAGGGCACAGGTGTCCCTGCATTACTGGGGCTGTGCTATCCCACCAGCATCCCTCAATGTGCAAAACACCCCTAGTGCAATTCCAAAGGAAGACGGAAGATACACAAAACAAGGGGAGGAAGATGCACTTTTCCTCTGGAAATTAAAACCCAGCTGTGCCCAGATTTTGGTATCAGCACAACAGTGTCAGATTTGTCCTCCCAGTGTTGCTGAGGGCTATGGAAATGTAATTACAAAGGGTTTTAGGGTGGCACTTTTAATTTCCCCCTCAGGCAGCCTGTTTGCCACAGGCAGCAGTTCATGTGTGTGTTCTGTGGGTGGCTGAGCCTTTGGCAGAGGAAGCCCAGGTTTCCCCCTGCTCCCACGCTTAGTTTTTAAATGAACACAAGCCTGCAGGTATTTCCAACTCGGTGTGGATGAGCTGAGGTGAAGCTGCCATTGATGCTCTCACATCCCTCCTTTGTTCAGCCCAGCCAACACTGAAAGCAGCTCTGAAAACATGAAACGTGTGCCTGCACCTCTCTGGTCTTTTATCTGATGTGAAATACCTGTCACTGGCTGAAAAGAGAAAGGGAGGTCTGGTACTGAAGGACAGGAATGACATTTTGGAAGGATCTTATTCTGCATTTTCACAGGAGAACACAACATCTTTGCAGAAGCAAAATATTATTCCTAGGAAGAGGTTCTTCACCCCGATGGAGAGCTGAACAGGCTCCCCAGGGAATGGGCACGTCCCCAAGGCTGCCAGAGCTCCAGGTGCATTTGGACAATGCTGTCAGGCACAGGGTGGGATTGTTGGCGTGTCTGTGTCCTTGTGGGCTCTTTCCAGCTCAGAATATTCCATGACTCTATGATCTGTCACGGCAGCCTTGTAGAAGGAATGGAGCAGAACTCCCATCCCCACCACAGCACCAGCTCCACAGCTACACTCCTGAGCTCTTGCTGACCCAGAACTTGTAATCTCCTTCTGCTGGAGCATGTTTGATACAAATGCTAATCCTCCTGATTTGCAATTCACTGCTGCCATCTGATCCTGAAAATCTTCTGCAGACATCGGAGCAGGGAAACAGAGAACTGAACATGAGACAGAACTGCTCGGGCTGTGCTGCCAATTACCAGCAATTAAGAGGGCCCTCAAAAAAATCCTCATCAGCCCCTGAACCACCTTGGAATTCGGAGCTGGCATCACTGACAAGCCTCCCGTGTCTCTCCAGCCTGGTGCATCCTGCTGTGTGCAGCCTGTCTCAGCCCATGGCTCTTGGACAATGTGTGCTGTGAGTTGCTGATTCCAGCCAGGCCACGGCGCTCCCCACGGCTCCGGCAGAGGACAGTCCGTGCTGGGCAGGCAGCTCCCGGGGAACTCTGCTCCACAGGTGCCATGTGGAGGAGCAGGATCTCCCCACGGCTCCGGCAGAGGACAGTCCGTGCTGGGCAGGCAGCTCCCGGGGAACTCTGCTCCACAGGTGCCATGTGGAGGAGCAGGATCTCCCCACGGCTCCGGCAGAGGACAGTCCGTGCTGGGCAGGCAGCTCCCGGGGAACTCTGCTCCACAGGTGCCATGTGGAGGAGCAGGATCTCCCCAGAGCTCCAGAGCAACCAGGAGAACAGTGCAGTTCCAGACCTGTCACTTGAACATTAAAATGCCAGCTGAGGGCTTTGTGACAGTCTAACAGCCAACTGGATGGGGTGCGTTACGGAATCCCAGCCTTTGGATTGGAAGGGACTTAATGCTCATCCAGTGCCAACCCCTGACATGGGTAGGGACACCTTCCACTAGCCCAGGTTGCTCCAAACCCTGTCCAACCTGGCCTGGAACACTTCCAGGGATGCAGGGACAGCCACAGCTTCTCTGGGCACCCTGTGCCAGGGCCTGCCCACCCTCACAGACAGGAATTCCTTCCCAATTTCTAATCTAAATTCACCCTCCTTCCGTTTAAAACCATTCCCCCTTGTCCTATCCCCTGTGCTGAATTCTTCTGCTGCTACCAACTTAAAAAATATTGTAACAATCTTGAAAATCCTGGGATCAATAGGAAAGCCATGTAAACTGCAGAAAGCTCCTTGAGGAATGTAGGGGGACCAGATTAGAAACTTAGAGGGGGAAATTACAGAGGCGGAGGGAATGCAAAAGCAGTAAGTGCATCTCTGAGTCCAAAACCAGGAACAGAGGCTGAGTCATGGCAGCTATATTTGGTATAAATCCAGAGGAATCATTCCTAAAATAGGTTAACGAAATACTAAGAAGCAGCAAAAGGAAATTCCATCTTGAATATAGAGTGAAAAACTCCATCTCGGAGAGTTTAACGTGGTAAGGAAAGCCCTGGGGTCACCAGCATCCAAAGGGAATGATATACTGGTGTAGCTGAAGAGGATCTTTGTTAAACATAATCCTGGAATTACAAAAGAGCCACATAAAAATACAACTCCATTTCCCATCTTGTAATCCAGTATTTAACACTTGCTTTCATCAGGGAAGAAAAAGCATCCTGTTCTGTTGGGCTTTTACAGGCTGTGCAGTGTTTGCTCAAAAAACAAAGCAGGGCTTCAGATGAACAGCAGGAACTCTGGGGTTTACTTTCCCAGGGGTGATGAGAACACGGAGTATGTGCAGCCCTGGAAAGGTTTGGGAACTCTCAACATTCCCAAAAAAAGAGGCTCACAGCTGCTCCAGCAGCTTCTGCCCACGACCTCAGATGATTTCCTGCAAAGCTCCTTCGCTGGATGTCCACACACCCCGCTTTGTGTCCTACACAACCTGGGCAAATTACCCAATTAAGGGACTGTTAATCATGGCTGCACATCATTCCTTTCTCAGCATCACCCTTGGAGCAGTTACACATCTTACCCCGCTCTAGTTGGTGTCACCCAATGTCTGTGCCCACGCCTCACTTCCCAGGAGAGGGCTGGAAGCTGTGCTGCAGCTGGGGTGGGTTTGGCTGCCTCCTGACCAGGATTTTGGGGTGATTGGGTTAATGAGGTGATCTGCTGGTCCATGTCCCATATATCCTACATATTCCTGACGTAAGGTGGAGACTTCATATGGGTCTGTGTAATCTCCTGACAGAGCCATCACCAATCAACACAAAGACATCAACAACAACCATTTCAGGTTCATCCAAAGCTGCTCCATAGAATTAAACCTGTCCACATTCCTGAACTATCTCTGAAACCTTTGCTGGGGAAAACCTACGTAATAAATCGGGAATATGGACCTCTGTGAAGCACAAGCACTGGTTTAACTGGAAGCTACACACCTGAAGAGGACATTAAACATGAAGTACCAGGTCTGGTTGAGAGGAAGATGGAAGAGATGCACTGAGCAGGCCCTTCAGGCATCTAAAAACTTATCCCTCTCTTCAGCAGGGAGGCTGAGGAAAGCCTTCCAGCCAGGGAATCCAGGGAATGCCACTGCCTGCGCCTTGGCAGCTCCCCCACTCTCACCGTCAGCAACTGTCAGGGCTTGCTCTGCTCCCTCAGCTGCAAACAGCCTGGAGATGAATCATTATGGATCCCTACACTTGCAGAACACGGGATCATTTTTCCAGCTCCAGTCTTCCATAACTTTTGGCTGGCTGGAGCAGCAGTACCATGCCAAGCACAAGTATTTCACCCAGAGATGCTACAAAGACATTTCCAAGCCTGGACTCAGTAAGAGCACAAGGAGAGCTATAGAATCCCAGACTGGTTTGGACTGGGAGGGATGAGAAGGATCAGCCAGTGCCACCCTCTGACATGGGCAGGGATGCCTTCCACTAGCCCAGGCTGCTCCAAGCCCTGTCCAACCTGGCCTTGGACACTTCCAGGGATGGGGCAGCCACAGCCTCTCTGGGCAGCCTGTGCCAGGGCCTGCCCACCCTCACAGGGAAGAATTTCTTCCCAATAGCTTGTCAGAATCCACCCTCTTTTAGTATAAGTGTGATTTACTTTGCTTTTCACACCTCTCTCAATGATCACTGCAGATTCACAGGTTAGCAAGTAAAAAGTTCTTGTTCACAGCATTGGAACCACATTAAAAATATCCATAAACTTAAAGCAAAACTCAAAAGAAATTACAGAGATCTGCTTTGAAAAATACAGAAATTTGGCTATTCCTAAATGATAGGAAGAGGCTACAGAGGTGCTCTGAGGGCTGGAGCCCCTCTGCTCTGGAGCCGGGCTGGGAGAGCTGGGGGTGCTCACCTGGAGAGGAGAAGGCTCCAGGGAGAGCTCAGAGCCCCTGGCAGGGCCTGAAGGGGCTCCAGGAGAGCTGGAGAGGGACTGGGGACAGGGGATGGAGGGACAGGACACAGGGAATGGCTTCCCACTGACGGAAGGCAGGGAAATGGGATGTTGAGGCACAGAGCCTTAATCCACACCGAGAGCTTCAGAACAGCCCATCAACGCTTGGCCCCTCGCTCCCTGCTCCCCTCGGATCCACGGAGCTGTTTGGGCTGAACAAGCAGTTAGAGTAAGAGAAAACAGATGGCTCTATTTGGCAACTTCTCACAAAGTGCCGTTTTGAGACAAGCCAGGTCATGTCACAACTAAATGACTCCGGAATAACTGCCTTCAGGAGAATTGGAATAAAGGGATGAAACTTTTCAGGCAGCAGTCTAAGATGGTGAATCAGATTGCACCAATTCAGCTTCCATTGGATTTTGTAATTAACAGCAGGGTTGACCATTCATCGTTATCAGGACCACAGAATCATCCACAGATTTGGGTTGGAAGGGATCTTTTCAGGGTATTTAATTGTTGCAGAAAAGATGCACATTGGGTAAAGAATCCATATGCTGAGTGTGTCTATTTCCTTTTCACTTTTTATTTAAAATCCCAAAGCTTTTCCACATATGGAGAAATAATCCTCTGCTAAAGTGCCTTTGGGACCACGGGGATGCCAGTGGCCTGTTGCACTGCTCCTGGACTAATCCAGACAAACTTTCAGCAACTCTGAGGACAGGAACTCCAGCGTGCAATTAACCCAATGGTGCTACAATTAATTCTCATTCTCTTCACAGTGATCTTGGTTCAGAGCATAACATACTAAATCAGCCAGCTGCACCACTTAGGAGTTCCCTGGCCCAGAAATCAGCCAGAATTTGAGAAAGGGCTGGTAGCTGTCATGGCTTTGCTGGAATTCACTCTGCCTGATCCCTCAGATTTCTGTTCTACCCAAGGCGCCTTGGACAAGGCAAAGTTTCTTTGTGCTTCACTGAGATGCCGCTTTGGGAGAGCTGCAAGAGCCCTGCTATTCCACAAGTGTTCCAGCGGTGTGAGCAGCATGAACAGTTGATGTTTCCTGGGATGAGACCAGCTGGGATGACCAGTAAACACCATCCTTTTTAACCGCTGCCAACACGTGTTTCCGTGTCCCCTTCTAAATCAACCAGCACAACCTGAACTTCCAGCAACACAAAACACATGGGGGAATTTTCCGCTGGATTTTATGTTCAGCAGTTGCCCACGTCACACAAACCACCAGAAAAACAGACAACAGTGCCCAAATCCATCCTTCATTCACTCAGCCATAGAAGGGCACCGTGAACTCACGGCTGATTTCAAAGCCAAAGCTGCTCTTTACAATTCAGATGAGAATCTGGCAAACACCCCTTTTTCCAAAGCATGAATCCTGCTTTTCCACTGCAGTCTCATCTTAGGTAGGGCCAGATGGGAAAGAGGTAATTAATATTTTTTTCTGAAAGACAGGACCTGCATTCTATGCAAATTAATGTTTAAAATACAGTTTTAGGCTAGAGTCTGCAGTTTAGTGATGCCACCTCAGAGAATGTTCCTTCCCAACCTGTCACCGCCAGGTGAGTTCTGGCAGCTCATTTAATGCAGAACTAGAAGAAAATTGGATTCCTTAACCTGAATTTAATATTCATAATTAGGTTTTAACTTCAAAACGAGTTAAAGATGAAAACCAATTTTAAAATGTAATTCCAAGAACATATTTACTTATGGCTTTTGAGCTATTCCAAGGCCAGAGTTTGCTGGGTCCTTACACCAGGAGCACGTCCTACAGGGTATTTACCAAGAAATTCCAGGGGATTTCTAGTTATTAAAGAAAGACAATCTGACCTGACAACTCCATTTTCAAAGGTTTCCTGAAGCACAGGTGAAAGAGCTGGGAGTTATTCTGGGAGAAGGATTTAGCACCGGTAGAGTTACAAAAGACATCCCAACATCCTGAGGCTCAGCATCCGACTGGCACCAAGAGGCTTTGCCAGCCCCAAATAAAATTGTTAATACGGCAGCACTCACCCCCATCAGTGGCATTTTCCTGAGTTCTCCTCACCACAGTAACCCCCAAAATGAGGAATTTTAAGGCTAAGTCAGAACACTCAGTTCAGTTGCTTAAGGAACTTCAAATTCTCTTTTTCTCTCCCCAGCTTCCCGCAGATTTCTCTCACGATGCCCTTCCCAGCCAAGAGCAGCAAATGGAAATCTGCTCCACATCCGTGTGAGATAATGGTCTAATACAAGTGGAAAGTATTTCCTTATACCAGGAGAAAGCAGCCATCAACAAGACAAATAGGTGGAACTGCTCATTCCTAAGTGTTTCCGGATGAGTAGGAAAAGGAAAAAAAAGTTGTTCTGGCTCTCCCTGAAAGGCATCTGAAAGATATCACTTCTCCTGCATCCCAGAATCAAATAAACTGCCATCCAAAGCCACACGTGGTGCTCCCAGCTTGGGAATACTGTACATTCCCTGCTTTATTTCAGGATTTCTGATGTATTTTTCCAATAGCAAGAGCTATGTTTACCGTGAGGACTCTGAGGGCTGAGCGTGCCGCCAGTCATCCGGAAATTCTGCAAACAGCACTTCAGCTCTTCCCTGCCAAGAATAAAATCCTATTTGGGACAGGGAAAAAGCCAGCGTTCTCTAAAATGAGTAGGGTGACATGGAAATCTGCATCTGTTCACTGGAGGATTTAAAATATGGATCATTTCATGTAAGAAAAGTCCAAAGGTGGGAAAATTAAAGGCAACAGACTCTGCCTGTGGTCTGCTTGAGGAATGTGAGAGAACCTCCAGTGGGAGAACAGGAGAGCAGGGAGGAGGATGCTCACTAGAAAACAAAATAATGGGAAGCAAATGAGTCAAAATCCAAACCAAGGAGAGCTTAAACAAAACTACAGAATACCTTAAACAAGCTGGAAAGTACAAATAGCAAATACGGATCTGCTCCGTGTTTATTCCCTTACAAGTGTGGAAAGATTGGGACTTTCCAGAGAATTTCACAAGGAAAAGGAAACCAAATCTACACTAAGGTCAATAAAACCAAATATTGTTTGCTTAAAAAGTCAGGAATGCCCTGTCCGTGATGCGTTTGAAAATCCTTTATCGCATTCAAATCGCTCACCACATAACAGCAGAGGACTCGTCCTTATCTTTAACAAGTGTCCTAAGGATTATCACGGAATTAGCCCATGTCTCCTCTCCCATGAAGCAAAGTGGCTGGAATGCTGCAGTGCCCTCACTCAGATAAACAGACACAGCATGGGAAGCAAAATAACTCAACCCAAATCCTTCAGTTGCGGCTAAAGAGTCCAGAACTAGGGAAGAAACCGCCCCAAAAAGCTACTTACAAAAGCCCCAGTGAGCCACTGTTAAAAAATTAAAGTTATAGGACAATAGGAAAAGGGAATGTTATGGATTAGGGAGCAGCTAAGCAATAGGAAACAGCCTGGTATTAAAGACGAGATTTTCAGGCTCCCAAAAGGGTGACAGCAAGGTGCTCCCAGAGCCTTTACAGGGACCAGCAGTTGAAACTGGGAAAGAGACAGAAGAGACAAAGCAATGTTTGTGGGGATTAAATTATTCATAACAGTCATAATTAAGTTGGGAGATTCAGAGAGCCCTGAGAGAAGCGCAGAGAGTGAAATCATCTGCTGAGAGATGCAAGGTAACGTGTGTGTGCTGAATAAAAGAATAAATCCTGCTCCTACTGCAGCGGCTGATGTTTTAGAAAGATCCCCTAGAAGCAATTTTTGGCTATCCAAAAATCGCTTGTGATGGGGCTTCTGGAATGCTTGATTGAATGCTGTAATTTTTGTATCCATGCAAGGAAAACCAAATGGCCAAATGATTGAAAAAATGCATTAAACATGGTGCTTAATTTTTTCTTTTTTCAAAATTAACAGCACTTCTTGAGTTAAATTCCAGTGCCCAAAGGGGCTCCAGGAGAGCTGGAGAGGGACTGGGGACAAGGCATGGAGGGACAGGACACAGGGAATGGCTTCCCACTGCCAGAGGGCAGGGCTAGGTGGGATATTGGGAAGGATTTGTTCCCTGTGAGGATGGGGAGGCCCTGGCACAGGGTGCCCAGAGCAGCTGTGGCTGCCCCTGGATCCCTGGAAGTGTCCCAGGCCAGGCTGGACAGGGCTTGGAGCAACCTGGGACAGTGGAAGGTGTCCCTGCCCACTCCAGGGAGGTGGAATTGGATGAGCTTTAAGGTCCCTTCCAACCCAAACCATCCTGGGATTCTCTAAAATCCAGAGGTGAGGTGGTTCGGTGTGTTACTTTGATCAGGTGGCACCACTGGAAAAAAACCATCTGAGGGAAGAGCAGCATTTGAAACTGGTTTGGTTCTTAAAAATTCACCTGGAGCTCAGCTCTGGAATCTTCCAGATCACAGAATTCCAGGGTGGGTCAGGCTGGAAGGGACTACAGTGGCTCATCTGGTCCCAGCTCCCTGCTCAGGCAGGGCCATCCCAGAGCACAGGGCACAGGATTGTGTCCAGAGGGTTCTGGAATATCCCAGGGAGGGGACTCCACACCTCTCTGGGTGATTTGTTCCATGTGTGGTCACTGCCCAGGGAAGAAGTTCTGCCTCATGTCCAGGTGGAACTCCCTGGGCATCAGTTCCTTCCCGTTCCTCTTGTGCCATTGCTGGGCCCCACAGAGCAGATGTGAGACACCCTTTCCCAGATGCACCTTTGCATTTTAATTCCCTCTGCTTTAAATGCATCAGCTTGCAAAAACATTTAAGAGCCAGTAAAACCCATCTGTGTCCGTTCTGAGGCCGACCCTCATTTGTGAGCCACGGCAGAGCAATACAAAAATCGGATCATAAACTTGGCATTTGGGTTTTCTTTTCTTAAACCACACCTCTTTCACAGGTGGGACTGGAAAAGGATAAAGAAAATGGCACAAAAGATGACAGTGGTGACGAGAACTGAAGGTTCAGCTCTGTGTGTGGCTTTCTGAGGAAAAAGCAGAATCAAAGGAGCAGAAAAGAGGAGGAACTCTATAAAAACACACACAGTGGAAGGCAGAGCCACAGGGAATCCTGCAACGCTCTCCTTGTGCTGGCAGCAAGCTCTGGAGCAGGGGGATGAGAACAAGGACAATGGACGTGCAAGGATAATTTTCTCCTCTCATTTTACCAACAGATATTCCTATTACAAACTGATTTAGTTAAATTATCAGGAGAAGAGTGATGATCTTACATTGCCCACTCTGCTCACAGTATCGCCCATCCCCACGCCTCGGTGAGGTGCTAAAGGCAGCACACCACAACAATTTCTCTAAGCAATATTTGACTGATAACCTCCCATGTCCAGGCAATTCTGGTATGTTTTTTTTTAATCAACATTAGCACCAGTCAATTCCTACATGGAATTCAGCTGGGATCCTACAGACACAAAACCTTCATAAAACAAAAAGCTTTTTTTTTTCCCCGATGAATTATTTTAAGGTCGCCAAAGGAAATTTTTTTCCTCTTAAAGCAAGTTGTCTTTTTCTTTGAAGGAAAAGAATACACACGTTTCCTCTTGTGTGGAAGATATTCTGATTGCACTACAGAGATCCCGCTGATGCACTTGCAGTGCCAAATAACCCTCAGGAAAACGAAGTTTTCAAACAGCAAAATCTATGGATTAACAGTTTGGAACACCCACACCCACTCTGTAGCCCCCAGGGCTAAACCCAACAAATTCCTCGGCTCGTTAATTAGCTCACATGGAGGAATGCAGTGCCATGGATGCAACAGTGTGCAGTCAGGATGCGTTCTATCAGCGCGGGGGCTCCGACAACAATGCAGCGCCTTGGCAGAGCGCCGCGAATTCCGGCTGAGGGCTCTCCAGCCCGGCCCGCTGGAGCTGCACGTGACAAATAAAGCAATGATTCACAACTGAACCGCAGGGAGATGCTCTGGGAGGCCACGAGCACCGTGGGGATGGGAATTCACCGCTCCTGCACTCTGGCAGCTGGGGGAAGGGAGCCCAAGGGTGCGCTGGTGACATTCCGGGGTCATCGTTCCACCCCAAGAAGAGAATAAATGAAGGGGAGCTGCAGTGGGCCTCCCATACAGCACAGTTACACTCAGTTACTGTCCCCAGTCTGCAAACTCTCTGCCTGTAATCCTTTTCAAACCAACAAGAGAATTGGCTCCTCACTCTGAAATGCCACATTATTTCAACATTGAACGCAAAATATTTAGGGGCTCCAGCCTGAGTCCACCAGAGGAACCAAAGCTATCAGCTTGTAAATCCCTATCCAAGCCTTTAATGAACTGACAAAGATAATCCTCCAGCAGTACCTGGGAACAACAGCAAACCCCTTTATTGTTAACTTCCGATGAATAATCGGCTCTTTTCCGGACACTTCTGCTGAAGGAACACCTTTCAAACCTGACCTACCCAAAGACAAGGCAACAGCAGCTCCACAAACGTAGAGCGCCGCTTGTTTCCATAGAATCCCAGAGTGGTTTGAGTTGGAAGAGGCCTTAAAGCCCATCTCACTCCCATCCCCTTCCATGAGCACTTTCCCCTAGACCAGGCTGAGCTCTGAGGAGAGCCTAGAGAAGAAACAAGGAGCTTCACTTTTAGGTGGCTGAAGTTATAAGTAATTAATTACCCCCAACTGTTGTAGCCTTCAGATCAAGACACCTTTCATGGATTAATGACTTTTTAGGGAGAGAATCCTGGACAAAAATCCCGCTCACATAAATATAGAACAAAGTCAAAGTGCAGTTACTGACTTCCAGCCCCGTTCTACTTTTTGAACTTGCAATCTTGACATTAAGGTGTCTTATTTTTAACTTGAAATGACACACTCAGCTGTACAGAACACACAAAACACAACGATTCTCCTTGTTCCCAGCTGTGACAGCCAGAACGACTGACAGACAGGCATGAGGAGCACGCTGAAGTGCCAAGGAATTATCAGCCACAGTGTCCAACAGGCAGTGACCGACCTGTGCTGGCACTGCTGGGGCACCTCCAGTCCTGCAGCACTTCCCAAAAAGAAGGACCTGGAGGGGCTGGAGCGTGTCCAGGGCAGGGAACGGAGCTGGGAAGGAGCTGGAGCCCCAGGAGCGGCTGAGGGAGCTGGGAAAGGGGCTCAGCCTGGAGCAAAGGAGGCTCAGGGGGGACCTTGTGGCTCTGCACAACTCCCTGACAGGAGGGGGCAGCCGGGGGGGGTCGGGCTCTGCTCCCAGGGAAAATTTTTTCCCCAAAAGTGTTGTCCAGGCCTGGCACAGCTGCCCAGGGCAGGGGTGGAGTCCCCATCCCCGGAGGGATTTAAAAGCCCCGTGGATGTGGCTCTGAGCAGCATCTCACCTATTTACAGATCCATGCCAGCCACGGGGCTCAGTGTGGGGCTGAGCGTGGCCAGCACCTTCACAGATCTGACATCGATTTCTCATGGATGTTGACAAACTGGGAAAAGCATTTTACACCTGTGAGAGGATCCACTGACTGTTTTGGTTGAGGTGGAGAACACTATTTTCACACTTTAGTACAAAAAATGGACAATAAATGTGTGTGAGGAACCCAACTCCAAAATGAGAGAGAACTTTGGGCAGAGAGAATTTCTGATTTTGCTCTTCCATCTGTCTTTAGTTTTCCCAGTTTTTTTGTACCTAACCTCCTCTCCATTACACAACCAGACCACATCCAAGGCTAAACAGGATCCTAATGATCTCCCATTAGCTAAACTTCCCAGCAGAACACTTCCAAAGAAAGAAGAGGTCAAAACGTGCCATCAGTAGAAGGAAAATTTCAAAGGACCAGGAAACCAGCTAAATTGTTACTTTTCCTACTCCAAATCTGTAGCTCGTAAGGATCCACTCCCCCATGGAAAAGCTGCACCACATGGACCCAGAGAAAGGGGGTCCTTCAACCATATGGTCCAGTAACCATAAAAGAAGTAAAAAAGTTTAAGAACAGCTGCTGTGTAATATCTCCTGACTGGATACAGCATCAAAATGGGAAAAAAAGAGATTTTAAATGCTTGGTGTGTACAGCAGCAAGAACTCACTCATCCTGTTTCACTGACTCTGCTCCAAAGGGGCACAGACCACCGACTCCCAAACTGGACACATCCATCCCGAACTGCGTGGGGGATTTCACCCACTGAGCGATGGCAGATTAGGAGGCTTTGAGGACAATTATGTGGGATGAAAAGGAGAGAGAGGGAACCCTCAGCCTTGAATGAGCACGTGGAACACCCATGTCTAGACAGTGCTGACACCTTTGTCTCTGGGAAAAGGGATTAGGGAAGCAATCTGGCTGTGCTGTCCCGCGTTTGATATGAAACCAGAAGACACTTTGGGCTAAAGGCCTGGCCCTGTTCCAGAAACCACTTTATTATGAAGGAGCTGAAGAAAAGGAGGTCTGTAAGAGTGAGAGTGAGGTTTCTGCCTGGCAGTCACAGCAATTAAACGAGCTGCCTTGATGAGGAGGAAAAAACCACCCGGATAAAACCCAAAGGCTCCAAAGAGCAGGAGAAAGTAATTTGAAGAGTAGGTCAAGCCTCCCGAGGGGATTTCCTTTCTGGTTTGAGACTTAATGCTGGAGACATGCTTGGAAAAGCTGACCAGAGAGATCCTGCTGATCCCATGGATTGACCCCGTAACGTCTGGATGCTCCAGCACAAGTCAAGTGTTGAAAGGGAATCTTGAAAACCGCGTGAGTTAGGATCAAAACTGGCAGAACTAGAAGGTTCCTTCTCCTTCCTTCCATCCTCCCTTTCTCCCTGCAACCCTTCCTCCCTTCCTTCCTCACTGTGAGATTGCTGGGTTAAAATGTGTCTCATTGAATACCAGATCACGTAAGAAACTTGAAAGATCCACTTCAAAGAGCTACTTTGGCAAACAAAGCGTTTAAGTCAATTTAATGCTTCTCATACTGGAAAGAACCACTTCCTTCAATGGGAAAGGAAAACAAATAATGGAGATTCAAAGCTGGGAACTTTTGTGGGAGCTGGGAATAACCAAGCCCAGGCTGTGGCTGTGAAGAGACGGGGGCTCACGCTTTCCTGGCTGTTCCAGTGCTTCCAACACAATGGACTTCCCTCCAAGGATGTGCTGACTGAGAGTGAAAAACTAAACAGAAGCTCAAAGGCCTTCACTCTTACCCAAAAATCCATCTGCCAAACATGGCAGATGCTGGAAACTCACTGCCCCAAGGACTTGGATGTGTTCAGGGAAGGCAGGAGGGAATACAGGTCTGAAATACCTCCATGCCTCTAAAGATAACCTGTCATTTCAGATCTGTGCTGCTGCTAGGAACCAATTTTTGCTAAAAATGTGTTTTAAAGGCAGTTCCCATTTCCCTGAATATCCAGAGGGTATTTCTGGTTCAATACTCCAAAGTCCTCTGGTACCACCTTCACCTCTCCAGGCATGCAGGAAGAAGGAAGGGAGAAGGAACCTTCCAGTTCTGCCAGGAAACGAAGGCAGAGCTGGAGAATCCAACTGTTGGCTCCTTAAGGACAAGTTGGGATGGAAACCCAATCCAGCCTTCTTTTCATGGAGCAGTAAATGTGATAATATCTAAGAGAGAAGGAAACCTTGTATAGACAGAGGGAAATCTTAATTCTCAAGCAGACCAGAGGCAATTACCAAAACTATAGCAATGGAATTGTTTTTTTGCAGTCAAGCATAATTATGGAAAGCCTATTGGAAAGAAAGCTTAGGCTATGATTTGCATTTCAATTAATTTTCAAACTTTTGTGTGGAGAATTGATGGCCAGAATTGGGAAGTACAGGAACTACCATACACTGAAATATACTCATCAGTGTTATAATGTAGGATTTCCAAGGATACAGCACAGACAATGCTCCAGGGCTTAGGGGTTTTTGGTTTTTTTTCCTATTAGCCTGTAGAAAATGGACAAAGATGTAGAGGAAAAGGGAAAAACCACCGGTGCTACCAGCTGGGTGGTACAACAGGACGAGAGGCAATGGGAAGAAACTGGAATGAAAGAAATTCCACCTGAATGAAAGGAGGAACTTTACTGTGAGGTGACCACGCACTGGAACAGGCTGCCCAGAGAGGGTGTGGAGTTTCCTTCCCTGGGGATAGTCAAAACCCAAAATCCCAAGGATTGAGGACACGATCCTGAGTTACCTGCTCTTGGGGATCCTGCTTGAGCACAGAGGTTGGACTAGATGACCTTTGGTGTCCCCTCCAGCCCCAGCCATTGTGGGATTCTGGGATTCACATGCAGCTGAAGCACTGCACAACGGGCAAATCCAAGGCTCCTGAGAGTATTTTCCTCCCTGAGGTTTACCAAGGGTGCCCGGGGCTCACAACTCACCCTCAGGATATCGTTCCTGCCAATCTGACAATCCCAAGTTATCGCTTCCACATGTTAAAAAGGAACATTTCTGCACTGAAATATCTGCAAAGTTCTGCCCAATTGCTTTACAACTTTATTGGTTATAATTGGCTCTCGCTCCTTCAGCCCAAGAATTTCACACAAAATTCCAATTATACAATCCAGCATGAGACAGCCAGAGATACAGACCCTCTAACAAGCTTAGGCAAAAATCAAAGGGCTAAATCAAAAACTGGCTCACACCAACTCCATTCTTTGTGCAGTCAACCAAGACTAATTAATGCTTTTAATGGCAGTTTACCCCTTTTGGCGCCGTAAATCAGAGCAGGCAGCTTTTCTGAATTAACAAAAGAATCTGTGAAAGGTGTAGCTCATTAAGCACACTCCCAAATTCAAATGCACTTAATCAGAAGCAGGTACACTGAGCAGGACTGTACTCCAGGAGCAGGGTAATCTGCAGGCTGTACACAGGGAACATTCATTCAGCAACACAAACAAGGCTGGCACACCGGGAAGAGAGGCTGAATTATACATCTGAGAGAAAGGCCCCTGCTTCCAGCACGGCTTTTGTGAGGGCAGGAATGTGGAGCACCCTGCGGGAAGGCGCTGTGGAAAGGTGGAGGGAACAGGGAGGATGTTTCCCATAACCTCACCTCAGCCACAGAGGGTTTGAACGGAGCACGCTGCTGCTGCTGAGCTGTTGGAGCAGTTCCAGACAAGGCACCAGGTTGATCAGAGGGATGGAGAAGCTCTGCTGGGAGGAAAGGCAGAGAGAACTGGGATTGTTCAGCCTGGAAAAGAAAAGCTTTGGGGTGACCTCATTGTGACCTTCCAGGACCTGAAGGAAACCTACAAGAAAGATGGAGAGAGACTCTTTACAAGGGCCTGGAGCTACAGGAGAAGGGGGAATGAAGCTTACTCTCAAACTGACAGAGGTTTAGACTGGATCTTAGGGAGAAATCCTTCCCTGTGAGGGTGGGGAGGCCCTGGCACAGGGTGCCCAGAGAAGCTGTGGCTGCCCCATCAATGGGAGTACTCCAGGCCGGGTTGGAGCAACCTGGGATAGCGGAAGGTGTCCCTGCCCATGGCAGGGGGTGGGACTGGATGGGCTTTGAGGCCCTTTCCAACCCACACAATTTGGGGATACTGTGACATACCTAAATACGCTGTAATGTATCACACAGGGAAACTTCTTCCTTACACAGGGTGATGAGTTTGTAAAGATTAATGACCCAGGATTTCATCCTAAGTAACACTCTTGCAAATACTTTTCTTAGTCAGATCCACTCATCTAAAAAAATCCCCTTTTAAAGTGTTTTTGCCACAGTTTCTTTCCAAAATCCCATCCATCCCTGCCCTCTGGCAGTGGGAAGCCATTCCCTGTGTCCTGTCCCTCCAGCCCTTGTCCCCAGTCCCTCTCCAGCTCTCCTGGAGCCCCTTCAGGCCCTGCCAGGGGCTCTCAGCTCTCCCTGGAGCCTTCTCCTCTCCAGGTGAGCACCCCCAGCTCTCCCAGCCTGGCTCCAGAGCAGAGGGGCTCCAGCCCTGGAGCAGCTCCGGGGCCTCCTCTGGACTCTCTCCAGCAGCTCCACGTCCTCCTGATGTTGGGGGGCCCCAGAGCTGGATGCAGCTCATAACTTGGCTTGACAGAAATCATTTTCCGTATCACATGTTCTCTGAAAGGAATTTTGTTCTCCAAAACAGAGCTGGCAATGCAGGAAAACTTCAGATCTGTGAACAAAGGATTTGCTCCTGCACTAAAAAAATTCACTGAATGATGTTCCCAACAGCATGGAAGTGTCCAAGAGCTGCTGGCAAAATGCTCCACTTCAGCTCTGGCTTCAGTGCGTTCCCAGCCCAGTGAAGACCCCACCAAACTGGCAGAGATGCTCAGGAGACTAAAGTCCAGAAATTTTCCATATGAGTTCAGAAACACTGAGGAGCAGAAGTACAAAGTCCAGGCCCGGTTCCAAATTCCACTCACACACACTGGATAAAAACCAGCCTAATGTAAAAGCACATTTAAAAATATTTACATCAAACCAAACCATTACAGAGATAAGAGAGGTATTCATAGAAACACATGGATTTTACACACACACTGTGTTTAACTGTTCAATCGCTGGAATTTCAATTAGGATGTGAGGGAGTGGGGTACTTCCCAAGCAGGAAACAACCTAAGTAAGCTGAGCTAAGACATGGAGCACTCACACATTCAAGTTTCACTCAGTTTCTTCCACCTTTTGATTTCTGAATGAACACTGAGTCTAACAGGGAAGGGTTCAACTCAAGATAAAGTCACCCAAAAGTAAATATCTGACGTGGCTGCTGGAGATCCCCAGCAGGGCAATCACAGCCTGGAGAGCAACCCTGATCTGCTTGGTCAGCAAAGTCTCCACAGCCTCCATCAATTCCACTCTTGAGCTTAGAATTTCTTGCTCTGGAGCTGGATTGGAGCAGGAACCCTTGGAGCAGGAGCTTTCTCATGCAAAGCCAACACGTCACATATTCCCCCTTGAAACCCCATCTTGTTCTCTGGATCTCCCATCGGTTCCAGCCTTGCTTTGTCTCCCTTCTCCCACCTCGCCACCCATCAAACCCACCCTTGGCTTTGCCTCTCCCCTTCCACAGCCCTGGATTTCTGCTTCTCAGACCCCAAAATAGCTGCACAGCCCCAACGGGGGAAACCATGCAGAAAAAAGGGACAGGAGCAGCATCAAAGTCCCTTTTTTCCAAATTTATCCTTTTTTCTAGCATGAAGAGGGGAAAAGGGGGAAGCAAGAGATGAACAGGGGATCACTGTTGTTTCCTCAAGGCTGGCACAAGCAAGGAAAAGCTTTTCTGAATCCTTGGCATTTTCTGTCCCATCCCACCTAAGCTGGGGTGAGTTGCTGAGGGCAGAAGAGGAAGAAATACCTGGATTTTGTCTGTACCCAAAGAGGAGGCATTGATTCGGGGCAGCTCTTCCCAAAGCAGGCAGGGCTGGAGTGCTAAATTATTGTGAGGATAAGGGTCAGAGCGTGCCCAAAGATTTGATCCCGACGCAGTGCAGCGGACCCAAGAGCAGCTGACATTTAAAGTTCATGTCATTAAGTGAGCAGCAGAACACATAAAATGGAAAAAACATGAGCCAAACCCGGTTTTTCCATATTCCTGCACAAGAGCAGCTGGATGGGGTCAGACAGACACTTCAGCCACCCCAGTGTCTTCCCTGCCCAACAGGGAAGTGTGAATCCCTAAGGGAAAATCGAAGGGCAGGCACACAGGGACATTTTCCCAGCATACTTTCCAGAGGGATTTCCTGAGGGGGGTATGTTCCTGTTTCACAGCTCCTGTAGCTCGTGTTCTCCCACTGTTATAACACATTAACATACTCAATTCTCTTTTATATATATATATACACATACACACACATATATATAGATATATAAGTGCTCAGAGGGCTTGACTGGCTCAGGTCTCATCATGCTGGGCACTATAAACCAAACTAAAGAGTTAATACAGAACCCACTCCAACCAAATTACACTGCAGAGTTTATATTTAAAAACATTGTTTCCAGCTTTCCTCTCTCAAGAAATAGAAACTATTAGGAAACAATTCGCCTGTCTCCAGGCCAATGACAGAAGTTTCTATCAGGAATCACGTCTGTGCCAACCCGGGGATTTTGACCCAGCTAATGAACACAAATCTCCTTTTTAATATAAACCAAAAATGTATTATTTACTGGGAAGATATTAAGACTAATAAACACTAAAAAAAGAACCCCTCTCACAATTCTTTATGGGAGCAGCATGTAAGCACTGTGTATTTTACTCAGCCTGCTGAAGACCTGATGCTTATTAACTTCCTAAATCAACACAATAAAATACACCAGGCACAGAGTGTTGCTGGAGCTTCAGCTTATGCATTTCCTGACCCAGAAATCACTTCTCATTTTAAAACGTAAAGTGCTTCTGTAGCAAAGTTCATTTAATAGAAAGAAGAGTCCAAACCATATCAAACAGCTACACCTGCAATCTCCATGGCAGCCAAGGTTTCCTGTCTGGAGGGAGCAGGGAAAAGGTTTTGGGAGCAGTAGCTGAACTCAAGTGCTACAATTGAAGGATGAATTGGTACCTCTTGGATACGAGCTTCCTTGGGATGGAGATAATCCGGAGAGGAGTGTGCCTGGGCAGGGAGTCTTCACAGCATTCCAGAGCTCTGCAGCACAGAGAGAGAGAGAGAAACACCCGTGAGGCTCTGTGGAAAACCTGCCGGAAGAAAACACGGCTCTTCCCAGCTCAGAGTGGTCTTCACCTCCACTGGAGCAGAAGGAGAAATGGCACGTGTCAGACATGCAGGCAAAAAAAGGAGGAGCGCTGGAGAGGCAGGGTAAGAGGAGAGGGAAGGGATACCGGAGCTGGCAGTAAGACCAAGGCTGTCCCAGCCTTCCAGAGGGAGAAAACTAAGTCCAAACTTTCATTTAAATACTTGTTTACCAGCTATTTGTCAGGATTTGGGACTAAACAGGTTTTAGCCTGAGTCTTACATGTGACTCCTACATCCTCCCTTCCCAGCTGACACAAAAGTGCAGAGAACTGAAAACGAAATCCCTCAAAATAAAGTACAGCACCCAAAAAAAGCTCTCAGGGCACTCCACATGCTTTATGCATTATAGGGAGGAACAGAAACCCTACTGTTCCCAAAGCAGGACCAGCTCCTCAGAACAGTTGTTTATTTTAATCAACCCAGTACCAAAAGGTTTACATTAAATATTTTTTCATGGTTTCTAACCACTGATCCTGTATTAGTTTACATTCACTCAAAAAACACTCTGGGGGAGAAAGCAGGAGGCAGAAAACATTGAATCCAGTAAAACAACTGAGGTTTTCTTTGGGAGTGTTGGTACATCCCATCTTTCCCTGTAGAATTACACCACGAGACCCTTCAAGCCAGCAAATGAAACAGCATGAACTTGTAAATGAACGGAAAACAGTAAAATCTTCATTTTTATTGAATCTTCCTTTTTCCTGCCTCCTGCAGGAAGCCACCACCTGCCGTCGGAGTTGGCATCCTTGCAGAGAAGTCAAAACCCACTCTGCTGATGCTCCATTGTCCAAATAATCCCAACACTGGTGCTACCAGGAGCATGGGCACACTCAGGGAAACGGGTCAGGAACATCTCTGCTTGTTGCTTCCACGGGTGCTTGACTTCTGTATTTCTACATTATGAGAAGCATATTCATTGCTTAGAATTTAATTCTGGTTTCAGGCTTTTTGATTTGTTTCTATGGCCCTTCAGTTCAAAGACAGAACCCTAAAATATCTTCAGGAGAGAGAGGAAAGTGTAAGTGAATTTCAGCAGAGACAAGGACTTGACAAATTTCATCCCATCAAGCTCTGCAGTGGGAAATTAGTCTCTCTCTGAGCACATTCTGTACTCAAAGTAGCCTCAGTGCTTCAGGAGGTACCAAATATAACGCAGCCCCATTTTAACTTCCTTCCAGGAATACACACACTCATTTATCAAGAAGACGTGGGCTGCAGCTCCACTTCCAACAGCTTCAGTAACATTTTGTAAAATTCAACAAATTACTCCTTTTGTGGCAAGAAAGAAGCCGAAAATAAGTTCAAGCAAATGGGGGAGAAAACCACCTCCCCCACATCTTCCTCCCCACTTGGATCTCGGGAAAGCAAGCCTTGCCTGCTGCACCAGGCTCAGCATCAACCACGGGATCACCAGCCACTCCTTCTGCTGCTTTCACACCTCAATCCCCACACCTTTATCATTATTATTTCATTTCAGAGCTGCTTTGATAGCTCAGTTTGCTCCAGGTCCCCATCTTGGAATATTTTTACATCCTCACGTTTGTGTAAACCAAGGAAGTCCACAGGCTCTTGCTTACAAACACTAAAGGTACGTGTCCAACGGCGCTGAATGTCCGGAGGGTTTCCAGGATTTGGCAGGAGGTCAGCACTGCCTCAACCTTTAGTGCCGAGGGGTTCTCCAAACATTCCCCCTTTTGTTCGGCTCTGGCTGCTGCAGAGAGAAGAACAGCCCCCACCTCTCATTAACCTTGGCAGTGGATCTTTCTTTAGCTGCAACAGCATCAATACCCACTTGCACTGTGCTGCCACTCGGCAGATTCACCCTTTTTGGATTTCTTTTGCTCCTTTTCTGTTTTTTCTTGACCAGAATTCAAAATGCTTCAGTTCAGAGTAAGTGGATGCTGCTGCTGCAGAGAGAAGCTGTGATGAGCTGCAGAGAAGGAGGCTGTCCAGCTGCCAGCACGCATCCCTGCCCTCTGCCACCGCTCAGAAACCAGCAGGGAACAGTCAGGATTGACCAAATTTGGACGTATTTGCAGAAAAACAATCAGCCCCAATCAGTGTCTTTGAGTGGAAGTGCAAAGACATTCATTAAAGAACGAGAAAAACCAAATGAATTTGTGAGGAGTTATTAATTTGGAAAATGTAGGGAAATAGCAGAACGCTGGGAAGTCCTGCTGGCACAACCTTGTTCCTCAAGAGTGTGTTCTGGGACTGAGTCCCAGATTACAGGCAGGGAAAACTTCAAGAGCACAGAAAAACCCAGCCCAATCTGCTCTGGGCACCCTGTGCCAGGACCTCCCCACCCTCACAGCCAACAATTCCTTCCCAATATCCCACCTCACCCTGCCCTCTGGCAGTGGGAAGCCATTCCCTGTGTCCTGGCAGTACAAGCTCCCATAAAAAGTCCCTCTCCATCTTTCTTGTCAAATTAAGCAAAGAAACCAAAGAAGGTTCCTGCAGCCCAGAATTCCTCCTTCCCCTCCCACTTTCTTCTTGCTATGAAAGAGATTAAAATCCCTGAATATTTCCTAAGATTATTGCAGCTACTAAGTAGGGAAGCTTGTTCCCTAACATCTTCATCAACTCCATGTGCTATTTCAAGCACCAAAACAGGATTTTTAATTCTATCCTCCCTCCCATGTCCCAAATTTAGTTTTCTTCTTTAGTTTTAGTAAGTTTTTTTCTTTTGTTTTTGTAATAAGATCATCACTTTAATGATGATCTTATTACAATTATTCTTCTATATTTCTCCTTTTCAATCCATTGTTTTCATTCTTTTTTCCATAAAATTGGACTCCAGTGGTAAGAGCTGGGTAGATGGATTACAAAATAGATTGATTTAATTAGGATGTGATGATTAAAACACCTGCTTTGATAGATTGCAGAGGTTTCTGATAAAATAGTGGTAGTATAAAAATACACTCCACAACCGTTTGTCAAACGAAGATAAAAACATTCAGCAAATGTCTGACATTCTGCAGGGTCAAACCCTATTCCACAATAGTTTGTGTTTAGCCCTCTGACTAAAAATGGAAAGGGAAAAGTATCCCAAAAGTCAACGTTCAATTTCTTGAAATTGAACATTGTTGAAACTGAAATTTGTTGAAAACTGCCTGTTTTCAACAATTTCCCCAAACTTCTTCTAGAATTTACTCTGGAATAATTATTCTCACTTGTGCAATTTATATATTATAAGGCACCTTGGGGTTTCTAAGTCACAAACGACTTTGTAATGAAAAGAAAACTGTTTTGTTATCTAAGATTATTGTTAATTGAAGGACATATTAACCGTACGACTGACAACAGCCAACCTCCAGAAAGAGCAGCATTAAAAATTATATGCAGCCATTGTCTCAGAAATAAAAATAAACCTTTCAGCGAGAGCAGCCTCAGCGTGACCTTTTCCTCTACTTAAAAAAAAAATATAATAAAATCGAAGCAAAACACTCCAACACAACCCTTCCCGGCACTACAAAAGAGGGATTAATGAGAATCTGTTTGGACACTGGGAAAAGCCCTGGCAGGTTCATTGTGAAGGTTAATTCAGACACCTTTACTCACACAGGGAATAGAATTAAAGGCACAGAATTTAAAGGCAATAGTGAAGGGTGTGGTGTTGAGCTGTGAACAAGGAGACACCACAGAGAGGATACCAGAGACATTTGTCATGGAGCCTAATGCATTTAGGACCTAAATTCTGGAAGAATAGGGCAAAATGTTAATGAATATATATAGATTATCCAGAATGGATCCGGATTCCATTCTGCTCCGGGCACATTTAAAAAAAAATTCTAAAAATCTGAAATCTTGAGAAACCGGAGTTATTGGCAAAAAAAACCTATCCAATGAGATCCACCTGGAGCAATGGGAAGCGAAAACATCCGTACAAATACCTAGCAGGAAATAAAGGCATGGAAAGAAATAATTCTGGAAGGCAGAGAACATTGCAGGAAACCACAGGGTTGTTCCTGGCTGGAAGCTCCTTCCCATCTTCCCTCTCCTTAAAAACCAGCAGTTGCCTTTGTGCCCCCAGGACTGCCCCAGAGCTGTAGTGCTGTAGCCCCAGAGACCCGGATTAGGGAAGGCATCAGGGTTAAAAATAACCTGGGTTTGCTGTTCCCTGATCTGGTTCAGCAGATGGCCCTGGCAGAGCTGGACCGGCACATCCCAGGGAGCTCAGCACCAGGAACAGGCAGCGCAGGAGGAGGGAAGCTCCCAGGGAAAGCCTCACCCTGGAGTTAGGAAATGCAGGACACAGCCAGGAGAACTGGCACGGAGCAAGAAGGGTAGCACCAGCAGGAATTCATCCCTGGATTCCCCAAACACTGATGATGCTCAGGAGGGAAAGGCTCCCAGGGCTGCTTCCAGCTCCTGAGCTTCCTCCTGCCAGAGACCCACCCCCAGCACCCGTCTTGGCAAACTGGTGGAAGAATTGGAATTGTTGGGAATCACCAGCAATGGCTTTGGCCAGTCTGGAGGGGAAGGAGCTTTTAAGGAAGAGGGTGCAAAGGGCCACATGCTTCAGCAGCATCTTGCACATATCCCCCACGGGAAAACATCCCTCCAGGAAAACTCCTTGGAAAAACACACAATGACGCAACGTCTCCAGGTGTGCAAAGAATTTCTAAAATTAGAGGGTTTTGCAAACTCCAGAGTATTAAATATCCCACAGAGCCACCTTGGTTTTGTACAGGCAGGATATAAGTGAGAACTCAAGAGGCAAGAAGAGTGAGGAAATCATTAAACTGGCAAAGTTGGGCGTCGTTCTTCCTCCAAGAGCATCCCGTTGGCTCGGCCCCCAAGGAAGACAAGTGACACAGGTCAGGATTCTGAACGCCACCCTGACCACACCTCCCTTTGACATCACTTCCACTGTATCCTTAGAGTAACTTCCCCACTTGGAGGATGCCAGCAGAAGGCCAGAAGGGCAGAGCGAGCTTAGGAAAAGAGGCAAATCCCATCCGCATTTTCACTTACTCACCACTTACTGATTAAAAAAAAGGAGTCTAATCCCCTGGAAAACTGGAGGGGTTGCTTTTGGAGCCAAAGAGCAGGAAAAGGACAACTGCTACTGAAATATCAGCACTGGGCTCCCTGCTCCTGTTGAGCCCTGGATTTTCAGGTGCCGAGCTGGGAGTCGATGCAGCAGCAGGATGGGTGGATTCCAGATATTTAAGTCAGACACTCTAATCTGAACTTCTATCAGCAGATAAGAGAGACTTAAACAGAGTGAGAGCTGGTTTGCTTGTATATTTAGCTCTATTTAAAAGAGACTCATTTCTCCAAGGCCAGTCTTTCAAACATGCCAGTTTGCCAAGAAATATCGCTCTGCACCACATCTGCCAAAGTTTGTAATCCAGAAAAATACATACAGGAGATAAATGCCCTCATTCTCAATTTTCACTTCATCATGCTCAGAAAAGCAAAGGGCAGTAAGTTCTAGTCTAGTTTAGTAATCTACTTCAATTTACATGGGCCATCTTTTGAGAAGGGTTTTTCTTCAGTCTCCAAACTCAGAATAATTGGAATATCAGAATCATTCAGCTCAATGCATTGCTGAGTAGCAGAGTTTGGGGAGACAGATCCTTCTGCCAACAGAGCACAGAAAATAAGCACTAATTAAATCAGTTTGGGACAGAGAAGGCCCCAGGACCAGACAGGATATCTCCAAGGATGCTGAGGAAGGTGGCCAGGATCAGTGCAAGGCCGAATGATATCTAGTTTAAGGATGATGGCAATCCCACCTGGACTGCCTCTGGCAGGGGGGTGACCTGCTCTGGGAAGGCTGAGAGAGCAGTGGGCACTTACCTCAACTTCAGCAAGGTTTCCCACCCACCACTGCACCATTTCCACTTGATCTCCCACCGTTATTTCCTTGTACTCTACCCCATTCCCTTCATAGCTTCCAGTCTGGCTACAAGGTGCACGGGAAACTTGCTGAGCTGGCAGATGGAAAAGGAGGTTGTCCACAGCCCACAGTTCAGCTGGTGGCTGTTTGTGTGTGGCATCCCCTGGGGAGGATCATAAAATCATGGAATCCCAGGATGGTTTGGGTTGGAAGGGGACTGGAAGATCATCCCATTCCACCTCCTGCTGTGGTAGGGACCCCTTCCACTGTCCCAGGCTGCTCCAAGCCCCGTCCAGCCTGGCCTGGGGCACTGCCAGGGATCCAGGGGCAGCCCCAGCTGCTCTGGGCACCCTGTGCCAGGGCTTCACCACCCTCCCAGGGAACAATTCCTTCTCAGTATCCCACCCATCCCTGCCCTCTGGCAGTGGGAAGCCATTCCCTGTGTCCTGTCCCTCCAGCCCTTGTCTCCAGTCCCTCTCCAGCTCTCCTGGAGCCCCTTTAGGCCCTGCAAGGGGCTCTGAGCTCTCCCTGGAGCCTTCTCCTCTCCAGGTGAGCACCCCCAGCTCTCCCAGCCTGGCTCCAGAGCAGAGGGGCTCCAGCCCTGGAGCAGCTCCGGGGCCTCCTCTGGGCTCTCTCCAGCAGCTCCAGGTCCTTGTGCTGCTGGCCCCAGGGCTGGGGCAGCTCTGCAGGGGGGGTCTCACCTGAGCACAGGGGCAGAGGAGCAGAGTCCTCTCTCTCAACCTGAATTCCAGGTTAAGAACAGCCCTTGTTCCCTTCAGGATGTTTTGCCACTGCAGCCACACAAGGCAGCATTGGAATATTTTCTCTACTGTCCTCAAGAGAAACATGACAACAAAAGCAATTTGGAGATTGTTGTATTGACAGAGACACTTCCTGCTGCAGTTATTTCCACCTGAAAAACCAGCTGAGCCACACTGATGAAAACATTGTTTAAACTATGATTCTGCAAGGAAACCTTTCAGCTCTAGAAAATTCCAATTCTCATGTATGTCTCGGGAAAAGGAGTTCTGGGCAAAAAAAGGCTTCACGAAACTGATTGGTTTTATTTTTACTTATCCATTAAGTTTCTCAAAGCAACAACTGACTGTTTATCAGGAGTTTTGCCTTCCATTATACCCAAAGCACACACATTCTGCCATACCTGAGCAGCATCCCCGCGCTGAACCACGCTTCATTAAGTAATTAATTGAGCAATTCAGACAGATTAGGTAGCAATAAAAATTATTTTAAGGGGAGTAACTGCCTTTCCATAAAGGTGTTCCCAAAGTTCCCTGCAATCTTTCAAGGCCTTTAATTACTTTTCAATAACAAGCTCACTTAAGAGCTTAAAAACAATTAAAAATGAGTTAAGTCAACATTTCTTTCACTGGGGTTTATTAAGCACTTGTTTGAAGCAGTCCCAATCTCTCTTTCCTTTAGAAGTCATTGGCAATTTCTGTCACTGTAGACTTAATTTTTATTCACTTAATTCCCAATGCCACAGAGGGACAGGTATTACAGTGCTGGTGGAAAACTCACCAAAATTTAGAGTAATATCCCCCAGTCTTTAAAGACATCATGGGGGGGGGCCCAACACTCAACTACTTCACCTTCCTGAATACTGCACATGGATTATAAAAATTCCTGATAATATTAGAGCAAAATAACGAGCTTTCCCCCAGCTTTTGCAAAGGACTTTAATCATTTCCTGTTCCAATCCCAGCCCAGACCTTGCCTAAGGCACATTAATCCTTACCCCACACATTTGGTTCCTGCAGTCGGGTCAGGTCACTGAGCAGGCCAGAAATGGTCCCTTATTAATTATTTAGTCACTGCAGAGTGTGGATTTCCTCATTTCCGGCACTGCCATTTCCCAAGTTTCTGGTGTCTCGTGGTGCTCCTGAACTTTCCCATTGCCTCCAACAAATCCACGTTCTCATTCCAAACCACTCTGCTCTGCCACCAGCCCCCCAATGTTGTCCTCCTCTGTCCTGCCCCAGACCTACATATTCCACATGCTCCTCTATTTTATTTCCCAGTGCTGACTCCTATTTGAAAACCACTTTTCCTTGCACAAAAAAACCCCGGACTTTGCTCCAAACAATTCCTGAAAGTGTATCTTTTTCCATTCTCCTTCACACGACAGGCAGTGTTTCAACTGCCACATTGTAAAACAAGGGGGAATGGTTTTAAACTGCCAGAGAGCAGGGTTGGATGGGATATAGGGAACAAATTCTTCCCTGGGAGCATGGGGAGGCCCTGGCACAGGGTGCCCAGAGAAGCTGTGGCTGCCCCTGGATCCCTGGAAGTGTCCAGGGCCAGGTTGGACGGGGCTTGGAGCAGCCTGGGATGGTGGAAGCCTTCCACTGCCACTGTTTCCCCAGGAATTCCAGTCCAGGCTGTTTTGGTAGGGGTGACAGGCTCAGCCATTTTATGCTTTCAGCAATCAGAACACAACTCCATTTCATTTCACGCGCTGCAATCAGAGTTTTGCCCTTAGTTTGGCAGCTTTTTATACCATGCAATAACAATTAACTCCCCTTGGCATAATTTATATGAATCATTGATTTAATACAGATAGCAAGGAGAAAGAAAAGACCTATTAAGTCATCTAAATGACCCAAGCAGCACCGCTGGATTGTTCTCAGCAGCACATTTGCTGTGCTTGTTTGAAATGTGCTTGCACAGCACAAGTACAAAAACCGTCTGCAGAGCAGACACGTTTCACTAACAGATGCTTTAAGTCAACATGGCTTGGAAATCTTCAATTTATAACTAAATGTTGTACTGCACTTTCACTCCTCCAAACAGGCTTTAATGTTTCTTGAGGGGGTGAGAAGGGGATATTTGTGTTTCAGTAGAAAATACTTCCCTGATGATTTCCAAGCTGAGTCTAAGGCTTGCATGTCCGAAGTGGTTCCTGGAATATCCTGGGACCATCTCTTGAGAGGATATGGATGCACTGCAATAGGATGTCCAGTTCTAGACATATAAATTATACAGACATGCAATGTATTTTCAGGATGGGTTTTGGTGGGGTTTTCTGGTGGGTTTTTTTGTATCTTTAGAAGAAAACAAGGTGGGACTTCCCTGATGTAATTCCAAGAGCCAAACTCCTGGCAGATGTGTTTTCTAATCTATATCCCTCTAATGGGGATTCCCATGTTTCCTCAGGCAATAGCTCAGGTTTGGGGTTGTTTTTCGTGCCTCACCACAAGCTTTCCTTCCAATTCATCCATGGTTTTACAGATGGTGCATCCTACCCCACCTACCAAACCCCTGAGAGACAGAGTTTAGAAGTGAATTTTCACTATGAACCCACACACATCCTGGGGCTGGGATTCATGGTGGGATCCTTGGGGCTGTCCTGAGCGGGGCCAGGATTTGGACATGATGATCCTTGTGGGTCCTTTCCAGTTTGGGATATTCTGTGATTCCATGATTATATCCTGGAATAACCAGCCCTCTGGGTACATCAAACCACTGACCTTTACTCACCCATCTCACAGCCCACCTCTCCTCGGGATGTAGAAAACCTTCACAAATCCAAGGGAACGCCATCCATCCTCAAAGCTGCTTAGCTCCCTACCGGAAGCAATCAAGGAACTACCAGGAGCAGGATGAGAGGTGTTTGTAATTAAGCACCTCTGCATGAATGCAAATTAATTGTGCCCTGTGCTTTATTTGAGTTTCGCAGAGCCTGACTCTGCTCTTGCTGGCACAGCTTGGAAAGCTGTGACCCGAGGGGAGGGAGCAGAGGTTTGTGCAAGAAGTGCTAAAACAAAGCTAGGCAAAATCATTTCACAGGCCACTCCAAAAGCTCCCCTCCGTGTGCTTCCTTGACCCACTAAAAGCCTTCTGCAATTAACAGCCAAACACACAGATGTCCAAGGCCCTCCTGCAGAAACCACTGGCACTGTAAACAGGACATGAAGTGGGGGGGGGGAGAGCAATGCTGTGAATGCGCCAGAATTAAAAGTCCTCAATTTCACTTTGTACCTCACAAGGCAGTCACTGGTCCTTCACAGACTCACTGTTCCTCCTTATAAAGGTTTCCGAGTGGAGATCGGTGATTTGGCAGGACCTTGAGAACCACCACGGGAAGAGAGACCAAAAACCAGACGAGTGGCTAAAAGCAAGTGGTACATTAGAACAACAGCAAAGAGCAAGGGAATGATCAGGAAAAGCCTGTCAGGAACGATGCTGAAGAAGGATCACTGTTATGAGAACTGAGATCACCAGATGACTGCCGAGACAAGGAGTTATCGGGAATAAATCACCTCAGAGCAACGTAATCAATGTCTGTCTCTTCTCACAACACTGACAACATGGTCCCTGTGCCACCATGGCAACCTACAAGGCTTCAGAACAAAGCCTCTGGGACAACAAATCCCAGATAACGCTGACTGCGTAGAGCATATCCAGAAGAAATTGCACACAACGCAATCTCGCACTGGATAACGGGAAGAAAATATTAATGACCCACAAATTTTGACTGCAAGCCCAGAACAGCATGAACCAAGAGCAGCACACAGAAGTGTCCATGAACACCAGTGATTCCTAAGCATCACCACAGGCCCACCTGTGCATCAGGATCAGAAGTGCTTCCACTGGACATCGACCACAATTCCCCAAGCATGGACAAACACCTCATCCCACTCCATGGATCGGCTCCTCCCCACTTTCTTTTCCCACATCCTCAGGTCATCACCACCAACAGGGCCTTGCACGTCACATTCTGTCACATGCCATCAAATTGCTTTCACTGTACTGTTAATATGATTATCACCACGGGTCCTGCTGCAGGTTTGGGTTTCTTTTCCCAAAGGAAAACAAGTTCTCTGCAGTCACTTGGAGACACTGAGAGAAATGAACTATTGGTGTCCTGAGTATAAAACATCGTCCTTGTCACGATGATGACCACTGCTGTGTCAGAATGCACAAGAATTAGCTCTAGAAAGTGTCTGTACTATTAATTTTAACACTGAAAAAAGCCTCAGATCCTTAAAAACCTCTTTGCTCAGCTACAGTAGGGAAGAAGACACAGAGAAAAAAACTTGTATGAGTAATAGGAGAGATGTTCAGTGCTACAGATAATGCAAGAAAATTTATCCTCCCCCCCTTTTACACAGCCCAAAAATGAGTAATTACGTGCCAGGAGATATCATCTACTCCACAAATCAAGTCACTGAAACTACAGACTAAAAATTGTTTTTAAGAAAGTCAATTCATTAGTGATTACTGTGCAGACAGACATATGAGTGCTCTTGTGTACTTGCTGCATTAACAACCTCTCAAAAGCCACAGGAAAAGGAAAATCAATACTGTGTATTTTTTCTCACATCAATTTATCTACTGCTGAAAAAAAATAAGTCACTTCTGTGTATGCCACACATGACATATCCCAGGTTTCCTCTGAGCAAGGAAAATAAAACAAGCTTTTGCTGGTTTCAACCAACCAAACCCTGCCTTGCTGGACTCAGATTTTGCTTTTGATAAAACCTGAAATAAGACTTGAACAAACTCAGAGCAGTCTCAGGCAGCTTGGCACTGGTACACAGAGCCTTTTGTTACTGATCCTGTGGTGCTGGCGCAGGGCTGGAGCCCATTAGCAGTGAACGGTCCACTAAATATTTCATGATTCTGGATTTCAGACATTTCCCAGGACAGGTTCTATCACTACAGATCCTACAAACGGGCATGACAGTTCCTAAATAAAGGATATCATGCAGAGTAGCCTCTCCAAAGCACTCCCAGAGGCCTCACCCAGGAACCAATCTCTGTATTTTTTACATATATATACATATCTCAAAAGTATGTCTTTTTTCTCTCCAATTACAAAGCACAAATTGCAGAAAGCCTTTCAGACTGCTACTTTCACAGGAATCAAAATAAATCCCAGGATGGCATTCCCTGTCGAGCGGACTAATCTTGTTTCCTTCATTTTCTTTTTCCAGGTCACCAGTTTACTTCCCTCGGCCGGGAGCTCCCCACAGACTCTGGGAGGGCGTCTTAAAGAGCTCTGCAGCCAGAGCATTTCCCCATCACTAAATCCTAAAACGTTTCTGCCAGATCCCAAACAGGGCAAAGCCCTCTCCGAAACTAATGCCACAGCTTTTATTCTCAAGGTTGGTCTGACTCCCAAAGACACGGCCTTGCTGCTTTCCCACAGCCGGAGGAGCCGGGAACGCACGGCCACAAAGCCTGCCCGGGGTGGGAGCAGGGAACGTGGCCGTGGGTCAGCAGATGTTGGTACAAATCCACCCAAATCCGTAGAAGGGAGTGGCCGCTGGAGAGCGGCCCTGCAGACAGGGATCGGGGGTGCTGGTCAGCCAGCAGCGAGGGCAAACCACAGCCTGGGATGCCTCGAAGAGCTGGGCAAGAGAGGCTTGTCCCCCTGGCCACTTTAGGCTGGACATTCGGAAGCATTTCTTTACCAAGAGGGTGGTCAAATGCTGGAAGTGGCTTCCTGCAGAGGTGGCCAATGCCTCCAGCCTGTCAGTGGCGCCTGGACAACGCCCTTAAGAGCACACTGTGCATTTGGTCAGCCCGGTGGTCTGGATGATCCCTGCAGGTCCCTCCCAACTGGACGAGCCTGTCTGATCCTAAAGCAGGAGAGAAACCCCAAGGACTAGAGCTGATAAGCTCAATACTCACCTTTGCTCAGGCGCCGAGCACGACACTGCAGTGCTGATCCTCCTCCCCAGAGACACTTCCATGGCCGCTCGGCTCCCACGGCACTCTCCCAGCCAGCCGGATAATCCCGCCCGGAGCCAGGCTCCTTAAGGCAAAGCCGCTTTGTGGGCCGCGAGGAGCCACTCGCGCCTCAGACAAGCTTCTCGCCGGCCTCCGCTCTCACGGCTGCCTTAAGCTCATCTAAGCTCCAAATAACACGGCCAAAAACGTTCCCTAAGCCTCAGTGATCCACAAATGGCCACGGCAGCACAAGGAGAGGTGGGAACGGAGCAGAAGACATCCCCTGGTGGGAGCCTACCTGGTGACGCAGGGCAGGCCGCTCTTTGAGACAGGGAACTACTGCAGCCTGGTTTTGCCAGAATTTTCATTCTCTACCCCGATATCAGAGCTCACACACCAGCGAGGCACCCACGTCGCCATCCCTCCTGCTCCCATGCTTTGTAAGACCCCCTCTCCCCACCCCTTCCCTGCAGTCAGTGCCTGCAGCCACGTGGTCAAAAAGAAATCGCCACTGAGCTCCACAGTCAAATGTCCCCATCTACCAAACCCCGGAGCAAAACTTGGGTTTTAATCAAAGTTTGGCTGAAGTTGACCCCTGCACTCACAACCTGTGAGGAAGCAGCCGACGAGCAGATGTCACTGCTGGATAAGCCTCGTTTCTTTAGGAAGCTAAAAATGGAACCAGCCATCACCACCATCATCTATGTTTAGACCTGATATTCTAAACAATTCCTCTAT